>JACEVL010001024.1:90000-362500 GCA_020284085.1 Aporrectodea caliginosa
ACCTATCTACATAATTTATGTATGTATGTATGTATGTATGCGTGTATGCATTCGAATAGCGCTATTTAAGTACTCAAAAACACTGGAACGTGGTTTGCTGTTTTACATATATAGAACTAATGCCCCTGCACTCTTAATGAGTGATGGGGCAATATAGTTCAAGATTAGACCTAGGCCTATGTCATTTTGTGAAATTACTTCAATTTCTAGATGTCAAGTAATGCAAGAATCGAAATGCAAACGCTAAAGTTTAGTAAGCCTGTACTTGTGGAAATTTATCACTTTGTAAATGTATATGCTTTAAAAATGTGTAAAGACCTCAGATGAAAAAATACAGAACACCAAATATTGCAAAGTTTAACGACTGTGAGCATGAAAGTGTTTCGCGTCATGAGCAATGGCCTGTATACCTATAGGCTTCCTGTATAAGTATAGTTGTATGGCCTGTATACATAGATAGGCTTCCAGACGCATACTTCATTGTTTTCCTTCGATGAGCCCACGCATGCATGCACCGCTCTTTGACTTTGATCGCACGCCTCCTATTGTTTGACCGCCCGGGTATTACCATTGTACAGTGTACTACATATTTTATTCTATATCGACCGTATCATGGCCTCGGTATTGCTCATTTTCAATTAATTGATCGGGCGAGATCCTTTCCCACCGCTGCCAGGTTGAATGGGTGCCACGCTTTTTACGGCCCCGTGTATACGGACCGTGCTCAAATACACTATACATGTCATCATCATCATCATCATAATTATTCTGAACAAAATGTCTGAACAACTGCGCACCACGTAACCTCGCAAACAACATCAGGCCACTATAGGACGACCGCGGCTGCGATTATAATTATCAAAGTCCGCTCATGTATTCGTGCCATTAACTAAAACAGGCGTTGGTCCACGTGCCTGGAACAGTCTTCCTGCATCTACTAACAGGAACCCAAAAGCCTACAAAGCCCTACATGTTCATAAAACAGTTTAAAATGTACTTATTAACCTATGTATGCCTAACTCTTAGCATTGGCGCTGACAATGTGAAGCATCATATAAGTCCCTTGTTACTTACGACGATGTAGACTGTCGTAATTATACAATTACAACATTTACTGTCCATCAACTGTCCACAGTCCAAGTCTCCGTCCATTCCGTCCTCTCCGCCGCTCGCGAAAAGAACAGCCAAGACAAAAATAAATGGTCAAGAAAGAATCCAATCAATCAATCAATCAATTGCGTTTATTCTGAACATCAAGCTGACAGGTCGCAACTTGTAACAGGTAAAAGGTAGCAAAAATTGTCTCAGCTCTGACAATTAGTTATTAAATGGGCTGAGATAGCAAATATTGTTGTCTCAGCTCTGCCAGTTAGTTACTAAAGGAGAATTAGGCTAGAGGCAATGTACGTTAGCGCAACGAACGAGGTAACCAATGAGGTATAGACTGGAGATAATGCATTTAGTGGCTACGATAAACGAATCAAGGCATCGACCGAAGGTATTAAGAAGGTATACAAGAAGGTAATCGTTGCTATCTTACTCACTTTGCATATCTCTCTTAGTTGCGCCGTCTATTGTTTGATTGTGTGTTGTGTGTAGATGAGTCTGGTTGGGTTTACTTCAGCGGCGGAAGTGTTAACGGGTCTCGTTATCGAACGATCAACAAGGCCATGACCTTCTACGCTGCCCAGGAACAGTGTCGACGCCTCGGAGGATACCTGGCCAGGATCAACTCGATCCGAGAACAGGTCTTCCTCGAAGACTTTCTCCAGCAAGAGCTCCAGATCGAAGGTAGGACGGACTCAGGCAGCAGGAGCAGCTTCAGCAGCGGCACGATCGTCATGATGCGTCATGATTGGAGTGACGACGACCATGATGATGACGACAACGACGACAACGACGATTAGTCTGATGATAATGATGGAAGTGATGATGATGATGATGATGATGATGATGATGATGATGATGATGATGATGATGATGATGATGATGATGATGATGATGAGAATGATGATGATGATGATGATGATGATGATGATGATGATGATGATGATGATGATGATGATGATGATTGCACCCCTTCGAGACTATCTAACCATCAAACAAACCAAAAGAAGTTAAAATGAAATACAGTCAAATATGAAGAACGAGGGTTATCAGGGAACAACAGGGAAAGAAAACCCTAAAAGGACCAAGGACCCGATTCCCACGGTCACCCTTTCATTCGGTGATATGTGGAGGCTGGTTTGTTTCAATTACAATATTACTTAACTAGGTAACTAGTGCACACACGTCAATCAATTATCTGTGTTATCTTCGTTTAAAGAGACAAATGTTAGTCGAATACTGTATATCAATATTCGAATCTGATCTACCATTAGATCAGATTAGAATATTGCAAACTGGTGAATTTATGTTTCGTTATAAACACGGCTTATTACCTAACACCTTTACTGACTATTTTAAAACTGGCTCCGCCACTCATTCTTACAGTACTAAACAGCCTCCAGTTATAGACCGATCTTTGCTCACACCAACACTCGCAAATTCTCAATTAAGATAACTGGGTCCCACTGTTTGGAACAATCTTCCTGCCGACATCCTTAACGTGTCTCATCTCCTCCTATTAAAAAAACTTCTGCGTGCCCACCTACTAACTTGTATTAGGGCCAACACACTTAATCGAGAACCTGCGGGTATTCATTAGTTCGGGAATATTATTGGCCTATTATTATTAGAGGAGCGTATGCTGTAAGGATTGATTTTAAATGCGGACATACATATTGCATAAACCATAATGGTAGTTATGCGTGCATGTAGTGGTCGTCATTTGTTTGCAGTTTAATATCTGTAATCTGCACTAAACCAGATACGATTTAACGTATTGCAGTCGTTCTTTCTATCTGTCTGTTTGTCTGTCTGTTTGTCTGCGCTTCAGTCTCTGTCTCTGTCTCTTTATATTTGTATTTGTCTGACGAAAGAGACATTAATTCAATTTTCCAGTTTATACGATCGCGCGTTAGTCGCCTTTCATTGTCACCGAGAAACCTCCTTCTCCTTCTCCTTCTCCTCCTCCTCAATCTCCATCTCCATCTCCTTCTTCTCCTTCTCCTCCTCTTCCTTCCTCTTTTTTCTCCTCTTCCTCTTATTCCTCTTCACTTTCCTCCGTGTCTTCTTATTTCCTTTCATCGTGGTGCGTTTACACACCATTGTTTAATCTTAATTGGATTTCTTCTAAAGATGGTGTCTTTGCAATCAGACTGGCTAACAATGGCCATTTTTGTACCTGAGCCATATACAGTATACGCATGTATGATTGTGTGTTTGTGTGTGTTTGTGTGTGTTTGTGTGTGTTGACCTTCAATGTTTAATTATTGCGGCTGTTACTGTACTTGTATTCGTTCGCCTCTTTGTAATCCGTAAAGCTTGTCTAAAGCCTTCAATATGCAATGATGAAAAATGTTGAGAATTTTTCTTATCGACATCAATGACTCTTGATGCCACAGAAGATGTCGTTGAACTGTTGGAATCCTTAGCCATTGATTCCACAATCACCAATAACACAAACAAAGGCTACCGCCCCGCTCGCCATAACTATAACTGTATAGTTGCAATTGAAGATTCAAATAGCGCCACTTAAACAGCTAAACAAATCATAAATGCTCCCAGCGGTAGCCTACATGATGTCGTTAAGAGCTGCATCAGTAATTAGCAAAGCAAAGTGCAGTAAACTAGATGAGTCACAAGTAGGAGGCCCACGCAAACACGCGGAACCCAACCAACGGATTCCCGTCAACAGTTGAAAGATGGCACCATGTTCAGAGTCTCTGTCCAGTCTGTGTCGAAAGGTAGGAGCGACAGCATTTTATCACACGGCCATCAGAGAATAGTGTTTGAAATTACTTTAAATTTACTTGAAGACTGTGCTGGTACTAATATTTCAATTTCCATTGCGAGGTGGAAGTTACCTTTAGGTTCGAGTTACACTGTAGACAAATTTAGGCCTACTTGAAGACTATGCTTGTAGTCTCTCCTCATCTTTTTGTAAACTAAAATCCTGCCTTTTCCCTCGGGTTGCTCGCACTGCGAGCTCTTCTGAAAGGCTTTTGCTGTGAGAAGCGCTTTATAAATAGCCAAATGCAATACAATACAATACAAATGCTCTTGACGACAACTTCTGCTATCACGCAAGGAATTGATTTTACAGCCACATTTTTTCGACCCACGTTGAACCCATGTCTGGTCACAGTTGACACCAGCGGCATTTGCGGGCCCGATACGAGTTCAAAGGAATAACTGGATATCTCAGCTGAAGGACAAGTAGTGCAAGACAACATCTTTTATCGAGAGTTTTACTGACACAACGGCAAGCTGCCAGTTGCTCATGTGACGCCAGGCTGCATGTTTCAAATTCAAGCTCTACTAACGAAAGTTCGATCCTTTACCACACAGGAAATTTTTTTTAAAAGATTAAGAAAATATGTGTCACTTTAACAGCTGAACTTACGAACTGTGTGTCAAAATATGTTTGTTCCGTTGTCTTCACCTAGTAATTCTTTCATCTCAACCTGGAACCTATAAAGGAGGGGAGCGTTCATCTGATACACCTGGTCCCTTCAGCAGGCAATGGAATGATTTCCGAGGTCCTGAACACCAGACTAATGCATCGAATGATTTGCCAGATACCGGCACTTCTGCATGTGTCTATTTAGATGCGTGTGTTCGTTTTCCAGCGGTGGCGCTATACGCTGCGAATAATATTGTTTGATGAACAGTGTGGTGTATATAATAAATAAATAAATATATATACATGTATATAGACAGACAGACAGACCAGCAAAGACAAACACCAGACAAAGACAGAGAGACAGAGACAGAGGCAGAGATGCAGGTAAACAGGGAAGAGATCAGAAAGAGGTATGCACAGGTAGAGAGGTAGAGAGAGGAAGAATGAGGGAGCGACATACAGAGGAAGGTATACGAAGGGAAGGGAGAGGCAGAAAGGCAGAGAGAGAGAGAGAGAGAGAGAGAGAGAGAGAGAGAGAGAGAGAGAGAGATAGCGATAGGGATGCGTAGAGCTTACTCTAGGGATGCGTAAAGCTTTACTCTACGAGTCTACGTGAATCAAGTGTTGCTTTTCCCCAGAAGGTACATTTTGCCTAACGAGCGCTCAGATGCTCAGCGCTAGAGACCTTATAGGTAAGGTGAACTAATCGGTCGTTTATTGCTTGTCCTGAGGATCTCTTTGTCCCTGAATTAGATTTAATGATGATTCGTCTAAGACATGATGATGATGAGATCTCTGCCCGAAGGCAGGTCCATTGGCTTTTATGCTACTCGGGGATGAGATGAGTAAGGTGGTTTCCCGTTGCCTTCCTCACAACAGACAATAATATTTTTGTGGGTGAGCAACTTGTCCAGGATCGGCTTGAGGTAGATTCGAACCTGCAAGCCTCCGGTTACAAGGCACAGAACATACCGCTACACCACCGCTTCCCATGTGAGACATAACAGCAGCAATCGAAACAATGGACAACAAACAAACTGGTTGTCCAGTTCTCTGCTTGTCCACTGACCTACATTGTCATATGTGACAACGACCGGTCATTTCCTCCAGACGCAAAACAAGGTTCACCAGATTCTCCGTCCCCTTTCTGCCACGTCATTGCGTCCTCTCAGATCCTCTGACCTGCTTGACCTTTTCGTTCTCCGTGTTAGGACCACAATGGCTCAATCCAGATCCTTTGCTTGCAAAGGTCCCTCTCTGTGGAATGGACTTCCCCCTTCTCTACGCTCTACCATGCATCCTCTCTGGTAGCATCTCTATATACCTCTTTCTCTCACCATAGAATCTTCCTATTCTCTCGGAGTTCCTCGCACTGGGAGCGCTTCTGAAAGGCTTATGCTGTGAGAAGCGCTTCATAAATGATCAAATACAATACAATACAAAAAGGTTCGAATCCCAGCTGCTGGAAAGAAATGCAAACACACACCATAGTCTGCTATCGCGCCATCCTACACCACCAAATCTTACATGGTGTACAGTATGTATCCTTCTGTGCTATGCTGTACTAGAATGATTTTGCACGTGCAATAGCCTACAGATGTCTAACACCTCTTAATATGCATAATTGTTAATATTTAATATGCGTATAGATGCATCGACAACGCATTGCTTGCCAAGTAGCTCCCGACACGCAATGGCATATAGACGAGGGCACGCGCCAATCAAATTACATTGACGACCGCCTGGCTGCTATGCACGTATACACGATGATACATGTACATAGAGACGGAACTTCTGCAGGGCCTCTGTTTCGTGCCTTTATGTTGCCTCGAAAGACCAATTGAGATGAACTGCTCTCAATCTCTGCAGCAGAGGCCGACTACTACAGACCGAATATCGCCGAATGAATCGATATTGAAATTTGTCGGTCACGCAATGCTCTAGGCATGACAAGTGCGAACGTCGTCTACGGCATCTGTATATATATATACACGTGTCTATACACAAACAGAATATATATATATATATATATATATATATATATATACACTTACAGTATACGCATATATATATATATACACGAACAGAATTTATATATACATGCATATATATACGAACAGAATATATATACATGCATATATTCTGTATATGTATATGCATATATATACATGCATTGCATATATTCTGGTTGCACGATTACGTCCATATAATCATGTTTTATTATGTCCATAATGTCCGTAAACATGTAGGCTAAGAACAGATGTTATAACGCCATATATGTCGTGGTTATGCCTTATGCATATGTCCTATATCATATATGATCACATGCGTGGATTCATAAATATATATATACTGCTGTACATTTTATTTATATATAATTATATTGAAGTTTCTGATATATATATATACAATTATACATTTTATGTATACATATATATATATATACACACACGCATATTGCTATATTAACTACTGTAACATGTATTCGCTGTATAGTTATGCATGGGGAGATTATTATGTATTGGTGCACTGACGACGTCTAATTTCTGTGTTTGTGACGAGCACTTGTTCCTTTCGTGACGCGATCTCTGGACATTTGGACGCCGCCTGTCGTCGAAAGCCATCGTTAATACCACTGTCTATGACTGCCAGAGACCCCCCTTCTTTCCCCACCCCACCCACCCCACCCCCGTCGTCCTACGGTTAATACACGCCACTGCCACCACAGCATCGGAAATGCCCCCAATTAAAAAATTTATCGAGGACACTGCCCCAGTTAGAATTGGGTTCCTCGTTCATCGCATGAAGCAAGTGTTCCCATGATGTAGGCCAGCATCGGACATAATATATATATATGTGAACATCAGAAGCGCACTTGAAACTGTGCTTTGCGATTCGTATTGTTGAGCACAGAGTTACGACAAAGAGTTACATTCGTTTCCGTTTATGATTCGAAGTAAAGGAAGTTAATTCCATAATAAACCAGGTAATAAACAGCGGTGGATCACAGCTGCTCGTTACGATGCTTCACTGTTGTAAATAATTAGAGATGTTGTTGGCTATAAAAAAGGGGTTTATGTTTTTACATCCTTATTCGTGCAATTCGTATGTATGTAGGACAATGTATGTATGTATGTATGTATGTATGTATGTATGTATGTATGTATGTATGTATGTATGTATGTATGTATGTATGTATGTATGTATGTATGTATGTATGTATGTATGTATGTATGTATGTATGTATGTATGTATGTATGTATGTATGTATGTATGTATGTATGTATGTATGTATGTATGTATGTATGTATGTATGTATGTATGTATGTATGTATGTATGTATGTATGTATGTATGTATGTATGTATGCATGCATGCATGCATGCATGCATGCATGCATGCATGTATGTATGTATGTATGTATGTATGTATGTATGTATGTATGTATGTATTGTATGCATGCATGCATGCATGCATGTATGTACGTACGTACGAACGTACGTATGTAGTATGTATGTATATATGTATGTATGTATATATGTATGTATATATGTATGCGTGCATATGTATGTATGTATATTATATGTATGCATCTGGATTTTTATAGAGCACATTCGTAAGAAGTCGCCTCTCAAAAGCGCTAGATATATGTATATGTTTGCATTTACACATGCGTATAAGCCAATGCATACAATATTATACGTGTGTATGCCACAACTGTTCCACTCTCTGTCTGGTTCTGGTATACGGCTCTAACATAGTTCTGACTCAGAATCGCAGTTTCAATTTAGTGTGTTTGAAAATCGGTCAAAGTACCTGAATGCACGGAGCTTCAACAGTTTCGACAGACTGAGAAGGGCAGATTACATATCGTCCGTTCCCACACCACTATAAACCGGTTTTTTCTAACTTAGGATATATTGGCGGATATGTCAAGTTTCAGGCTAATCGGCCAAATAAATGACGTTGGATTTGCAGACGCCGGTAATCCAATTTCCTATAGATCATTGGAAATGGTCTCGTTACAAAACACTATATGTATGCAGTCATATAGACCCCATTGATGATAGCAACCACTACTATGCTTCATCGCATACATACACACTTATACATACACATAATATACTGTCATGTAACAATGCACAGTTGCTGTTGTCTCCTGCAATACGCTTATTTTCCAGCCACACAATGACTGTCAAGTGAATGAATGAATTCGCGTACTTTGCTGCATTTGTTTGTATTGTATTAATCAATGGATAATTTTTTTTACTAATTAATTATTAATTGTTAGTCAATGCATCATTTGTATTGCGTTGCCGATAGTGTACATTCTATGGAAGTCTTACACGATTCTGCGTAACAGTATATTCTTGTGGAGCTTCATCTTTAGAAGAGGCCTCCGCTGGCTGACAGTGACACCAAGAACGATAATGTGTCACTGTTGGCAGCATTTGATGTTACGCATTTTGTCTGACAGGTGTTCGATTGTTGTCTGACAGGTATCTGGCCTGGTGCCGTCGGGTTTTGGATTGGAGCGCGCAGGGCACGTGGCAGTCATGGTGATACGTGTATGTTTGACCAATGGAAGTGGATGGATGCCTACGGAAGAGCCCATGGAACCATATCCGGATTCACGGCCTTCATTCCAGGAAAACCAGACAAGTGGGTTAATCAATCTCTTAGCTGACAGCAGAGCATTAGTTAAGCTAATGTACAGTAAATTGTGGCATATAATTATGATACACAGAAAGGTTAATTAACACCAGACAAGGCGTCAATTTTGTAATTGATTTGTGAAACCATCAATTAAAAGTAATTGCAATTGTAATTGAAATGGATGTCATTGCAATTGTCATACTGTACTGCATTTGAAAGTGCTTCTGAATCGTTGCTTCGAGTCATCGACTGCTTACGAACTGCGGCACTCAAATCTCTATTATCATTATTATTATTATTATTATTATTATTATTATTATTATTATTATTATTATTATTATTATTATTATTATTATTATTATTATTATTATTATTTTATTATTATTATTATTATTATTATTATTATTATTATTATTATTATTATTATTATTATTATTATGAACAATCTAGCATGGTAATGTCGACGAAAAGCAGATGGCGTTTCCGCGTTGGAGAGCTACCGAGAGTCTTTGGAAAAGGTAGCTTGTCTCTTGCGTGTCATGGGTTGCATCGGTTATCCTTCGTCCCAAATCAAGCACAAAATTCAGTTCTTCAGAACTCCAGGAACCGCTGGACTCCAATGCAACCGCCACAAAAGCATGCGTTCTGGTGATTGTGGCGTATTTTAATGTCTTGGCGGCGGCTGCCCGGTTTGCGGCCTCACCCGCTTCGGTCGATGTTGTTGCCAGATGTGACTTTGCAAATGTGTCAGAAACGGTCACGTCCCAAGTGAGGCACCTTCCGCGTGACCATGGGATAAGTGTTACGCCGTCTGGTCGTTTGCCGTCTTCTCTGGTGAGACCCAACGGTTCTTTCTGAGAAGGGATGTTCGCTCTTCCAAACGATCTCCATATGATGTCGTTCAGCATGTTGTGCCGTTGTTGCCTGCCAGCGTGTTTTCTGCAGGTAAGACCGTGGAGTCCTCTGGCGTCGACTCTCTCGCCACAGTGACACAAATGTGGTTCGCAGAGTATTGTTCCAAGTCTCATTCCAACCGAGATCCGTATCACTTCATCAGACAAGCGGAGACCCAGTGCAGTAATCGGAGGCGCTAGCAACCAATCTCCCGCGTGTGGTGCCCGGGAGGCTAAGAGACGAGCCCGGTCTAGTGTATTGTTCGCCGACTCGTGCAAAGTTGTCCACGCCTTACTTGTCCAGCGGCTATACCATTCTCTCTGAGGTGCTTTGCTTTTAGAGATTGTTCAACAGATTTCATTCGGACACACTCTGGCAAAATGCAGCTGAGTTTGCCAAAATCAGTTTAAGTCCCATTCTGTCTTGTGGCTTGAGTGGAGAACAAATTGAGACAATGAACTGCTTATTTATTTTGTGGAATTCTCTGAATGGGGTTTCTTAGCGGAAAGATGTCTAGTGAATTGGACTGCAGTGTGTGACGTGTATCATATCGTGTTCATTGGTGATTTTGAAAACTGGAACTGTGTATTGATCACCTGTGGCTCTGCAACTTGTTTACAGATAACTGATCATGCTAAACTATTGTTCAATTAGTTAACATTGGGCTAATTCTGGGCGGTTTTGCGAAAGCCATTTAGGCTTGATTGCTGAGAATCATCTGGCAATCTGGAGCAGCTTCACATGGTGGCAAGTGGTGGCCAGTAAACGACATATCACCGGACTCTTCTGACAGAATTTGTTACTGTAGTGTAATGGAACCATTTGAAGAGGTAACCAATTGTGTGCAAAAGGAATCCAGGATTACTCTCTCCAATGTTATTCCGAGCGGACAAATTTTACGACACAAACTGGAATCAGTACAAACAACATAATTTGATTGACTCTGACTTTCTGTCAACAATCACAAACCGCCTGTCCAAATAATATGTCCATATCACTGGAGCTGAACTCGATCCTCGTTTCAAACTTTATATATTAAATTAAGGCTACTGAACGACGAGAGTTACCCGTTGGCTTGGTGGAAGGTTCATCGTGCAGGTGACTGCAGCTACAGCGGCAAGAAGCATTCTTTCGAGTCCAGCAATAAGCACTTCCAGTTACATTACCTTATTTTATTTATCAGACTCGCTGTTCGTCTCTTTACCTTTGTTAAAATGAACATACTGATGCTGGTGGGCAGTAGCGTAATAGCCTACTAGACTAAAAAAGTTGCTAACTCAAAAAGTGCATGTAATTGTAATTGTAATTGTAATGACTAAATACAAAATTAATTGTAAATTAATTGAGTTGTTGAAATGTAATTGACACAAACCTGGTATAAACATACGAATCATCTGTTTCAATTTGCAAAACCACCTTAGCCTTGATTCTGGTTTTTCTGATCCATGGCATTTCCACCTGGCTTTTCCAATTAATTACATTTTTTTATTGCAATATCACTCGAAACAAACCATCGACTGATCTCATGTGGATTATGATAACGGCGCTATAGAAGTCAGCAGATTAGATTAGATTAGATTAGATTAGATTAGATTAGATTAGATTAGATTAGATTAGATTAGATTAGATTAGATTAGATTAGATTAGATTAGATTAGATTAGATTAGATGAGCAAACCAAGGCATAGTCTGGTAATTAGCTAAAAGTATAAATGGTAGAAGCGGTAACTTTCTGTAGGTAAGATAACGAAAGCTAAAGTAAGGTAAAGATATTCTGCATCCCTAAGGTTATTTATGTTACCGGTACTAACTACTAAGAAGATGAAAAATTGTGTCTATGTGATTCTGATCATATATCATAGCTCATAAAGATGTACGATACACCTGCACCGGTCTTTTACGGCGCTTTATAAGTTGCTAGGCATCTATATGTCTTTCTATATGTCTTTCTGTCTGTCTGTCTGTCTGTCCATCTGTCGTATATCCATTTTGATGCGAGAGAGTATGAAGGAATTCAACTGTTAAGCTGCAGTATATGTCTATATATATGTATATATGTGCTGTCCTAGATTAGTGGTACTGGTAGTAAATCTGCCTCATTGTTCCTTCGCAGCTACTACAGTCCGGAAGAATGTCTTTTCATGTCATATCGCGACGGGGAAGCCGAAGACAGGTAAGAACACGGGCAGAGACACAGAAACTGACTAAAAAAGAGACGGGAAAGGGGCTGACTGACTGATTGACCGACTAAATGACTGAATGTCTGAATGACCGATAGAATGACTGAATGACCAACCGACCGACTGAATGACCGACTAACTGACTGAATGATCGACTGAATGACCGACTGAATGACCGACTGACTGACTGAATGACCAACCGACCGACTGAATGACTGACTAAATGACCGATCAACTGACTGAATAACCGACTGCCTGACAAAATGACCAACTTGCTGACTGAATGACCGACCGACTGACTGAAACACGTGAACGGTTGAATGCAAAGGGTGTCTTTTCATCTACAGCTTTAGTCATGTAATCAAAGGATGTATTATTAACTACAATTTCATTCTTGACTGTTTTGCTATTAACAGAGTTTAATTTACCTAATCCAGATTATAGTGAAAAATCAGTAGGGCATGAGTTTGCCAGGCATTTAATCCCGACCTCAAATTTCTGCGACTGTGCAAAGTCTTTTTCTCATTTTAGGATACCATAATATTATTTTGATTTCATTCCCATAATGCTTCAACGAATAGACATAAATACATAGTCCTACACAACTGAGCGTCATAGACAGAACTACAGAACTAAGCGTCATAGGCCTACACAACTAAGCGTCATAGACCTACACAACTGAGCGTCATACGCCTGCACAACCAGGGGCGCAACCACGGGGGTGCTGGGGGGTGCTTGAGCACCCCCAGAGTTAAAAAGGTGACCCACACAATTTGTCCAAATCCGATGAGTTTTTCTTTATAGGGGGGGGGTGAGTAGGTGGGTGGGGGATGCAAGAATTACTACAGTTTACTAAGAAACCAACCAATGAGCGAACTCTTCAAAAATAAAACTCCATGGTTCGCGCGGACAAACAGAAGCTGACGGAAATTTTCAAAGTTCTCTGCACACTTTTACAGAGTTTATGCCAGATCTTGACAAATTCATGTTGGCATGTCCAAAAATGCAACATAGTCTATATGACGTTGAAAATTCAAAATGATTTCATACAAATGACTGATCAACTAGTCATCGACGAAATACTCCAGACCATCATTCGGAAAACAAACCTTTTAGTGTAATAATGGATGAAACGACACATTCAAGCACAAAAATGCAGGTTGCAATCAGTATAAGATAAAGAAATGACGATAATGGAATTGAGGAAGAGAATCTAATTGCCATGATAGAAGCACAATCATCAACTGGAGAAGCACTCTTGGATATAATTCTGGATGATCTAAACAATTTGGTCTGTCAAGGATAATGATGGTGGTTCAAACATGAGAGGGCCCGAGGGGATTTTCAGGGCGTACAAGCCTCAAGGTCGAATCAGAGCAAAATGCCCAAAGCATTATATACCTGGTGTTGGTCGCACAATCTACAGCTTGTGATGAGTCTTGCAGCTACTGGCAATTCTGCTGCAGTTAATTGTTTCAACAAAATTTAAGAAGCTTATATAGTTGTAGTTATACCCCCAAGCCGCCGCCATAGCCGCCGAGCCGCCGAATTTTTGTCCAAGCCGATTAGCCGCCGGAAATTTTACGGCTTAGCCGAAAAACCGCCGAGAATGTTTTTACGGCCAGCCGCCGGAAACATATTCAGCTGATTCAGCTAGAACACGCACAAAGTTGTGATTGTAAAGTTTTTCCGCTGGTTTCAAAGAGTTACGACTTTGTAGATTACCGTACAAGTTCGGATTTATTGAAACTGTACTGTTGCAAATGACTTTTTGTGTGCCACTATTAATTGTTCATTTTTATGGCATTGTAGCAGATGTCCTAATGTCTAATTAATTGGCTTTCGGGAACTCTATGGTCGTTACACGTTTTGAACGAGCTATGTTTCAAGCCGCATTTTTTTACGGCTAGCCGAAAAAGGTAGTTTACATCATTTTACGGCTAGCCGAAAAGCCGCCGTAAATTTTCTCAAGCCAGCCGTTAGCCCAAAAAATTGCGGCTTGGGGTATGGTTGTAGTTCATCTTCGTCTCAACGAACTGCAATAATGGAACACTATCTACTAAAACAAGGGCTTCCTGTAGATGAAAGTCGAGTGGGAAAAGGTGAACAAAGAAGCAGCGACCATGCTTCTCAATCAGAATTCTTTATAACTGAAACTGAGTCAAATGCAATTAGGTTTATAACCGAGAAGGCTAAGCTGGTTGAAAACGAACCTCGTTACCGACGTCTACTGTCTATAGGGCTAAGTGGCACTCGTTTTACAGCCAGAACAAGAAACTTCAGTGGCGTAACGAAGGGTTTCAGCGCCCGGAGGCAAGAGTTGATGACGTTTTAAAATTTTCTTGTTGGCTTTTAATCGTTCATGTCATAGTACTGTGTACCACTGAAAGCCAATTTTGCGCCCCTTGTGCTGCGCCCGGGGGGCTGTTGCCCCTCTGCCCCCTTCTGTACGCCACTGAGAAATTTGTGTATTTTCCATAAAAAAAAACTTCCAGCAATTCAATCAACACTTACAGAAATGGAACTTAGATTCTGTTGCTAAAAGCTTAGATTACAAGTTTCAATCAATAGTTTCAGTTGTGCATGCCATTCTCTGCCCAATTTCAAAACTGAGTCAGGCACTTCAGAGTCCACATCTCAATCTTGTGGATGCACATAGACAACTGAATCTGTTCACCATCCCAGATGGATAAACTTTGTTTGGAAGACGAATACAAGAAATTGCTGGCCAACACAGAAACTTTGTCTTCATTTCCTGCACTTTCAGGAGTTGTAAGCACTGATGATATTGAAAGTTCATCTAGAGCAAAAACGTATATCACCAGCAAGACCCTGAAACTTTGAGAGACAACTAGACTCCAGAGTTACAGGCCGGGTTGCGTTCTGATTGATCCTCTGAAGATTGTTAATTGGAACTAAATGAATTGTTTCGTTATAACAAATTCAGCCAGTGCTGCAGTATAGGCCTATGCTGTTTCTTTTAAAATAACTGAATTTGTTACGCTGCTAGTCTGGGAATCTGGAAAAACAATTTCTTCTTGAAGTTTTCATGACTTTGTCGGTCAGAAGCAGCTAGCAAACAGGGCCAAAAACGTGCCCCGTTTGATATCAACTGCTAAAAAAATGCGTTGGCTTCTGGGGCTCCGCCCCAGACCCCGCCGGGGGAGCTTACGACGCTCCCTCAGACCCCCTAGTCGTTATGGGCTTCGTGCCTTCAGCACTCGCAGCGTCACGCCTTCGGCGCTTTAAATCTGAGCACCCCCCAGGAAAATTTTCTGGTTGCGCCCCTGTGCACAACTGAGCGTCATAGGCCTACACAACTGAGCGTCATAGGCCTACACAACTGAGCGTCATAGACAGAACTACAGAACTAAGCGTCATAAACCTACACAACTGAGCGTCATAGGCCTACACAACTGAGCGTCATAGACAGAACTACAGAACTAAGCGTCATAGACCTACACAACTGAGCGTCATAGGCCTGCACAACTGAGCGTCATAGGCTTACAATACTGAGCGTCATAGGCTTGTACAACTGAACGTCATAGGCTTACAATACTGAGCGTCATAGGCCTGCACAACTGAGCGTCATAGTCCAACAGAACTAAGCGTCATAGACCTACACACGTGAGCGTCATAGGCCTACACAACTGAGCGTCATAGGCCTACACAACTGAGCGTCATAGGCCTACACAACCGAGCGTCATAGGCCTGCACAACTGAGCGTCATAGGCCTACACAACTGAACGTCATAGACCAACAGAACTAAGCGTCATAGACCTACACGACTGATCGTGTGTAAAATACATGAATTGAATATTAATTCAAACTATACTTTATGATGACAAATTTCGGTTGCATGCATGGATCTACAAGGCATCCATTTGCAGGACACATATGATGGCTCTATTCAATTCGTATACGGATAAAAGTTGTTTTGTAGATTTCTCAAGTGGGATGACGCTCCCTGTGATCTGAACAGTGTCGGCGGAATCAAAGGACTATGTGAGGTGGAGACAAGGTGACAGCTATCATCATCATCATCACGGCCTTCGTCGTCGTCGTCGTTGTCTTCGTCGTCATCATCACCAGAGACCTCTTCACAGAACCTGACCATCAACATACGTCCGAAACGAGAACGCTGCAACACACTTCTGGGGATTATCAGTCACTGCTCAACTCAGCTACACACGCACACCAAATACAACGCTATATCTCTCAGTCTGTGTCAATCTCTCTCACTCTCTTACTCTGTCTCACTCAACCTGTCACTCTGTCTCACTCTGTCTTTCTCTCTCAACATATATACATAAACGTATACATATACGTCTATAGTTCACATGTTTATTGCTATACACAATAAGTTTCCTTAACACTTTAACGACTAACTGCAGCATTGGTTTCCCAGTACTTTTAGTACACTCTCGTCGTTGAGGTGTGAAAAAACATATACACATTACACATACATACATACATACATACATACAAAGTCTACATACGTACGTACTTACGTACATACATGCATAGGCGTAACATATACTCGCATTTGTGACTGTAAACATATGTATATACATACATATCATGCACATCACACATACATACATGTATTCAAACATGCGCACATTTTCATTCCATATATTACTCTTTATTCCCAACGAAAACATCATAAGACGCAGAGTAGGCCTATAAACATGTTTATGATATACGAAGGACTGCAGACCACAAAGAGACCGAAGTTCCGATTAATAATATGTTCGTCTAATTTAACATCAAATCAAATTGAAATTACCAACGAATAGAATAATATCAGTTCAACTGGATTTTAACAAAAACAGAACCAGGTTGAAGAGAAACAAAAATGACTTAGCGAACATGAAGAAAAATTCATATTATAGGCTAATTATATTTTATTTCTTTGCTTTATATAAGCTTGCATAGATATATATTGAGCTGCTCAGGAATATCATGGAGTAAATTATTCCAATCTGAGAGAGAGCTTAATACAATGAGAAATATCGATTGTTACTGAGAGCAGAACTTCCCTGATAATTTCCTTGCGATCTAGTTTCATGTGCATGCTATTCAGAATTATTTAGAAATAACCTATGAAAGCAGAGGGAGGTAGGCTAAATTGCGCGCAACGCGATACATAAATCTGTAGTTTGCTAATATCATAGTAATATGACCAGTGTTTCAAATACCTGAGATTATTAAAATATATGTTTTCTCAATACAAGAGTAAGGGAATATTCCTGCGCTGACGCGGATAGTACGTTTCTCAAGCAGAATTAATCTTTTCAGCCGAAAGGGTAATTAATTAGAAGACCATGCAATATTGCAGTTAAACAAATAGGGGCAAGTGAATGAATTATACAATACAAGTGTATGCATGCATACATAGATGCATACACGAATACACTTATGCATACACGCATGCCTGTTTGCATGCATTCACACACATGAGGGTATTAACACGCATACCGTTCGTTATACGGACAAGCGAGCGTACATAATTTAGAGACAGACTGATTGAAAGCATTTCGCTTGCTAGACGATTTATAATCTGACTGATCAATGTTAGAAGCTGCGTTCTTGTCAGCTTCATCAAGTGAATAAAGTAAAATTGATTGATTGAGAATTAGCTGAACTTCAACTATACATTTCATTTCAGTCTTATCAGGTTATACACTGCTTGTGAAATTGTAAATTGTAAATTCCCTTTCTTCGTTATTATTACCCATTTCAGTCTTAATAGGCTATATTAAGTGAAATTTTTATTTGCCCTTTCTTGTTGCTTTCCTTACAGATTTCACCTTTAGTTTTATTCAGTTTTACGAACGTTTGAGTTGGTTTTCCAGTTTATCCATCGTGTTATCTTGTCATTTCTTATCTTACAACCTTAGTTGCCAACCATCACGCAAACCTGTTGGGGCAACTCCGCATAGAGAAAGTTGAGCTTTCCAGGGTTGGTGACGAGAAAGGCACGCTCACTAACAGTTGTCTTTGCCCTCGGTATGGTCAGATTAATTGCGAACATAGGACCTGGCAATTAGTGTCAAGTCTTCGGAGTTGGGACAGAGTCTGTAGATTGACTTAAATATAGAGCATTGTTGAAGATTGGTTTCGTCTAAAGAAAACTTATGGGATAGTATTGTATTCAAACATTTATAATGCGCCTCTAGACTAGTATGGTGAACCGTTCAGAGGCGCTCCCAGTGCGCAAGGCCATGAGAGAAGAAATAGGTTTTGAGAAAAGTAAAGGCGAAGGAGGGTTACCAGCTTGAATTTGAGAGCGAGTAGATGGAGACAGCCCTACCTGCACCTCACCGTGGTGAGAGGGTGAACAGCCAAGTAGGGGATAGCCTGGTGGGGCTATACCATCAGTGGTGAAGACCTTGGTCGAAGACCTTGGTTGAAGAACCACCTTGGGCGTTTCGCGAGGTGGAAAGGCTCACCAGGAACTCTGAAACAGCTGGCCAACGCAGGAGGCAGGTGTTGGAAGGACACCTCAGACCGGAAGAGGCCAGAATGGCCCAACGATCTCCTTACCCTACCAGGAGAGGACTGGTCACCGCCTGGCAAGAGACCAAGAAACTCTAACAAAATGAACACAAGAATAAAGATTACAGATAACGACGTTAACGGGGCTCCCCCGAAGATACGGAGGAGCATCGCGTCCGGCAGGAACGGAGGAGGGAACCGGGCCGTTCAGGTCGTCATCCAGAGAAATCCCGGAACCCAGAGGGAAAAGGGAGATACAAGAGATCAGATATTCAATAGTAAGGAAACCCTGTTCGTGGGAACATGGAACGTGAGAACAATGTATGCAGTAGGACAACTGGACATATTACTGCATCAGATCAGAAAGCTGAGATGGAGCGTCATGGGAATAGCAGAGACGAGATGGACGGGGACAGGAGAGATGAACAAAGGTAACCATAAGATCATATACACAGGAAGAGAGGACGGGAAGCATCAAGAAGGAGTAGCGCTGATCATGGACAAGAGAGCGACCAGAGCCCTGATAGGCTACACAACGAGGGGGTCACGACTCATCAAAGCAAGATTCAGAACGGCGATGGGAAAGACGACGATCATCCAAGTGTATGCACCAACAGCGACCTCAACAGAGGAAGAGATAGAAGACTTCTACGAGAACCTACAAGAAATGATACAGGATATACCGAGTCAGGAGATCCTGATCATAATGGGTGACTTCAACGCGAAGGTGGGGAAGGACTGGGAAACGTGGAAAGGAGCATTGGGAAAATTCGGATATGGAGAGGAAAACGAGAGAGGCGAAAGATTGCTAAATTTCTGCACGAGCAACAACCTAAGAGTCATGAACTCGACATTCCATCAAAAGAAGGACAGTAGGAAATGGACGTGGGAGTCGCCAGACGGTAAAACCAAGAACAGAATTGATTACATCATAGTTAACAACAGATGGAGGAGCAGTGTAACAACCTGCAGAACATACTCAGGACCGGATGTAGCGTCAGACCATAAACTAGTAATGGCAGGTATACGCATAAAGTTAAAAACAGCAAGAAGGCATGGGAAAATAAGAAGATACGACGTGGAAAAACTAGAGGATACAGAAACAAAACAAAGGTACAATGAGGAACTAAGAAGGAAATGGACGAAAGCCAAAGAAGAAGAGGAGGGAGCTGAGAACTCCGTAGAGGGAACATGGAAAGAGATCAGAGAAATCTACAACGAGACAGCAAAACAAGTGCTGGGTTACAGAGAAACAAGAAAGAAGAAGCCGTGGATAACGCAAGAAGTGCTTAACCTAAGTGACCAAAGGAAGGAACTTAGAAGGACCAAAACGGACAACGAAGGAAACAGGAAAAGATACAATAAACTAACTAGAGAGATCAAAAAGAAGGCAAAGAAATGCAAAGAACAATGGATAGAGGAAAAATGCACAGAGATGGAGCATAGAGCGGAGAGACAAGATACCAGGGGATTGTTCAGGATGGCGGAGGAAATATGTGGCACGGTGAGCAGCGGATCATCAGAAATCAGAAGCAAGGATGGGAAAAAGATAGAGGACAGGGACGAGATCAGGGGACGATGGAGAGAACACTTCGAGGAACTGTATAACGAAGAGAACCCAACGGACATCACGGTCTTGGAGGAGATGCCACAGAATAGCAACCAGGATAGGCTAGGCCACATACTCAGAGGGGAAATAGAAGAGGCGATAAATAACCAAAAAAAGAGGAAAGCACCGGGGGAAGACAACATCACAGCAGAAATGATCAGGGAAGGAGAGGAGTGCTCGGTGGAAATGATGCACACTCTGTGCAACAGGATATACCAAGGTAAGAAATGCCCGGAGGACTGGGGAAAGGCGATCATAGTCCCCATACACAAGAAAAAGGACAAAACCATCTGCAGCAACTGCAGAGGAATTAGCCTCCTGAGCGTGCCTTGGAAGGTGTACACCAGAGTCCTGCAACAACGACTACGGAGGTATGTGGAGGAAATAGTGGGAGAGGAACAGGCGGGTTTCAGAAGAGGAAGGGGAACGGTAGACCAAATATTCACAATCAGGCAACTAGCGGAGAAATACTATGAAAAGAACAAGGTGATTTATAACAACTTTATAGACTTCAGACAGGCTTTTGATAGCATCTGGCAGCGGGGGCTATGGAGAGTGATGAGGAATTATGGAATACCAGAGGAGCTAGTGGAGCTACTAGAGGACCTATATAGCAAGACGGTAAGCGCAGTGAGAGTAGATGGGGAGCTAACGGAATGGTTTCGTGTGCATGTTGGAGTAAGACAAGGCTGCGGTCTATCCCCATACCTACTCAACCTGATATTGGAGGCAATGATGGACATAGCGCTGGCAGATACAGAAATAGGGGTGAGAATAAATGGAACAATAGTCAACAACCTAAGATTTGCAGACGACCTAGATCTGATGGCGGAAAGCGGAAGCCAACTGCAGGAACTAACGACCAGGGTACACGAAAGTAGCAAAAGATTCGGGCTTAAGATCAATGGAGAGAAGACCAAAACAATGACAATTGGTAAGGAAAAAGAAAAGATAAACATCACCCTGGAAGGAGAGGAGCTGGAACAGGTAACGGAATTTGTGTACCTAGGGGGCGTAATTACGGAGGACGCGGAGTCGACAAGGGACATAAGGAAAAGAATTGGGCTGGCGTCAGCAATGTTTGGAAAGCTGAGGAAACTATGGAGATCAGGCAACATCTCAACAAGAACAAAAACCAAACTATACGAAACACTGGTGATACCGGTCCTCACGTATGGAGCAGAATCTTGGTGCATGAAAAAGGAGGACGAGAGAAGACTCCTGGTGGCGGAGATGGGATGGCTACGAGGACTACTGAATAGATCACGAAGAGAAAAGATACGGAATGAGGTGACACGAGAAGAACTGGGACAGAAGGAAACGATAGTGGAAAGAATAAAGAAACGAAGACTAACATGGTATGGACATGTGATCAGGATGGAGAACGGAAGAATGCCGGCAAAGGCGCTGCACGGAGAGGTGGAGGGAACAAGGAGCAGAGGACGTCAGAAGAAGAGATGGATAGATAACGTACTGGAGGACATAGAAGACAGAGGATGGGACTTAAGAAGGGCAATAGAACTCGCAAGAGACCGACCGAAATGGAGAAGTTTTGTTAGAGCCTCATCGTCAGCGAATACTTGACGGAGGAGAAAGAAGAAAGATGGAGACAGCGCATTCCAAAGAGAGGGGCCAATTGAGGTAAAGCGATGATTAACTTATGAAAAGTTGACTTTGATTGACTTACGAAAGTTGATTTTTTTTATTAACTTTGCCATTTGACCGTCATAAAAGCTTATAGCGAGTTTATAAAACACAGCATAAACAAAATATTTTGAGGTCGTTTAGTCCAAAATACTCGTTAAATTAGTCCGATTGCCTTATTAACTTTCGTCTGTGCGAAACGGAGGCGTTATTATCTTCGTATGGTACAAAGAGGAGTAGGCTTAGATCTATGTGCATACAAGTCGTCTATAACATGAACTAATATTTTGTACAAACTTTACTAACATTAGCAACACCTTCGTAACTCTAATTTAAAGCAGCTGAGTTTAAGACAAAATTGAACCCAATCTGGTAAAATCTTTCATCACACCATTTGCACAACCATGTTTGGAACACGCAGGTCCTTTCTCGTCAGGATCTGATAGGTAGCACCTCCTCCCAACAGAAATGAAGCATGCGTGTTACCTTAGCAACAGGGACATGTATTTTATTACTTAACCCCAGAACAAGTGTCCAAATCAATAGACTTTGCATGAAGAACTACTGCAAAAATCGGCAGCATTGTTATACTGCTTAAACAAACAGAAAAGCTTTATTGAGAAGTCGATGATGCTACAGGTTCAACACTGGCTTGTGGCTACGTTTAGGAGTGTGTTTGCATGCAGTGTTTCCGTTAGAGTCCAAAAAGAGGACGTATTAACGCCCTGACCTATAATTTTTTGGACGCAACTCATTGCTTTCGGCTATCACATCGAAAAATTTAGACGTTTTGGACGCTTTTTACGGACGTAAAAACGGCCATTTGGGCGTTAACGGAAACACTGTTTGCATGTATATCTCCGAGACAGTAAGCTATGTCTTACGCTGTATAGCATGAACCTGCACTCTGTCATAAACAGTTCACTTCACCTCGAGAACTACATGGCCAAGGTCTTTAGCAATACTATAGTACAGAACTGATGTGCAAGAGCTTGAACCATAAAAGCAACGTATGTTTAGGCATCAATGATTGCGTGCCAATCATAACAGTGAATGGTCAATCATTGGTCATTGGTCAGTGAATTGTTTTTTTCTAAATCGGAAATGAAAAGTTAATAGCCGGATATAGTAACAGCCTCCGTTTACACCGGTGCATATTATAAGTGATCACGAATAATAGCATATGTCAAGCAATTACATTTACACCACTAATCTGTAGTTACACTGAGCTTTTGCAGTTGCTTCGGTGGATCACTCACTCTGTGATAATTCACTTTGTGCTTAAGTCCATTTCATTTGCATGAGAGAACTTGAAGTTAAAAGTATAGCCTTTTGAATAATAAAAAATGCTTAGCTTTGAAACAAATTTCGTAAGAAAGAGACAAAGGAAGTGGATTGGTCACATACCGAGAGGGAATTTCCTGCTGAAAATTAGTGCAGAATGAAGAATGGAGGGAAAAGGAAAGAGCGGAAGAGCTAGGTGGATGCTGATGGACTGGATGATGGCGTATGGATATGGTAAACTGAAGGAGGAATCCCAACTTTGAGAGGAGTGGCGCCATTGGACGCTTGAACATACCCTGCTAGGGCAGAGAATTTGCCCGAGCGCCGCTCGTTCGTATATTCGTTTTATTGATAAAACAATCTGACAAAAGCGCAGAAATGCTAAAACGAGTGATAATGGATAATTAAAAGTAATTAGAAAATTTTAAAATAAACTAGTAAATATTTTTATATAAGGATCTGGGCATAAATTGAGAGTTGCATTTGGGCGGGTCGAGAATGATTGTGTGCTCTAGGTCTTAATTGGTGAAGGAGAGGGGTCGGAGTGGAGGTAAGAGTTGGTGAAGTACATGCTTGAGGTTGTGTAATATGGAGAAAAGGAGTTTCGCATTGGCTATAAATGTAGATACTGTTGGAAAGGATTGTTCTAGGTAACCTAGGCGTTTGGCTCTTTTATGATGATGTCGTCGTAAACTACAAATATCTAAAGCGCTACTTGAACGCAAAGTACAGGGCACCAGCTTATTCACGAGCGCTGCGTCGTGTCAAAGTGTAGTCAAAAGGAGGTCCGAGTCCGGTTGCCAGGGAGCAAGAGGCAGAGGTGCTGCTAAGGCGGGTGTTGCCTAGGTCGAGAAGAATTGAAAGGCGGAGGATCAGATGAGTCAGGATAAGAAATGATGCCTTGACCTGCGGAACGTGAACTTATATATCTTACCAGCATGACTGCAGGGTAACTTTATTCTGTAGGCCAGCAAACCCTGACAATAATTCGCGTCTAATTCGTTTTCGGATTTAAAACCAAGACGGCATTCATCGACATTTTGTTAGAGAAAATGCCAATACTAAGGATAACTGCGTCCTGTGATTAGGCCTACTATATATTTCTTACTTTGCTCATAGGGATAGAAAACAAATAGATTTCTTAACCTCTTCTATTATCTGTCTCATAACCATACATTCTAGTGTAGTCGCGACTTCATTTCTGATGTCATAGAGGGGCCGAACGCTGACAAACTTTTCTGGTTTTTTTGCAACCTAGCAATTCCTATCAAATTTCAATCCTGTTGATTCAGGACTTAAGATCCAGAAGCCTCTTCGTTTTCTTACGTTTAAGATCTGTGCTTAAATGTCCCTCTATGTTTAAATTTCCCTCTGTGCTTACATTTAATTCCCATGTTTAAATTTTCACCTAGAATTAAATTCAACCCACGTAGGTCTACTCAAACCTTTGCATTGGCTTTCTTTTTAGCAAAGGATTTGTTTCAAATTAGGGCTGATAGTCTAATTTAGAACAAATTGAACTCTGGCCAACCATAGTACTTATTTAAACTCAGTCCCGATTCAGCAGATCGTTATTCAAACAGGTCATCTGATTATCTTTCATTGGTCACATCTAGGACTAGAATTGTTCTTGATGAACGAGCTTGTTCTGTTGCTGGACCAAGATTTTGAAACTCTTTCTCTGTAGCTGTCCGTTGTGCTTAGTCGCTTGTGTCATTTTCGTTCTCGGCTAAAGACTCACCTCTTCCACAATGCTTATTCAACATAGGTTGCCTCTCTGTCTTGGGACTGATCTTCCGGATACTGACCTGTGTACGGCTTGGTTTTGGTGTGCCGTCGGTTGATACCTTATGCATTAGACATTGGCGCGATAATAGTTACTAACTAGATCAAGTTTAATACACGTCACCATTAGCCTAACACTCGGCTGCACTACTGCACAGTAGCGTAACCGAGTGTTCTTGCTATCAGCGTGGCATCCTGTGATAAGGTCTTTGGAACAGAAAGGTCGTGAACCCAAAGATATTAAGAGGAGTTCTTAGACTCTTTGGATGCGTGCGATGACGAAGGAAAGCGATGACGCAACTGAGCGATGACGTAACAAATTGAAGACGTAACAAAGCTAGGCCGCCAAGCGGCGTTCTTCGCCTGAATGTTCCTCCGCTTGTCTGCAGTAACTGAATCCAAACGGCGTTCGATCGTAACATCCGCCGAAGCGCCGGTCGTTGCTGCCGCACCCTCGCTACTCCGACCAGGACCCGAGTCGCCCAGCTCGAACCCCGCTGCCTCTTGTCACCCGCAGAAGGTTTGGTTGACCTGGAATGGATCGGAGTTTACCATCATCCAGCCGATCTATCCCGGTCGGCGGCTACTGAGTGGTAAACAGTCGGTCACCGCTCAGCACTTCGGAAAGCCTGCCGGAGGGTTCGAATATTGATACGACGAGAAGCTACCATCGACTTTCAATTTTAGGAGTTCTTTTTTTCAGAAAAGTAAACAAATTGCCAGTGAAAAGCACACACGCTCCTTGCACAAGACAGTGTTTTCTGCTGTTTTCCAGTAGAAGATAACCGTTTTCAGCAGGACATACTCCAGATAAGCCAATTTCATTTTATGATTTCAGTTGCCCAATAAATATGAAGGAAAGATCGTCTTAAGTCAAGATTCCCGACAGAGTTTACAAGATACCGCACAGATTGGAACAGATAAACTACGTTGATAATTCGCTGATAATGAGAATGCAGATTTCGATAAAATATAGCTCTACCACATCTCAGTGAGGTAAGCCACTGGCTTATTGTTCCGGGTCGCTAATTGTGTTGCGGTAAGTTCGACCATTATCTTTTCCATTGTGCCAGATTTCCGTGACCAGTTGCAGCCGCTAAACTGAGGAGTTCGCCCGATGCTGAGACCGGTTTGAAGTCGTCCCTATGAATAGGCCAGTGAACCGAAACCATTGGCTGACAAGTTTAAATTGTGCAGCATCGGAGAGCACCTTCTTTCCCTACTGCTACCCCGAACGGAACCGGTCGATCGGCCTCGCCCTCTCACACCGTCTCCGAACTACTCTCAGCTCTAACAAGATGGGGAACGTCTACTCAGGAGGCAGCGGATCCGGCGGTTCTCAGGAGATCAGATACGAGTCGAAGAGGTCGAGCGTTCACGGTTCGATGCCTGCCACGGAACGACATCCGTCCATTTACCGTCGTTCGAAGCAGTCCGTGTTCAATCGACGGGGGCTCGGGTCCAGTCCCCAGATAGCAGCACCGTCGTCGATGAGCGTGGGAGGAAGAGCAGGAGGAGGAGGAGGGGCTTCTACATCAGCGGTTGCCGATGACAACAGCATGAACGAAGCACAAAGCCACTTCGGTTGCACCCTCAATCATGAGCCCTCGGGTTCCCTGTCGAAGGCACCCGGGACGGCGGCGGCGGCGGCGGCGTTGGGGCAAAGGCCGGGCATCAAGATCACACGGCTGAGGGTCGGCATCGACAAGAGACTGACGGTCATCGACGAAAAGTCATCGTCCGTACTCAAGTACAGAACGCCACACTTCCGGCAAGCATTTCCGCTCTAACTTCATACTGCTGACTTTCTTGGTACCTGTCTGTCTGTCCGTCTGTCTGTTTGTCTATCTGTCTGCCGGCCTGCCTGTGTGTCTGTCTGTTCTTCGTCTGCATAAACAGTTGTTCGTTGCTGAAAGGGTATTCAGGTACATCTATTCCGGATTAGTGAAGATAACCTTACGTACTTAGTCCTTTCTCTGAATATCTCCACTCACCTCGGTCCCTAGCCAGTCTTCGCACCTTATCCCACGACATCTCCAGATGTATCGATTCTCCTCTGATTGTCTCCAAACAATTCTTTCTTCATTTTACTCTCTACTCTTCCCCTTCAGAGGTTCAATTCGTCTCTAAGACTTGTTTGTAACGCAATTCGTAACAGGTGAACGATTATTCAGTACCGTAGGCAATACGAACTGCTGAATTTAATTACATTACTTCTGTAGTGTATCCATCTGATTACGCTACTTCTCAAGCGGACAATATCGACATTTCTGCTGCTAAATCAGTGATGATTTGAATGTTTATTTATTGCACAAATCAATTATTACGGTTACAGTGATGAATCAGCAAGTACTGTACAACAGAAGACAAAAAAGCCAATAGCTTATACTAACCTTGTCACCTTTTTCTTGATTACTACATTTGTTACTTAATTAGTACTTAAATGCTAATAATAATAATAATAGAATACCACTAGTACTACTGCTGCTACTGCTGCTGCTGCTGCTGCTGCTGCTACTACTACTACTACTACTACTACTAATAATAATAATAATAATGATAATGATAATAATAATAATAATAATAATAATAATAATAATAATAATAATAATAACAATGATGATAGTTGCGACCATGTAGATAATTCTATGATGATTAACAACATGCCGTAGGCCTAATAACTGCGATTGGTTTACTTATCCACCATAGGGCCCAGAGTCTGGCTCCTTGTGTCCCAGATTTCAAATACGATTTCACGTGAAGCAATCATCGATTGATGGATTGTTCATTATGATAATGGCGCTATAGAAGTTTTGTATGGAATATCGCTATAAAAGTCGTTAGCTGGGTCTGCCCTTTATATATCCCTGGAACACTTGTAGACTGCACTGTGTAGTGTTTTTTAACAATAGGGCCTAGATGAAATGGTAAATGTTGGATTGAATTAGATTGGGTTGAACTAGATAAGATCAGCTAAGATAATTGTTTGTTGCCGATGGTATGTGTCTATGCCACAGAGCAATGGCTACGGTTGAGGTGCCTCCTCTGCAGCCTGGAGAGCGAATTCAGATCGGATGGATTCAAGTCTGCGTCGACATGCAGTTCATCAACGCCTATGGACAGGAAGGCATGTAAGCAACCAAACTAAACATCTCTCCAGATCCTATCAAACTGATCCGAACAGATCGGCTTTTAACTAAAAACTGAAACATTTTACACATGGTTTTCGTGCGACGTAGCCTACTAGCAGTAGGTAGAATACGATCCAAATGGGCTAGAAGCAGACTGCTAGATGGTTTCCTCTGTCTGATTTTAGTACATCTCGGTATCTATGTGATATTACCAATTCGTTGTAAGGTGTTGCTAATCAGTAAAGACAAATATGTTATTACTTATACGTTAAAGAACGCATAGTGTTTTAGTTGCCAAAAAACAGGTGGGTGTCAACATTTTTATGTAGATACAGCATTCAGTCGATGCCACTTAGGTGCATAACGGATAAGTGCATAAATCGCTTATGTGCACAGAGCACAGAAGCTGCTGGCCGGTAATGTTTTAGTTTTTAATATGAGGTATTTCAATGGAAGACAACTCCGCATATCGCATGTGTGCAAACTTCGGTTTTGTGCATAGCCGAATACAGGTAGCCTACGTTTATGCACTGCTCTGTGTATGTCAACGCCGCTTAATTGCATAGGCAGTTTAGAACATTCTGGTCTCCGAGGCAGTTAGCCCTTGGACAGCAAACAACTCTGGCTGCCCAGTGGTCTGTCTTAGCTGCATTGTGATTCATGTCAGCAGGTGACATAACAATGTTATCCGGTTGACAATAGGGAGTGTGCAAACAGTATCATAAGGATTCCGCTTAGATTTAGGCCTACTTTAGCTTTATAGTATGTAGGCTCCATCTCTGTTATTAAATATATCAGTACATTTAGCAAGTTTTATAGAGTACATGTGAACTTCTCTTATGTGCATAAGTTCAAGGCAGTCCCGAGGCTATGAACTTAAGCGGCGTCGACTGCATAAATTTACGTTTATAAATTATTGTACTTATGCCTAGGTATGTAGTTAGACACTACGTACGTAAGTACGTATACTGTATATGTACATAGGTATGTGTGTAACATTGAATGTTTGTATATATATATACAGTATATATATATATACATATATATATATATGTTAACTGTGTAAGTACGTGTGTAAGTACTACATAGGTATGTGTGTAACATTGAATGTTTGTATATATATATACAGTATATATATATATGTTAACTGTGTAAGTACGTAGCTTCATCCCCCGTGTGCTCTTTAAGTCAATATCAAAGAGATAGAACTGTTCGTAACTCAATCCAATCCATCGGTTCACTGCCGTACTGACATCTGACGATAACACTAATAATTATAGCTATTTTCCCTCTCTTTTCTTCTATGTGAGAAGTTGCGGTCTGTCAACTTTCTATTTTCAATAAACGAAATTATATACATAAATAATTAAGTATGTACGCAGATATACTTACGCACGAACGTTATTAAGATTATGTAGGCTACATAATTATGAACGAGCTGGGTCGAAACATGTTTAAAAAATAACTCCTGCTTTAACGATTTTAACGCTTTTTCATTTCAAAATTACTTTATACACTTGCAATTATTTTGAAAAGAAATCTTAGCTGTCTCTTCTACTTGGCGAAAACTTCTTCAAAACTTCTTCGTTCAATTTCTTTTCGTTTTAACTGACCTATTTCCATTGATATTCAACATCTGCTTTTCAGTCCTTCCACGTGACAACGTCGAACAATCCACCTCTTTGTCTCTGTCTGTCTCGCTCGTCTCTGTTTCTGTCTCACTGTCTGTTTCTTTCAGTGTATGTTGTTTTCGTTTCTGTCTCTTTCTCTGTCTGTTTCTGTCTATGTATCTCAATTTTTTGTCTCGCTTTGTCTCTGCATCTCTGTGTTTATTTGTATCTGTATCCATGTCTGTCTCTATGTCTGTGTGTATCTATCTGTCCCTCTATCTGTCGCTCGCTCTTTGTCTCTAGCCAATCCTCACAGTATGTCAGCACCACCCTGGAACTCTGCAATCCTTGAACAGAAATTCTTTAACTTCAATCGTCTGCACGCCTTTTCATACCAATGTCTGTCATGTCCGCCTACTGAAGAACTCCTCCTACTCACAGTCAATACAAACAGTACGTAGGTCTACGTACAGTATGTACGAATGTACTTATGTATGTCTGTGCGTGTATACTATGCATTGTACATATCTGTCTGTTACGCTTCAGCACCAGTTGGGAATTCCCTGAGATCGTGACCGGAAAGTATAAGATGATAAGCGATGCAGATGGTAAGCAGTATCCATGGTACGGTTCTCGCAACGAGGTCTGCACCCTGGAAGGTCCGACGCCGTTCCCCACTTCCACCACGATCCACATGAACGACAACTTCTTCCCTCAGATCACCTGGTACATCCCGAACTCTACCTACCCGCGTGAACCCTCTCTGACGTTCGTCTACCGGAAGCAACGATTCCTCACCTTCCTCGCGCTCAAGGACCTCACCACGAACTCCTACCACATCCTGAAGACGGTAGCCTGGTCGATGGAGCTGGGCATTCAGGTGAACCCCCAGAACGAGCTCGGCCAGAGGGCCAAGCTGTTGGGACCAATGGAGCAGGAGAAGCCGCGTGTACTCGACGACAAGTACACGCAGTCTCTACGCATCGAGAAGTACGCCCTGAATCCCCCGAACGCCAACAACTCGCAGGTGCTCGTCTGGCGTCCGAGGTACGGAGAACCTTCGCTCGTAATCGCTCCGATCCAGACCACAATGGACATGCAGATGTACCTTCTGGCCACTGACGACGTGACGCAGAAGCTGCTCCAGCTGGCCAGGCGACTTCAGAGCAAGTGATGGAAGAAGGGAAGACCGACGAACGGGGAAAGCCGAGGAGGCGCAGGGTGTTGCGGATAAGTAAAATACGTAGTCCCGCTACCGTAATCTTAAGAGGTTCACAAAAAGCATGTGTAAACGGAAGGCAAGTTATTGTGATATAAACCATACTACGGAGATAATTATAGGAGGCTATTGTTTCGTCTCTTTGTGTGAAACACGTTCTGGTGGAAATAATCAAATCAGGATTAGTTTTCTGTATAGTTAAATACAGAGAAAAATCTGTGATTTTTAGGCCAGTTATTATTTATTATTTAAATTATAATGATTATAATTATCATTGGTAGTAGTAGGATAGTAATTATTATTACTATTGCTTTTGTTAATTATCATTATTTCTTATTTATTCACTTATTATTACGATAATAATAATAATAGTTATTATTATTACTATTCTTTTATAATATTAGTGATGTGAGGCGCGACTATTTTTATTACAATCGTATGCTAAGTCCAAACTTATGTATGAACACTTTATCTGTGATATTGGGACTGTCTTCTCTTGCCGTGCTCAGAGATTTTCATGGAGGTCAGCGCCGATATGATCGATTTTTTTACATAATGAATTCTTTTTTATGGAAAATACTACGTGTATACAGAACTTTTATGCGATGATTCCCCGTTCCTTGTTTATAAGATTTAATATTCCTCAGTGATGCATAAACGGTTGTAGGCCTTAGGTTGTGCACTAGAAATATCCTGCTAGCATCGTAATTGACAACTTTATCCGAAACAAAAGCATGTAGAACTAAATAGTAACGCAAACGACAAGAAGAGACATTTAAGAGCCTCGCTAAACAAAACAAAACTAAAAAAATAAGCTTTAAGAATGAGTAAATGAAAAATGTTGCTGAAACACTGCGCTTAGCATTTCGGATGTAACATGACGATGCAAATTACGCAATTATTACGTAAACTTCTGTAACCATAATATAAATAATCTATACCAGTAGAAAATTGCAAAGTGAAACTGTGCTGCGAATTATATTTTTAAAGATTTACATTACTGTACATTTTAACATGTAAGAATTTTTGCTTTTATAACAAAATAAAGTCATTTATTGTCTCGATTATCATTTGAGTTTTATCACTGTAGGATATTGTTACACATGCTATCGTCGTGAGTAATTGTAATTGTAAGTGCTCATTTGTATAGCGCCTCTTCAAGAGAATTCACAAGAGATGCACAGGACTACGATCGAATAGAATGGTCTTCGACCGTGCTTGCGTAGGCTAATATATAGGCATAGAAAGAAGAAGATTCCCATGTCGCAGATTGCATGGAAGCCAGTTCCAGAATGAGGGGCAGACCACAACGGAGTTTCCATGTCGTATTGTTGCATTACGGGACAGAGGAACAACCAGAGTAGGCCTACCATGTATTGTAGAGCAAAGAGATGTGCGACTAGGTAAATGATGACGAAATAGCTCTCTAGGGTAGGATGGAGCATAATAAATAGGTCAGGCTGTTAGAAATATTAATTTAATATATCACCAGAATAAGCAGAGTAATTATACGTCACCAGTATTGCAGCATCAACTACCAATGAACTCATTATTCTTCGAACAGTTTACCATCGTGAAGCGAGTGTCATAAGCGCTTATAGAGTAGGCTACTAGTCTTTGGTCTTCCTCATTCTGTGACAGTAACTCAACCGTCTATTTTATAAGACGCGAGTCAGTTGTCTGGCAGTAATAAAGGTTACTTACATATTTAGTCACTTATTTACTTGCTTGCTTGCTTACATATAAGAATACAGCACCCTAGCAACAACTCATACCAATAAGCAAATGTAGGTAAACAGGCAGACTTATTTGAAAGTTGCATGGTCGGTGATAACGATAGTCACTGTAGTTCTATAAGACGTCTATAATGTTGAAGAGTCTATGAGTTGAAAATCAAAGAGTGGACTAAAATTCAAAAGAAAACGCTAAAACGAACGAAAATTTTAAGAGAAGACTGGAACAGAAAAGTAGCGTAAACGGATCGGTCTACGAGTGCAGTTCATTCTGATGTTAACTTATCGAATTAATTCGTATAGTTTAACCCAGCCATTGAGTTAATTGAGATTAGGCCTTCAGTGTGTAGTATCATGTATCGTACGTTTGTGTAAGAGAATCGCCAGGATTCTTAGTGATTGAGTGTACGATACTCCTAAGGAGTTCGTCTATGGCTGTTAATCGTGGAAACTTTAGGCTACATGTAGATGGCAACTGACTCGGACCTCCACTGGACATCGACCACTTGACAACCCCTCTGGTACTACGCAGCGTTCGTGCATAAGCTGTTGCCCTGCGCCTAGCTTTTTTTGATCGGGAAAATCAAGCAGTAAGTTGTTGTACAGTGGCAGAAGGAATACACGGACCTGTACATGCATACATACATGCACAAAACATACATAATATACATGCATATAGAATACATGTGCATACATACATAGGCCGATTATTATTACTATTATCATTCTTCATTTTTATTATTATTATTATTATTATTATTATTATTATTATTATTATTATTATTATAAGTATTATTAGTATTAGTATTATTAGTATTATTATTATTATTATTATTATTATTATTATTATTATTATCATCATCATCATCATCATCATCATCATCATCATCATCATCATCATCATTAAATTATTATTATTATTACAATAATGATATATAGGAAATAGTAAATAATCTTTGTTATTTATCACAATAATAATTAATATAGGCCTGCTATGCCTATTAATTCAAACAATGCATCACTCACCTGGTGAAGCTTCACCGGACAGCAATTAAAGAAGAAACAGACTCCAAGGGATGATACGTACAGTCGTACACGATTGATACGCCTTCATTAGCTCCCCAAAAACTCCCCAACGTTTGAACAAATCTGCGACAACGCCGACACTCGCCTCTTTGTGCTGTCCTGATGGACCCAGGCCACGTCCTGCACCAACTGACAACTGCTACCTCCAACCAAACCCACCCACCACTCCTTCCGTCCCCGTCTCCGATTCCCGCTACCCCTTAAGGTTGACTCAGCCTTCCATTCGCCAGATGGCGTTGGTAAAATGAGCAGTAGGACGTGCATGGCTGCCATACAGTTAAATTCGACTCCTGTGATAACTTCTGATCATCCGTTCATACTATGACTTGTAATCATACTGCGTAGGCCTACTTGTCAGTTTGAATTAATAAAGAATATGATATATTATTAATATTTTTTTATTATAATCCCAGCCGGCAGCCTTATGTGCAAAATATATATTGTCTGGATGCTATAATTATAGGCTACTTTTAACCTGTCGTTACACCAAATGCCATTAGCAGTTTGGTCGATAAAGATTAATACTTACTTTGGCTTGGAATCTCAATCAAAACCACATAATGTTAGAACATCCGCCAACTATAGAGGTATTACTGTTGCTACCAGAACCAACTCTCGGAAATTTTCAATTAAAAATGCCGGACCGAGGACCTGGAATAATTTTCCTGTAGCTATACGTAGGCCTATTATTCTCCTTGTATCTTCATGTTTAAACGGAAACTCCGTGGTCACTTATATGCTGATCATTGACTCTGTCTGTTTTCTCAATCTCTGCCTTTTGTGCATATAGGCCTACTGCGTGCATATATTGCGGCGCGCAATTTGTGCAGACAATCGTCTGACAATGTGTTTCAGTTTCGATTTTAATCAACTAGTTAAGACCATAGATATAATAATACCTACGGTGAAGACCATGTATTCTTGGTATTAAATGTATATTATATAGCCAGTTGCTAGCATTTCTACGTATATTATGGGTAACCCTGTCCGTGGGGCTTCGGTCCCTTATAGGCTTAAGGGTCTCCCCCCCATTGCTTCCTGTAAATCAACGAATGTCTTGATTTTGACTGTTATGTTATTTTATGCAGCAAGAAGCAATACAATTTATGGTTATGGTTAAGGTTATGTTTATTTACATACTTAAGATATCACTCCTTTGTGTGACGTCACAGGATATAGTTTCAGGGCGCGCCACTTTACACCGTCCGTCGATTCCGAATTCTTTTAACATCATTCGAAAATCGAATTTCTTATTCTCTTTAGATTTGCTCAGCATAAGTATTGGCGTGTCCTGCATTATTATTGATGTTTAATTGTAAGCCATGTCGAAGAAACGAACATCAGCTGAATTCGATGATGACGAGCAAACGAGCGAAGGCTCAGATTGTAAGTTAACGCAACGAAGTTTTTAATAGTGAGCTTTAGGCTACAGTAGCAATAATATTATTGTTGTTAGTTGTTTCAATTAATCTGTTGCTTTTAACCAAGTCGATGGCTCTAACCAGAAACATTTGATGATGTCAGCACCACATAGCCAATCCTTAGCACATTTTTTAATGCATGATCAGTAGGCCCTATAGACACACGAGATGACCAAATCTTTATATGGATATATTATGGCTTCATAATGCTTTAATGCTGAATTGTATACCACAATTGAGGCAAATAATTATTTTTCGAAGATTCTTGTAATTATTTTTTTAGCCGTACTCCACAAAGAAGGCAATGCTAAACGTGCAAAACTCACCTCATTGAGTCACACAACGGTAAGCATACGCGACATTAAAATGAAAGTCATCAATCTTCTTTGTCCTAATCTATTGATTGCTTGAATAGTGCGGTTTATAGGATGGTATTTTCCTTGTCTTTCTCGAGTCATGTTTTATTAACACGTAGGTCCTAAGAGTTTAAGAGTTTTTAGATTCTACTCAAAGGCAGCAATTGTGTCTAAATGCGTCACATCCTTCGCTGGTTTTCAAAAGAATCTAGAGTTTTCAGCATGCAGTCATCTTTAAATTTGCGTGGTGCCAACGTACGCTGGTAGTTTAAAATTTCCTCTTTTGGATTGCAGTGGTGTATAAGAGTCGGTTGACTGATTTTTCGCTTTGTTCATTTTGTGCTCAAGATTTCCAAGAAGCATGTGAAAATATGTAATATTTTTTTTACCTATGTATAGTTGCAAGATCTACCGATCGAACTACTCGGGTGTATCCTCGTTAGAGCAGTAGCTATGGAGGTGAAGGGCATGAAGCTGGCGAAAAGTGTGTGGAAAGAAAAAGCTGGTCCTGTGATAACCCGACTGCAAGAAGTCTGTTCGCCGTGGAGCAGTATCCTTACGACTGACTTCTTTCGAAATGAAGTTAACCGAGTTCTTGATGGGACTGGTTAGTTCATTAAATTTTAATAAACTTTATTCCAATTTTAAAATAAACTTTATTTCATGCGTACACGATATACGTAGGCCTACACCTGACATTGGATTGACAGTCGGTTCAATTACAAAATTACATGTATGTAATTGTAATTGAACATTGTGTATTGTGTCGCTTACAAAGCACAAGCATCAGCGGCTCTCTCTGCGCTAGCCTATACGATGTTAAATGGCATTACGAACTGGAATATTGCATCGGTTAACAAAACAAAGAAAACGTAATCAAGATTAGTCACCAGATGCGACCACACGTGGAACCAACCAACGGATTCCCGTCCACAGTTGATCTGATGACACGGATGTTCAGAGTCTTTGGGCCACTTGGCTCGACAGAGTGGAGAGACGACAGGTGACAGCGCTCGCAGCACACGATGACGCTGCAGCCGAGGAGCAGTCCCTCGTTGGTAGAAGATGATGCAAGTCCAGATTATTCGTCGAGGTGCTAGGTGTAGTTAGAAGAGGCATCTGTCGCATCTGTCGCGTGTCGGTCTGTAGATTGAAGCACCTCCATTTACTAACGGTCGAGGTCACTCCAGGCGTAGATAACGTATAGCTGTAAAGAAGAATGGGTTTTCCTGATGCAGTCACGAAGGCCAAGGCGACTTGCGAACAAAATATCTTCCAAACGTGCCAGATCCGTAGCAGAAACGAAGTGCGGTACGCAGACCTACCACCATGAGGAAAAAGCACATTTAGATTGAATAATCTAAGAATTTGACTCTAGAGTTGCCTCTAGTTACAGTTTCTTCCTTTGTTCGGGACCTTGGTGTCACTCATCATGAACCAGAGAGGTTCACTTACACGCGACACATTAGCATTAACTTACTTTGTATTGATTCTTATTACCAATTGCGTCAGCTTAGGGTGGTATCTCGCTCTTTGACTCCTACTGCTGCTTCAATCCTTGTCCACGCCTTTGTGGTCTCCCGCCTCGGATACTGTAGTGCCCTTTATCATGGTTTTCCGGTTCCGGATTGGGTATCTAGATCGGGTTTTTCGCGCAGCGGCACGTCTCATTGGTCATATCCCAAAATTTGGCCAAGTCTCAGAATATGTGCAGAATGTACTACACTGGCGTCCATTTAAGCAGCGGATTACCTATAGAGTCTCTGCATTAGTCTGGCGCTGCACGGAGGGCTGGTCCCTCTGTACCTGCGGGAACTCTGCTGTCCCATCTCTGGAGTACAGCGTAGATCTGCTCTCGGCTGATCAAGCTGAACTCCTTTAGATCCTCGCTCGCGGACTTCTATTATCGGTTGCTGGCTCTACGACCTAGAATGGGATCCCTGCTGCATTCCGTCTAATGTCTAGGACCTAAGGGCCGCACTAATATGTTCTTGGCAAACTTAAATACTGCCTTATTTAGCCTTGGTTGGACTGGGAGCGCTTCTGAGTAGATTACTTTGAAAGGGCGCTGTATAAAGTCTGAATAAAGAATGATAATAATGTTCCGTCGAAATGACGCATAAGTCGATAAGGACCTGACCACCGACATGGTCGGTGACATGGACAGCGTAAGGAACTCTTTGTCCAGGCAGTCATGGGTATGTAGGGCCTACGGTGTTCCCGAGTTCAACTTCCTTAATTAGCATCTGTTATTGTGGCTCTTCCCACTGACTGCTAACGGTCAGCATCTTCTCTGTAGCGTAATTGGCTGGAGGAAAGGAAGGTAAAAGAGCCGCAATTCTAAAAGTTTTATGTTATATTCGAGATACAAAAAATTTGGTCGTTATTGGTTAAGTTTATCTTTGAGGGGGCGCTAGAGTAGCCTAACGCTTGGCACAGGGCGCAATTATAGCTAACTACGGTTCATCATCATCATCATCATCATCATCATCATCATCATCATCATCATCATCATCATCATCATCATCATCATCATCACCTTCAATTCAGTGCAATAATTTAATAATTTATTCGTCGCTTTTGAGAATATTTGTTCATGATCATGATATTCATCATTGTCATCATCATCATTGTCATCATCATTTTGCATCATCATCATTTTGCATCATCATCATTTTGCATCATCATCATCATCATCATCATCATCATCATCATCATCATCATCATCATCATCATCATCATCATCATCATCATCATCATCGTCATCATCATCATTTCAATGCGATTTTTATAATTCTGCGTCGCTCCTGAGAACATTTGCTCAACATGTGTTGTTTCTTTTTACCGTACTGATCGATGATGTATATAGAGTAACAGGCTTTCACTTTACATTTATTTAGCTCAGGACACGATTCGTTTGGAAATTTTGCATCAGTATCCGGTCCAGGTGGAAGTCTCAAAAGTGACTACAAATAAAGATGAGATATTTATGCTCTGCACACAGCAAGGTGACCGAGAGAGAATCATTCATGTTTACGACCGCAACAATATGGCAGAGATTAAAGATGTCATCCAGCTACCAAGAAGAAATGCGAAGGCTGTAGCAGCTTGTAGCGTGTCTAGCTGTGTGTACGTACTGTATATGGATTCCCCAGGCATTACAATGTACCGCATTACGAAAGATGAAGATCATCAGTTTAGCATATCACCATGGATTAGTGATCAAGATCTGCAATATGCTGATATTTCTGTTTCCGCCAATGGTAGCCTAATAATCCTTTCAAACATGCAAAGGGGGGCTCCTGTCCTAGTAAGCATATATAATGCGAATAGTATTTTGCAGCATAAAATTAATTTGCTCCCGGATATTTACGAGTTTCAGTACGTCAGGAACGTGATTCAAAAGTCAAATGGAAACCTTGTTGTAGTTTTTGCTAACAACAAACTCCAAAGTAAATTAACGGAGATCGATACAAGGGGGAGAATTTTACGCCAATATCAATCATCAGTTAGTGGACTATCTCTTGTGGGGCTTGCAGATATTTATGGTAGAATTTTGATAACTTCTTCGAACGAGAGAATGGAGCTTTTAGATTCTGAATTTAATCTCCTGGATTTTACTGGTCCGCAGCTGGATGATGGCCAGTACATGCTTCCCCGTAGACTGCACTTCAATAGCGCAAGGAATGAGATAGTTGATGTTGTATATGATGAGAATTTTAGGAACGGTGTTTTAACTATCTTCCGCTTGACAGATGAATAAACCACTCGAAAGGATATGTTCAAGATGAGGACAAATTGTATCAAATAGATTTGATATCTTATTTAATTGTTGCATCATAGGCTTACCTATAGCTAATTATATAGATAGGTCCCATACCTTAAGTTTAAAAAGCTGTTAAAAAAATGCCTATTGTTGTTTTGTTTGATACATATATACATTGCAGGCCTGGATAGTGAAGAGTTGAGTAGCGATTCATTCCTATTTCCACTACGAATAGAACTCGACTGTTCACGCGTTTTTTGCAAACACTTCACAGTTCAAAAGCTAGACGACAAGAGAAACAAACTCGTTGAAATTCAGTGTTACTTCACTATCTCCACAGTTTTTCAACTAAATCCCATTTTAAGAGAATTTCAATTAAGTTAATGCACTTTTCACATAAGAGTCCACGGTATGGTAATTTTGGCAAGGGTTACGAAATTACCCGAACTGAAATGACTATTAAGAATTACCTAAATTGGCAGTTAGGCCTAAATTATGTCTGTCCGGATTGTTTGAATAAACGAAAATATTATTATTATTATTATTATTATTATTATTATTATTATTATTATTATTATTATTATTATTATTATCTGAATTCATTTACACTTTACAATCAGACACTGCAACGAGCAGTGCTATATTTAGCTTAGATTTATTATAAATTCACGAACCTTTCAAGTTTCAAACATTATCCGATTCCTAGCAGTGTAAATGGACGGGAGAGTGGAAGCCACTGCCAACACGCAAGAATTCTTGTACGCAAATCCTTATCCTACAACCACAGTAAACCAATTTAACGACAGCAATGAACAAGCATGAAAAGTAAATCAGTTATGCAGCACTTAGGCCCTCCAGTGCAATACACATTATTGTCATGTCTTTTGTTAGTTTACGATATCTAGAATCTACTCACAATTAACTGCCAGAGTTGAAGACTGCGTGATTTCGATGCAAGCGCCGTTGTCGCACACGCATCTCTCGAGTCGGTTGCAATGTCATCACCGAACGAAGGATTCGTTATACGGAATCTCGCAAAACAGGCAGGGAGTCGTGTCGACGGTACTGCTACTCGGTGTGGGCCTAAGCTTGGACTTGTTATTGTCTCTCAGTTTCACAGCTGCTTCCGCTGCTGTAGAACCACACAGGCCTTCTCTCGTTCGCTTTCCCAAGCGTTGTGGACGTTCGTTGAAATTTCTTCTTCGCCGTTTCTTCCGTCTCCAACTGTCTTTTGTAGGGCGAAGTTGTTAACACTTCAACGCGCCATACCTTGCGCTTCCTCTTGTCAGATCTTGGAAATTTGGTTAGATCTACATTGAGGCCCATTGGCTTACCAGTTACCAAAGTTGGTCCTCGCAGTAGGCAGGGCCGATGAGAGGGGGGGTCAGGAGGGGTTGCTGCCCCGGGGCCCGGTTCTCTGGCAGGGGGCCCTGGCAGGGGCCCGGAAATGTCTAAAACTTTGTTCAATCTGAAGGGTTTGGCCAATGCAGTCTGTATAATTATGACGGATGCTTCGTGAATCATTATACATGATACACAGGGCCACAGACGTACATTTTATGTGTAGGCCTAGTGTCTGTTTAGGCAAGGACTTCATAATAATATCCAGAGTTCCTTGGTTTACGCCACCCGAATCCCGATGTGTCATCGTATTTGACCCACAGTAGAAACGAACACAGTTGTACACAAAGATTCTTTCTGATGCACAACAGTTTAGGGCAAGGGATGATTCCCTTTACCTCGGCTTTATCACTCATCTCCAGGGCGAAGGAATGTGGGAAATAATATCTGCCTTGTATGTCTCTGTCTGTCTGTCTCTGTCTGTCTGTCTCTGTCGTTCTCTCTCTCTATATATACATGTATTTCTGTCTGTCTCTCGCAGTCTTGGGATATCTCTTTCAATTAATGTCTCTCTATAAGCCTTACAACAGTGTACAGTGTACACACTACACACGCTGCAGTGTTCATGTTACTCGGTCTATGTAGTTATTCATGTTAAGAAAACAGTCGCTGATTATAATCCATTCATTTACTTTTTAAAACGATTTTAATTACATTCTTAAATTTAATAACTAGGTGATTAAGCTTTATAGTAGATAAACCGATCTATCGAATTTCTTTGCCAGAAAAGCAAGCCAGTAACAAATGTGACTGTGGAAATTGGACTGAAGAGGTTAGTTAGCACTGCAGATAATTCTATTGGCAATGTTAACGAAAATGATTTAGTAGCTGTGTCACTTAACACAGTCTCAGTTGTCCAGTAAGAGGATTTAGGGGTGAGAACAGACGTTGGTCATCAGAATGATTTCGCTCTAGCTGTTACTGTGCAAAGTTAAGTAATGCAGACAAATTTCGAATAGGCCTACTGACTGAATTCCATAATTATTCCACCAGAATTCACATATAGCTACACATTGCCTCCGAAAGAGAGACAGTTTATCCCCATGCAGAGTCCTATATTGAAGCTCTCTTGGTGATATAATCTGACATTGTATGACTAAAAACACTACACTCATTCTAAACTTTCCTATTACCACATGTATCAGATAGCGGTGTGTCTACCTGTTTCATACCAATAAACGAATATATTATAGAATCATATATGCCTGCCATGGCCTAGCACTTCACATTACGCACCCTATAATGGTAAAATCCTAGGTATACGCTACTGCTTATAAAGGCCATGCATCCTACAGTTTCAGTTATTCAAGTCACAACTGTAGCAGTTGTGGTCATATTATAGTTGAATAACTTTAATTTAAAAACACTGTGCTTATCAGTATTATATTTGGGATTCATCAGCAGTCGGCCTAGAATAGATTATTGATTTTCTGGCAGCCATAAAATCTTTTACTGGATGTAAATTTACGAATTGAAATTTGAGTTATTATCCAAATAAATAGGGCCTAATACTTGAACTTGCAACTGGATATAGGCCTACAGAACATAAGTTATAATAATATTATAATTCCGTCAAAAGCGATCTTCGCGTAAAACGGATGAAAACCCATTTTGGCGATCGCGCTTTCTCGGCGGCCGGCCCCAGATGCTGGAACGGTCTTCCTCCTGCCCTGCAACACAGTTGACTCTTTCAAATCTGGACTCAAGACTTATTTGTTCTGTAAGGCCTACCCTGCTGTTAGTTGACTGTGAGGCGCCCTTGTAACGGCATGGCTGTGTTACGGCGCCATATAAATTGTCACTGTTATTATTATTATTATTATTATTAATAATAATACCAAATTACCAATATTTTATATTAGGCTGTATTCCTTTAAGATGATGACAAATTATACGATGAATTACCATAAGAAATCTGGAGCTCAAAAAAGGAAAGAAAGACTAGCTATACACAGACACTCCTTAAAAAAATTTGGATGTTCAATTTCATCAAAAGCGAATGATGCAGCAAATCAAGCTGACAATATCATCGCTAGTAGTAGCAGTACCCGGTAGTAGTGGAGTTGATGATCATGGCACAGAGCGAGTTGTTGATGTAGGCCTAGGCCCTAGTCTATGCAGACATTGCATTTGCAAGTGACATATACGCACCTCCTGAAATTGGACTTTATAATGCGACAACTGTCACAGGTCAAGTTGACGTGAAGCCTGAAATGGGTATGGAAGCATTTTCATGCCTGTTAATGAAATCGCCGGACAAGATGACTCAGATAGATCTGGCGAGGCTAATGGACCTACCAGAAATTGATTTTTACATCTACTTTTACTATTATTAATATTATTCCTTAATATAGTTTGATAGGTTTTTTCATCCTTACATCAGACATCGGACTTACAGATAAAATTGAAAAATCAAGGGGCCCTGATGGACGCTGAGAAGTGTCTGCCCCGGGGCCCGCCGTGGCTCTCGACGCCCATGGCAGTAGGACGAACTGCAGACAGGGTATTGTCAAAGTTCTGATCCGATTTAGCATCAGACATAGTAGAGTGTGAACAAGAAGTGTTTTGAACATTCAGAAACTGATGAATTATCAGCACCAGTCGACAGCAGCGAAGTAAATTTCAGGTCAGAAGCACTGGTTGTCGCTTGTCGGCGCTGCAGACTCGCCACAAAGATCTATAGGCCTAATTGCGGCTTTCTCACTGTCGTTAAATCGGTGCTAAAATTCCATTAATTTCGCAATAACTGAACGCTATAGTTCTCTGACGATTTAAGGTGACAGACCAAGCAGTTTATTGGACATGAAAAACAAAACTTCCGACAGCTCTTTCTCCTGATTATCAGTTAAAATTCGACTAGCAGAACACTTCTGCGGGAACTCTGCTGCCTTACTGTGACTGTTCCGCGTCGTGGCAAGTTACGCTCAGCGGTGCAGGGCAGAGTTCCTTGTCCCCCGTGCTCCGACAGCGCCGCGCCTTCTCTGTGGCTGGCCCAGTGACCTGGAATGAGCTTCCGGTGGCACTGCGTCTGACCTCAATAGGAAACTCTGCTCAGTTCTTCTCTGGCCTTACGACTGTCCTGCTTGACCGAGGTTGGGCTGGGAGCGCTCCTGAGTAGACTGTCTTGAAGGGGCGCTATATAAAACTACTGTAATAATAATAATAATAATAATAATAATAATAATAATAATAATAATAATAATAATAATAATAATAATAATAATAATAATAACTTCGTCACAGGGCCGTCCACGCAAGCTCTTTTCACATAGTCCTGAAGAGTTTGGCGTCACTGGCGTGGAATCCCAAACTGTTTATCGACTGTTTTCTTTGGTCGCCCATCAACAAGCACAGCCCTGCTAACATCACCGGTACCTAGAAATATAATCGACTGCTAAACACTTTATTATCGCTCAGAGTTCTGCACTAGAATATTTATATTAGGCTATGTGGTGAAAAGCCAATGTATTTACTTATATATATATATATATATATATATATATACATATATATATATATATATATATATATGACCAATAACAAAGTTCTAGCAACGCTGTCTGTACACTGATATACAGTTAAGAAAATGCATCAAAAACAAAAATGACTTACCAACAGTGCTGAAAATACTATTCTTACAATGTTTTCTAACTTTTCTAAGATTGTAGAGTCCAGACACATAACGCCATGGATACCATGGTGCTTCAGTGCTGCAGCAGCTGCACGGTATTTTCTCGGTTTCTCAGAGGTGCCAGAGTTACCTTCATGTCGATATTACCCCATATTACCCTATGTGTACATGTATGATGTATGCATACATAATATATATATATGTATGCATTTGTACATACATTTATGCATATATAGATATATACGTACATGCATAGGCCTACATATATAGCCTACATATTGGTACACAGGCCTACATACGTTCCTACATAACATAGTTACAACTTGTAACTAGGCCTTATGTTATGTAGGAACGTATGTAGGCTATCGGTTTGCAACCCGTCATCAATGTGTGCTTGTAACTTACAAGCATACATTGATGCCGGGTTGCAAACCGATATGGCTTATGTAAGTTCTTTCAAAGATCTGAATTTCGCACTAGCACCAAAGATGTTAGAGCCGTAGGCTAGCACTGTCTGTACTACTCTGTAGCCTACACGGAACTTTACAAGGGCGTGGCTCCCAGTCACACGAGCATTTGGGGTGAAGATCCACCCGATCAATTCACTAAAAAAACAACAGCGTTGATGTCGTACGATCGCTAAGGCAGAACGTGCACAGTTACATTTAGGCCAGTACCTACAATGATGTTTGATATTAGCCTACAGATAAATAAACCGATTCACCATCTCGTGCGCGCATGCGCATTGGGTCGCTACAATAGAGACCTGAAAACCCATAGACATTATGGATTATATAAAAACATTGTAAACCCGTAGCGCGCGAGTCTTTGAGTTTGCGAACCATTGACAGCTAAAATCAATCAATTATACTCAATGACTCGCGCGCGTAATATAATAATGTAATGTAATGTAACAAAACATTTATAAAGCGCCACTTAAGAGTCTCTCAGAAGCGCTCAACACGTGGCCATCAAACAGCTGAAAAATGCGTCTTTAAGAGTTTGGAGAAAACCATATAGCCGCGTGCAGCACGCACAGACGGCGGAAGAGCGTTCCAGATCCGTGGCGCCGCAATCGAGAAGTCCCGACGAGCACAGGTGGTGGTTCGAAACGAAGGTATTATCAAGTCATTTCGCGAGGCAGACCGGAGAGCCTGCCGACCAGTTTGAGTGCCAACTGGAAGGCACAGTTCAGCAATGTAGTTCGGAGCAGTGCCAGTCGTAGCCTGTTTTTATATAATCCATAATGTCTCTTTTAGTTTCGAGTCTCTATTGTAGCGACCCAATGCGCATGCGCACACGAGATGGTGAAACGGCTTATTATCTTGCCCGGTGTAATTTTCTAGTTCACGCAACAAAACAGGAAGTAAGAGAGTTTTAGGCCTAATGGTTGAGAGAAGGTCCTTGTTGCTCACACTGATAGGCCTACAACAACGTCAGAGTTGATTAATTAACGCGTTTAAATTTGAGTTAGTTGGCCTGTAGCTCGGCATTTTGAAGTACGGTAGTTCGACAGTCTTTTCTTCTGTAAGTATTATAAATTATGTGTTAATCGTTACCGTAAACTTCAAATTACTAGAGAGAGAGCACAACTTGAAAGATAGCTAGGCTAAGCGTAGGGCATAGCTTATTTACGTGCGCTGCGTCGAGTCAGAGGGGTTTTCCAGAGATACCAAGTGTCAGAGAGCACAGAGAGAAAGAGAGTAGACAAATCATATGTTAAGGCGGATTTCGTTGAGGACGAGAGATCGGAAGAGGTTGGACTTTTATGGGAGTGGAAAGCCTGTGAGATGATAGAGGAGCATGAGGCAGATTATGGTAGCAAGTAACAGTGTTGGTGTGGGAAGTGACAGTTTATGGAATTCAGGAGGGTGATTGTTCCAGACAAGGGCGTAACTTTGCCACAAAAAGTGGTGGTGACCAATCCCCTCCTAATTTTTAACGTACTACTGGAAGGCTAGCTAAGCGCAGGACACCAGCTTATTCACAAGCGCTGCGTTAAGTCAGAGGGTTGTCCAGAGAGTGTTCGATGGTGTTCCAAGTCCAGTTGCGAAGGAGACCAGAGACTTGCAGCGTGGAAGCCTCAGAGACACTCTACGCTTTGTCCGGTTGCTACTTCGGCTTTTAAATGAATATCATAGGCTACAACTGGACTACCAATAGGCCTAATCGACGTTATGGTACCAATAGTCATTGTCAACGCTAAATGATTATCCCGTAGCTTAGGTTGGTAAATTATTTTAACGTCTTGACGCTGGTAAGTAAGCAGTCTACCAATGTCCATGATAATTGCCTTCAATCCAGCTTCCATTTACGAGAAAATAATTTTTTTCATCAATAGAACTTCTGTTTAAGCAAGAATTATTGTCATCAATCCAACTTCTATTTAACCAAGAATTTTTCATAAATCCAACTTCTCTTTGGGCAAGAATTATTTTCGTCAAACCCACTTCTATTTAAGCAAAAACACTTCATTGATCCAGCTTCTATTGAAGCAAAGACTTAGTTTAATCAATTCAGCTTCTATTTCCGGAAACAATAAATTATTTCCATCAATCCAACTTCTATTTAAACAAAGAATTAGTTTCATCAATCCAACTTCCATTTAGGCCAACAATTATTTTCATCGATCAAGCTTCCATTTTAAATTGACAATATTAAAATAATTTATCAGCTTAAACTACCGTTTTACCCTATAAATTAGGCCTACCATAAACTGCATGCAGTTATATGGAGCTTACAGTGTATACCACGGAAACATGATAGGCCTACATTGCTTGCACAATTATAACCTTTCACGGTCTCTTTACAATGAAGCGATCCATTTTTCCATATGAATTTGATAATTTGACCTTTTATAAAAACAAAATTGATGAACAAATTATGAAACCAGATGTAAGTATGGTAGTGTGGACACACTGTGAAGGCCTCTGTCAGCATTGCCGCCATTGCGATGTATCGTATGCATGATGAATTAGCCTAGACAGTAGACAGACAAATGCTTTCATGTTAAAAAATATATTTCATTGCACGACCAAAAAGTTGTGGTGACTATCACCACCACTTTTAAAAGTGGTGGTGACCGGACACCACCGTCACAATAGAAAGTTACGCCTATGGTTCCAGAGTCAAGCTGTAGTATTAGATACATTGTAGAACATGGCTTACCTTCACCTTGAAATTTGTTAATGTTTTATGTAAGTTTGCCAGGATTGGCTGTGAAACCTCTGAGGACAATACATAGATGTAATAGGAATCCTATGTTACAATACTTTACATAATAATAATTACAATAATCTTCGTTTATTAATTCAAACCGACATAAATGGAGTATGATTACAAGTCATAGTATAAACAGATGATAACAAGTTATTACAGGAGTAGTATTTAGCTGTTTGGCAGCCATGCATGATGCTCATCACGTCCTACTACTCATTTTACCAATGAAATCTGGTGAATGAAAGGCTGAGTGGATGTTTAGGAGAGTAGCGGAAATTGATCCAGCATCCGTGCGGATCGTCTGCTCCTCGTTCCAGAGTGTTGCCGTTATCCTAAACCCCCTCCCCATGTGATTGAAAAATATAGTCACAGCATTTTAGAAGTGTACTGGACTGTGTTTCTTTGTTGCAAGCTTGTACAGCAATGTCAGAGCAAGAAAGAAGGTTTCTTTGGGAGGCAAAACACAATGTGAGTAGTCCTGTTGACATCTCTATAGTAGCATTGTTTAACACCATCATTATATAATGCAGGCCAATGTATTTTGATTTGTAATGTTATTTTGGCTATAACCAATCTCTTTACTCTGCTTTCACCGGTCTTGGTCTTGTCTACAGGGCTTACATTATGGTCACAAGTAGTGCAATCATACCTGTAGGCCCATTTACAGGTATAAATTTTAGCAACAAAACGAGATTCAGTCCTAACCCATAATAATTTAAAGGCTAAGCTTGAACCCATAATGTCTGCAGAGTAACTGTATGACCCAGAGGCCAGAGACCATAAATGTGAGGTGAGGGTATGAGGCAGTCCTGAGGAAATTGTAATTGGGCCTCAATGAGTGAGACCATATTTTTCCAGCAATGACATTTCTTCACTTCTCCAATGAAAGCAACCATTGATGAATGTCTTGTAGATTAAGAATGGCTCTATGCAAAAGCCAGAGTAGATGAAATCAATGAGTTTTTCTGAAGAAGCTACATAAGTTACGGAGCTTCAAGTTGAAGTTCTAGTTGAAGTTACATTTTTGTGTTACTTTCACCACGCCCTGATTTGATCTGCATTCTGATATCTCAAACACTTTCCAATGTGTCCAATTCCTGTTATTGCAAAAATGTTGTTTGTAATAAATTATACTACGACTACCACGTTTCAGTTTCTTTTGTGCTTATTCTGTGCACAAGATATTACGTCCTGGTGTGACTAATCTGTATGATTATAGCAATACACGTTTGTTCTTTTCTTTTCATGCATTTGTTTATCAATAATTGGATGTATGAGAGCAAAGGTTGATTTTTATCTACCAAGGTAGGTATTTGTTTTGAGATTTGGCTTCACTATGTCTCTGTCTAACTCAGCTATGAGTGCCTACTTTGACTTTACTCTGTCATTGGGAAGGTCTGGCAACCAGGCAGAGGACGTGCAACCAACCCTTGTATGAAGTTATTAACACCTCATGGCCATGGCGACCACTTGAGGAGGGGCTAGGTGAAGGGACCACTGTTCTTTACTTGAAGGTTTTAACTGCAGGCCAGTGTGATTCTCCTGACAGATTTTATTTTAGTTATAGTTACAGTTAATGGTTTTTTTATTTTAGTTATAGTTATAGTTAGTATTATTTTTTAGTTATACATGTAGTTATAGTTATAGTTAATGGAATTTTACTTTAGTTAATTTAGTTACTACTTAGTTACAATAATTAACGCTATAAGCAAAATTGTGCGCATTAAACACGCTGTTTCACAATTTGATCAGAGCTTTAAAAGCCTTTATCGTTATCGTTAACGAGAATCACACTGCTGCAGGCTATAGATCGATTCTTGTAAACAGAAAGAAATTCTCAGTTTTTGCGCTGGCTGACAGTCTTTTTACATTGTTTATGATTATATTTTACATTCAAGTTACAGAAAGAATACGGTCTGCACTGCTTCTCAAGTGATGATGGATGTAGCATTTTTCTTGACTTAGGTTCTTGAAAGCTTGAGACATATGCTGACCAAATGTCTGGAGCCACTGAGACACTACGCTTATTTACGAGCAAAGGGAATTCTAAGCCTCGATGATCAGGAAAAGATTCAAAACACGTGCTTCACAACCACGGAACGAGCGGGTAAATTCCTAGACATTCTCATAACAAAAGGACCCACTGCCTTCGATGAGCTTTACAATTCCATCAGGTGTGACGGCACCCAAACATTCCTCTTACAAGAAATGAACAAGAGCCTTGAACAGCGTAAGTGCAAAACATTTTACGCGCTTTTTATAATGAAGAGTATCAAATTGCATAGCCCTGTAACTTTGATATATCTGCTATGCAATGAATGGTTTGATAAGGACTGAAAATATTAACTCTTTGCTACAGCCCTACTTTTTCAGGCAGCATACTTGCAGATTACTGGTACAGAATGTAATTTTGACAGATTCTAAAGTTTGATATGAATATACATGTATACAGCTGGTTTTTAAAGTTCTTTCTGCTGCAGCAAAATAGATTATAAATATCTGCCTTTGCAGAAGGAATTATTCTTTGTAACAGTTGTCTTGTGATTTGTAAAACAAAGATTAGCAAGTGTTACTTTCCGTGAGTACCGGTACGTGCATTTCTATAAATTCAAAGTCTTTCAGAGTACTGAGCAAATGTTATTGAATAGAATGAGAAAGCATGCTTTTCCAAACTAATGACCACCTGAGAATACAAGCCACTGAAATCAGATGCAGAATTGTCTGAAATATGAGAATATAGAAAATTAGAACAGAAGGAAATGCAAGGCTTCAAAAGCTGTCTTTTCCTTGGTAAGAAGAAAAATGAGAGGTTCTCTTATTGAGACATAAAAAATTCTACAAGGACTTGAAAATATTGATGAAAAAACCTTCTTCAAGAGGATGGCAACTGGAAATCTGAGAACGCAATCTGAAACTGTTTAATAAGCAGGAGCGATTAGACATTAAAATTCTTTTTTAGCGAAAGAATTGTGGATCACGGAACTGGCTTCCACAGGAAATTAGTATCTGCACCAAGCTTGGGCACTTTCAAACAGAAACTGGACAGTTGAATGGAACAATATAGGCACTGAAAGCATATACATGTGTAGCCTACCTAGCTTCTTAACTGTAACTAAAATACTTGTATGCAAGCATGAAGGTCAAGCCATGAAAAACCATCTGTGCATGTTCCTTTATGTGGCTTGACTGCCCTTTATCCTCCTCTTGTCTTCATTTTTATTGTTTTGATTACAATTACTGTCATCATTTCAATTAATTCCATCCAAACATGTCATATTGTTGCTTCTGCACATTGAACTTTGTGCTGATATTTGCTTTGTTTCTTGACTATTACTTAAAAATAAAAGTATGTTGAAGCAATTTATCTTGGAGGTGCAGTGACATGTGATCTGGTTTTTTCCAGAAATCGAAAAAATCAGACAATTGCAGAGACGAGCATTGCCAGCCAACGATTTGCTCTCAGATGACGATCTGCCGGGTCCAAAAATTCTCGAGCAGTGAACTTGTTCTTGCTTAACGAAGGCCAGAGATGGCACACTTAACCAAGAAAAATCATTAGATGCAACTGGCATCTTTTGGAATTCGACAAATACTTAAAATGTTTTTTAGAGTTCTAACTTTTGTATGCCATTTTCTTAATTTCCTGAATTTTTTTTGACTTTTGGTGATTCAGTGGATATTTCCTTATAATGGAGCCATATTAAGTACTGTGTTACAGCACGTCTGCACTATAGTGAGGTCAAGCTTCAACACTTTTAACAACGAGCGTGTACTAAAAGTGACTGCAGCTCAGTACAATTTGTGTTGTAAAGAAGTATATTATAATCAGATTTCAGTGCATAAACTTGGCAGTGGTGATGTGAACCTTAAAGAAATCATGGCACATAATTCACATGCTTTGCCTAACTGATTAATGCATGATGAATTAGATTGTGGCGCTCTAGATTTGTAAGCAAGTAATGAATCCATGTTAAATTGCAATGTTAATGTACATGTATCGTAAACTTTTTTGTCACAGACAGACAAGGGAGCATCCATAAAAGACGTCTGTAACGAGGGAGGAGGGGAGGTCGTCCAAATGCGGACAAAGGGGAGGGGGTTATGACCAGTGCGGACGTCCGCCTAAGATGGCCTAAAAAATGTATTCTGACGAGCTCGCTCTACTTGTAAAAACTAAAACCGAATAAGAGAAATCCATCGACTGACTTGATGCGTTAGGCTACGTCACTACCAATTATTACATATATTATTATTATTATTGCTAAATAAGATAGAACTAGTAGTTTTTAATGATGTTATTCACAATGTTGATGTTTTATTTTGTTATTTTTTTTGCTTTTGCGTCCAGATGTCCGCATAAGGGGGTGGGGTAAGGCTAAATGCAGACAAAGGGGAGGGAGGGGTCCAAAGTGGGTCATTTTCTGCGGACGTCCTTTATGGACGACCCCAAGTATTTTTTATTGAGATTTATAGTGCCATGTCATCTGAGCATCGTTTGCTTATTGATAAACATTTTGTTCTTGGTGAACTTTGGCAAAGTTTTTGGTTAGTGTGAGCCCACCTCTGATAAGTTTCTCTGTAAATGGTGCTACATAAAGTCCTATGCGCACATAAACCGCTATTTTTATGGCTATTACTTTGTAGTGGGGATCATATGTAATCTGTCTCGTTGTTATTGATTGTATATAAAATGGGAAGAATAAGCTTCTGTGAAGACTTGCAATGCCAAATGATATTAAATGTTTTGTAATTCATCTCTTGGTGTTAGGCTCTTCTGAAGCCAACATAAATGCACTGCAGACTCTCGCCTCAGAAGTAATCTCTGAACCAGTTGGTAGGTCTTCAAATGGCAATCATGCACAGTAGTCCAGGTACTGGTACATACAGTAGCCTGCTTTGTACAATATCACACATACATAAACAAATGTTGCACATGCATGTGTAGTACAAACATATAAACACGTTTACCAGGCTTTCTTTGTTTTATGTTTTCTCTGGTAAAAAATGACTACACTATGTCAATGGTATGACAAAAAAGTGGTCAATTGCAGTCGCTACACAAGCCAGCAAGTTTGGCATTATGATTCATTCTAATCAAGAGCCTGAAAGAGGCCACATCTATCATGATTTAATAAGCATCACTTTGAATCAACAGAATTTCAAATGGTTTCTCATGGCAGCACTTTGCAGTCAAAATATGTGTATAATTTCTGCTATTCTGTAACTAATTCCAGTTCAGTAATCATGAGCTTGGATAGATGTTACAAAATCGGTGAACTCAGGGGCCATGGCTTCAAAATGTGCAAGCTGATCTTCCAAGTAGTTTACAGTATCCGCATAGCTCGCCGGCTCCTCGAAAATGCTCAGCGATGGCACATCAAGCATCTTCCTGAATAACTGGCTGAGGTCTTCATCCTGCCCGGCAAACGGTGGTTTCAGGTCAACCATGACAAAGTCATCCTTGACAGCAGCCTCCTTGGCCGAAGAACAGCTGCTCACGCTGTGAATGCTGTCTCCAGACTGCTGCATGCTCTGTCCGCCAACGACGATTTCGATTCCGTCGTCCTTGTGTTTTGAGCTCTGATCACCACTTTCTGACTCGTGTCGCTTCCGTCGGCTGTTGATCGGGGAGGACGTGGCATGCTGGAGAAGCAGCGAAAACGGCACATCCTCTGTGATGTCACTGGAAACGTCTGCCTGCACCTGTGGACCGAAAGCAGCCCTCTTCGGCTTTTGACAGACGTCATGCTTGTTGGCGTTGATGCTTGGGTGTTGTACACCTGACAGGTTCTGATCAGAAGGTGAACGCCTTTCATCCTTCAGTCCAGTGGGAAGGATCATCTCTGCGTTGAAATAGTCATCCTTAATATCAGACGTCAGGTCGGCCGTCTTCCTCGGACACATCAACAGTTTCGTCTTGTATGCCACAAACAAGTTGAGATCGCCAACCGGCGATGGCACCGTTGCAACCAGGTGTTTCTGGAAATCACCATCTATGCAATACACTGGTTCAGCGAACAGGATTTTGTGCTGGATTCGGTAACTGCTCGTAGACTGGTTCCTCGAGAGATGGTAGGCCGGCGTTGAACGCGTTGCTATCAACAGCGATCGCAAGAATGTTCCAATGCAGTTGTAAACCAGCGATGACGCCCGGTAACCAAGCTCCACCTGTGATGTTTTATTTGCGTTGATAACCCACCAGTATTCGAGAATCATCGTCTCTTCATCTGTGGTTCTGAGGGAAATCTCTATGCAGACCGGTCGGCTGAGGTCCATTGAATGCCGGCCAAACGCACTCTTCGTTTCTGTGGTGATTTCTGGGATGTCAGGGATCGTTAGGTTGAACCAGTCCGTTTTTGATGGGAAGATTCTCGACGGATGGTTTGCTTTGATGCCATTTCTCGACTGGAGGACAACTTGAATGAATTTGAAGATCAAATGCTTCGTGTACTTCTCTATGTCTTTCTGGTCTTGCAAACTAACTTTTGCCAATGCCATCCTTCTGTTCAGGTTGAGGCAGTGGCCTAAGAAAAGGAACAACACACATCTACAATTGACTGTTAGTTCAAATATAACATGAATATAAAGTTTTTATAGATCCTCTTTCAATGGCCCCAAAGACTCAATGCAGAGGCATAGCCAGGAAAACATTTTTGAGGCATTTTTTAGTTTTTGGGGTTTCCATTGAAAATGGTCGTATTTTTCTACATTTTTAGTTTTTAATAACAGTAATGCATTTATTTCTGTGGTGGGGGTTGAACCCGTAAAACCACCCCTAAATACGCCCATGAGCCAATGACCTTACTTATTGGTGGGAGATCACTGAGAGGTCACAGCACTCAGTTCTACTGGAGTCTGGGGCAGCTATATTGTTTACATGGTGAACAGATCTTGACAATTACTGATAAATGTGACCAAATATTTTTTAAAGTGAAGATGCATGATTTTAAACCAACATAAAAACATTCCCAAAACAGATGAAAATCACAAGGGCTGCTACAGTCGCCTATGCAAAGATGCACCCTCCCCTCTTTGTCTGCATTTGGCATTACGATCCCCAGTTCGCCTTTGCAGACAGACATTCACACTCCAGTAGAGTTGGCAAAGGCATAGATTCAAAAACCTTTTGATTTTTGAACTTTTGTGCTAGGTGGGTAGGTGATTTGACATTGTCCTGTCCAGTAGATGGATTCTAATTACAGTGAAAATATGATTGTGCCAATGGATACAGGGTCAACAAAGGCTGGTTTTCTCCTTTGCCCCGGTCCCACAGCGGCGCATCATCCCCTACGTGGGGGCGACACAACAGTCATAGCTGGATAATCTCGATATACTCAGTACCTTGTTCCTCGAGATACCGAGTCAGCATCTGTGCCGCACTGCGAGCATCTGTAATGAAATTCGGTGGTTTTCAACAGCATTCTCAACATAGTTAAATATTGGTCACAATATTAGCACTATCATTTTCGTTAAACTCCCACTTGTTCACAATGCCCATGAGTTAATCTCATGGCGTTGGGAGGCATAGTTCCACCGTATGTAAATCGGACTCGTGTGTTAATGGCGTGTGTTAACGGTATTTCACTGTACAGCCAATGCAATACAGACTGTCTGCTGTCTGACTGAAGTTGGTGTCAAAGGCACAGGTTCTACTGATACCATTGCATTAAAAAATAGGGGCTAAGCTACATAAAATAGATGCACCAGTGCACTATTAAGGCTTACCCTAAACGACCCTCAAGACGTCAATAATGATAGGAAGTAACGAATAGTTGACGCAAGGTTTGTCCTAAGAATAATTCAGCCATTTGGAGTATGCATTGAACAATTTGCATGTGCGTTCTCTGCACATACACGGTAGGAGGTTTGCGCATGCGTAAAGGTCTTCCACCACGGAACTGTGGCGAAATCTTCCGCCGCAGAAAATTTAGCCTTTTTCTTTACAGACTGCATTAAATTTTGAGTAGCATACGGAAAGAAAGTTTCTTTTTAAAATTGAAACAGTCTGACACGTAACGAACTGCCTCGAAAACATAGTTTGGCAAGCTTATAGTATCGGGGCTGAAGGATATAGTTCATAAGTTTACTGGTGCCATGAGTGTCGATTAGGGTCAGGTTAGGTGTCATGAGGGTCGGTGAGGGTTTGTGTCGTCATTAGAAAACCTGGTACCGTCCGGCGTCCGCACAGCATGCCAAAGATACTGTACATCCTACAGCCCACGATACTATAAGTATGCCTCGATTAGGGTCACGTTAGGCGTCGTGAGGGTCTGTTAGGGTTAGTGTCGTCATTAGAAAACCTGGTACCGTCCGGCGTCCGCGTAGCATGCCAAAGATACTGTAGATCCTTCAGCCCACGATACTATAAGTTTGCCTCGATTAGGGTCACGTTAGGCGTCATGAGGGTCGGTTAGGGTTCGAGTTAGGGCTAGTGTGGTCATTAGAAAACCTGGTACCATTCGACGTAGCATGCCCAAAGATACTGTATAAATCATTCAGCCCACGATACTATAAGTTTGCCCATGGTTTAACCTTAATATCCATGAGCGTTATGCTAAATATTTTATAATGCAAATATTCTGAACAATCATCCCTGCCGAACCACTGAATGAGCAGTTTAGAAAATGTGTTAGATCCATCGACCTATATTGATTCGATGGTTAGATCATAGACAGCATCGCACGAACCTCGGACCTTGCTTCGCTGACAAAGACTTCAGTCGCCTAAAAACAACGACCCTACTTTAAAATCACCTCTTTTTTCTCTATTCACTTTCTAAGTAGTTTAATATTCAGTGCGCATAGCACAAAATAAATGCAGTAACCTGAGCTTTTAAACAAAACACGTAAGAATTAAATGAAAAAATCTGCGCATTAAATGGCATTAAATGGCTGTTAACGTACGAATTTACCACGTGACTGCTGTGTTGTTAAATAGTAGAAGAAACTACGCATCGACCAATTCCACACTTCACCATAGAGTGTACACGTGGCGTCATTTTGTGCCTAGTATAATCATTATCATCACAATCATAATTCTGATCTCGAGATTTCTACAGGGCCAAGATGAGGTTTGTCACGGGAACCAGCTTATTCACAGCCACCCAGTGAAAACAAAATATATTAGTAGGTACAAGTCAGTGTGATTCTCGTTAACGATAACGATAACGAAAATGATCGTTAACGAAAATAAAATGATTTCGTTAACGATAACTATAACTATAACTAAAAATATCATTAACTATAACTATAACTATAACGAAAATAACAGTAACGAAAATTCATCTTTATTTTCGTTAATACAAAAAAATAAAAATAGGAAGTGCAATATGGACGATTCGACATAAATGAGAACGAAAATGCGATATTTTTATTATGCAATTTGTCAGTTACTTTGGAAACTCGTGTATTCATGAAGCTGAATGCACCCATGCTTCAAAGGCTTTCAGAGCTCTGAGCAAATTGTGAAACAGCTTGTTAATACGCACAATTTTACTTATAGCCTTAATTATTGTAACTAAGTAGTAACTAAAATTAACTAAAATAAAAATCCATTAACTATAACTATAACTATAACTAAAAAATAATACTAACTATAACTCAGTGTGATTTTCGTTAACGATAACGATAACGAAAATGTTCGTTAACGAAAATAAAATGACTTCGTTAACGATAACTATAACTATAACTAAAAAATATCATTAACTATAACTATAACTATAACGAAAATAACACTAACGAAAATTCATCTTTATTTTCGTTAATACAAAAAATAAAAATAGGAAGTGCAATATGGACGATTCGACATAAATGAGAATGAAAAATGTGAAATTTTTATTGTGAAATTTGTCAGTTACTTTGGAAACTCTTGTATTCATGAAGCTGACTGTACCCATGCTTCAAAGGTTTTCATAGCTTTGAGTAAATTGTGAAACAGCGTATTAATACGCACAATTTTGCTTATAGACTTAATTATTGTAACTAAGTAGTAACTAAAATTAACTAAAATAAAAATCCATTAACTATAACTATAACTATAACTAAAAAATAATACTAACTATAACTATAACTATAACTAAAATAAAAAATCATTAACTATAACTATAACTATAACTAAAATAAAATCTGTAAGGAAAATCACACTGCTATAACTATAACTATAACTAAAATAAAAAACCATTAACTATAACTGTAACTATAACTAAAATAAAATCTGTAAGGAGAATCACACTGGTACAAGTTTCAGGACAAAATCAAAAGTATCTGCATGGCGCAGTCACTCTGACGATCGATAACCGTCAGATGATACCCGGTAGGTGGATCGATGCATGTGTTAACTGCATGGTGTCGACGAGAGAGGAAATACGTAAAAGGAAGGTCGAGAATAAGCAGAGGTTTTGTGGAAGAGGAGTGTTTTCCGTTTTGAACTTCTTAAGTGGGAGGGAATGCTTACGATTAGGCTCCATAATCACAATATGGAATATGGGTCCTATATGGGTCTCGTGTGTGCTTGTTGGAAAAACAGTCACCCAGCTCTAGGCTACTTGTTGGTCGTACTGCTGTCGCACATTTCCAGCATCCCATTCACTAGGCCTTCTACTCGACCAATTCTCTAACCAATCCGTATACAACAAAAACAGCATGCCACTCTAGCTGGAACGATCTATCAAGATCCTGAATTTCCTCAAATTCTCAGTTCTTCCACCAATATTGCCACTCACCAAACACCATCTGCTGCAAGCTCCTCTACATTATACTTTAGGTGATAGATATAATTATGGTCAAATATTATTGTCTCACTTTTTTAATAATCCATCCACACTGATACATCCACTAATCCGCCTTCCAATCTCTCTCGTCCGACACGACATCTCCGCCTTAATTAGCAACTCCTTTGCCGCCTCTATCTCTCTTGTCTTCTGGCAATAGGACTTGCTGCTTACACAGAACTATAATAGGCATCCTTTAATACCTCGGCGATCATGCACCTCAAAGAAGCCGGAAGCCGCCAACAAAACAGTCAGATGCGCTGCAAAATGCCGTCAGTAAGTTTACGGTAGAGCTCAATGACCTCTTAAATAACGCGTAGCGCCTCGAGACTATTTTTAACGACGTCATCATGTGTAGCCTCCGAAAAGGCTTACATATCTGTGACCGGACCGTATTTGAGAAGTTGTCTAGAATTTTGTTTGAAATTTGGAGTTTGAGCCTCGAAACTTTTCAAAAAATGGCCAAACTGGAGCAAGTTCTAGTTCTCAATCCGCCAAACGAACTGACGTTCATAGGTAATGACATTCTGCAATATTTGCTGTAGACATCCGAGGCCTGGACCGGTCTAGTATGCATGCACAAAACTTTTGTAGCGCTTTAATAGGGACGTCTGTAGATTTAATAATCTATTAAACGTCACATCTAATTAGAAGCAAAGGTACAGAGCTGGTTAGACAAGCATTTATGTTGCACGGACAGCGGGGAATACGCGAAATTAGACGAAGCATGTGGTGTGAAAAGACAATGACAAACTGGAGCTGATGTTGAGTTGTGTGTACACCACTTCAACTGAAGGGTTGAAAACATTCTTTCTGAAATGCTGATAATAGAAAATATTTAAGCCTCATGTAACCATTTAGATGGTTATGACTTTTTTTATGGTATAAAGAATGGAAGGAATTTCAGATTCATGTGAAAGAAAATATGATTCTTGTCTTTCACTTCTGTTATAGCTGGGTCACCTTTCAGATGAATGAATGAATATCAAGAAATAGACTGAAGATTATTATGTAATTAAACATTTGAACACTAGAGGAGTTTGGCTATTGCGGACTTGATTTGATATAGCGCCGGTGAATAAGCTGGTCTCCCTGACGTGGCTTTTGTGGGCGCTGAGAAATTTTTGAAGATTTACATTGCATTATATAGTACTGTACAGTGAGAGATAAATTAGGCATTGCAGCAGTACTCTTTCAACCTATGTACCATTTTAGTATTAGAATTGGTGCATGATTTATTATATTCGTAATCATAAGCGTAAAATCCAAATTTCTAAAGCGCTACTCTAAAGCTAAGAACGCAGAGCACCAGTGGGTTTCATTGAGGACAAAAAAGCTTAGAACCTTAGCAAGAGGATGGAATGGATTATTCTTGAAAAGGTGAGACTTTCGTTTTGGAGTGGAAAGCCTGTGGGGTGATAAGTAGAGGAGGTTGAGTCAGCTGATGGTGGGTGAGTGGCAGTATTGGCAGAGGAACTGAGAATATGCTGAATTCAGTAGGAAGGTCATTCAGGAGTTGAGGTGCGGTTTCGGATAAGGATCAGTTGGAGAACTTGTGGTGAGTAGTGACTGGTGGACGGGAGAGAGTGAGATATGAGGATGGTCGAGTAGACCGGGGTGGCTGGATGGTGAAGAATTCATGAAGGTACTTGGGCTGGGAGTATTGTAGTGATTTGTTAGCGATAAGACTTTGAAGTGGATGTGCTCAGTGTTTTTCAGCCAAGTTTAGTGATTTTAGAATGGGAGTGATACAGCGATGCTTGGTTGTCCTGGTGACAGTTCACGCAAGACAATTTTGGATGAGTTGTAGACACTTAATTTTCGGTGGATTTGAGGTTGAGGAAAAGTAAATTACAGTACTTAATCATGCTTGGAGTGGACAATGGAGGTGGTGATAGTGGATGCTGTTTTAAAGTCAAGCCGAGAAGGAGCAGAGGTCACAACTATGCATGAAGTAGGTGGGCGAATGTTTGGAGATGTGATTAGAGAAGGATAGATGTTGGTCAAAGGTAATGCCAAGCTAGCACACCTTAGAGGTGAAAGTGAGAGATGAAGAGTTGGTGGGTAGGTGTATGGAAGGGTCGGGGGTTTACTTGATCCGATCTGGGAGGCCAAGGATAGTTCTGTTTTGGCAGGGTTGGGGCCAAGGGGTTGGCTTATAGAGATTAGGCTGACCACTTTGAGTAGTTGAGCAAAACTGGAGGAGGAGAAAGAGCTGGGGGGAAAAGGATTTGAAGGGTTGGGTGTTGTCTGCATAAAAATAGTGGTCAGCAAAAGTGGGTTTTATGAGATGACTCAGGGTGTAGTGTAAAGGATGAAGAGAAGTGGCCTAGGACGGAGCCTTGAGGAACACTACAAGAGAGTGGGAGGGGTTGTGAGGAGTGGCTGGGGGCGTTAACAGTGAAGGAGCGAGAAGACGAGTAAGACTGGAACCAGAGTAGAGCAGTGCCAGAGACGTCAAACCAAGGGGACAGGCAAAGGAGAAGTAGATCATGATCTATGGTGTCGAAAATGGCAAAGATGTCAAGAGGACAGAGACAGGAGACTTGTTGGTAACTTACAGCTGAGACCAGTTTATTGTAGGGAGAGACAAGCAGAGTTTCTGTGGAGTGGACGAGTGGTGTTAAGTGAAACTGGTCAGATTGGTTGGGGTTGAGGAGTGAGTTACAAGAAAGGTAATCATTCAGCCAATGCGTTTGGTTAGTTTAGATATAAAGGAAAGATTGTACATGGAACGATAGTTTGGGAGGTTTCCTTGTCGAGATTTTTATAGGAGCGGAGTGACAAGAGAGTGCTTAAATTCAGTGGGGAAGTGACCAGTAGAGCGAGCATGGTTGATTAGTTTTGTGTCTCATTGCTTACTGACTTACTTTAGGGACTTCCAGTGTGGGAAGTTACTGTGTTCTATTCTATCCGAGTCTGGGACAGCCATATTGCTTTAATATACAGCAATCGTTCTCATTCAGTCAAGTTGGAGATTACCCCAGAACTAGTATGGAATAATAGACCATGCTCATGAATGGTCTATATTTGGAAAGTATCCTAAAATATTAGATTTGAAAAAATGAATGTTTTTTTGCTAATACTGAACTGTCCTATGCCTTTGATTAAGTTTGCTATACTATTAGTCTGTTCTACTGTTGAAAACATTGGCACCACTCCACCATACATAGGGAGATCTGTATTCCAGTTTTGGGGCAGGTGATTGGTTGGCTCTGCTGCCAGCAGGGAAATGCAGGTGCTTTAGCCCAATATGGGTTTTTATGGTGGACCATCTTCTTGAAAAAGTCTTGCTATGCATTGAGGAATGATTTCATTTGACTGCTGATCTTCTGAGAGGTCCTTAAAACTTTAATGATGAGCTGCATTGGTTTCCCAGTCGCTTTTAGTATACTCTCGTTGTCAAAGTGTTATGGTTCTGTGTGGGTGTTTTGGTAATGCATTCAATATTACTTCATGAATACATTATCTCTGTTGTACTGCAACCACTGTTATGTCACTGTAAGCCAAGTTGCTAGAATTATGATTATCCTGCAATGCAACAGTTTATTAAGATTGCATGTATACAGGTAATTATGTTACACATGAGCTGATATAAATTGTTCTTGCATGTGGTACAGGTGATTGATGTTGTGTGTACAGGTAATTGATGTTGCTTAAATCATAAGTAATCATTGCTGCATATTTAGCGGTACTTGTTCTGTATATAGGTAAAGGTGCAGCCTTTTCATTGCTATCACTGTTCTATAAAGTCCTTAGGTTGAATTTTTAAGTAATTTTATTCCTGAATGAGAAACAGAGGTGTCACATCCACATTGGTGACTGAAGCACTTGTCTAGATTGCCAGGTTGGATTGACCACCAAAATATTTGATGACAATCTATTTTAAAGATGAAGTAATAGTACAATTTAATATACTATCATTTCAGTTTCCGGGGCAGTTAGGCATCACTGATTTAATGTAATAATTTGACCCCTTTATGCACTCTACTATGCACATTTTGACCCTGGTTGTGCTTGGCTGGTGTCAATCACCCTCAAAGCCAATTCAACAGTTTAGCTAGCCAGCAGGATTGCCACAGACGCAGCTGTTGCCAAGAGCAGCTTTGTTAATGAGGAGTTGTCATGAATTCAACAGATAGATGTCACATGTAAACCACCCTGTCACTTGTTTTGGCTGAGTCATAGCAAAGCTGAGGTTACAAGTAAATTTGAGCCACTTACTGACAGTGCATCAACACCATAAGATTACAATAACAGCAGTCAGTACAAAATCAAAACTCCCAATGAATGATGCAAAAATTAAAATGTCAATACAAAGGAATCAGATGGCTAAGGCTGGATTAGCCTATTTCCAGATAATATTTGGCAGTAGTAACAGTGCATATAATATTTTACATGAATAATGGTGAGTACAAACATAAAATGTATTATACGAGTATAGAATACACAATTGAAATTAACTAAATGGTGACTGATGGTGTTTAAGTCGTCTTAACATATAGAAATCAAACAGTCTTTAAACAACTTAAGGGTGAATTCACAAGTACCGGTAATGTAATTTGGAAGATAATTCCAAACATGTGCCAGAACATTTAAAAAAAATTTCTTCCTAGTAGGTGCAATGTCGGTGTGGTAATTTAACAAAGTTCTGGTGTAATGATTATGCACAGCAGTTCCCTGATGAAAATAACCATCATGTGTACTAGGCAACAATCTGTGATGATAGCAAAACATGAATAAACAAATTTGAAACTTACTTATATCTGCTAATATCGAAGTATATTATAGGTTAAAAAAATGGGTTTGATACTGGCAAACCAGTGCAACATGGTAGAAAATCTTTCTGGTAGATGGTTGATGCTATTCCAAACCTTGCCTCACCTTTCAATGGCATGGGTAGGTCTGCATGTGGAAGCAGTGGCCATCTATCTAGTACTTGTCATCACTGTGAGACTAGAAATGAACTATTCTAGGAACAATTGATGTTTATCACAAACATAGCTGTACCAAATCATGTCTTTTACACACACTATTAGGCCAAATGCGATTACAAATACGAGTAGTAGGTAACGGCAAATGTAGGACTTGCTAAAAATAGTATTTTTATTCGTAATAATTATTAATGAAAAATAGACCTGAGTAGTTTTAAAGTTCATTGAAATTGAGTTGTTCTGCAGTTGTTGGGCTTTCCTAAGTGTGTAGTCTAAATTTTGAATGTCTATTATTTTCATTAGACAAGCAACTAAACATCCCAATCGCTGACAGTTTTGTGATTTTGCTGTCGGAATGATTAAATGTTTTCTTGTAAAACGCAACTTCTATGTTTAGAGAAAAAGAAAGTAGTTCCTTCAGTGCTAAACAGCCTTACTCTAGACTAACTTGGTGAAATTGCCTTAGGTCTCGTTGGTATTCATTTTGTTGACATGTCACAAGGTTCAGAAGTTCATGGTATGCAAGGGTTCTGAGGTATATATTGATATCAGTTTCCCAGTTTGCAGTTGTTTAGTCTCGTTACCGCAGCCAGCAGCCTACTTAAGAGTAAGGGAAATCCCATACTGCCCCAAAATCAAACTCATCTGCAGAACTTCGAATATATGCAGTTTCTTGTTGTTCTTCTAAATAAAATCACCCAGTTTGCTGAGTGTTATTTTTTCACTTAAGTGGAATTCACATGAGCAATTTAGCACGTAATGGGTGATAATGTCATATTAATGAAGAGTATGGAATTTGTACATCAAATGATCATTTAGAGACGCTTTTTGTGAAACTTTGAATGACCAGTGCCATTTGAACTTGATGCCTTACAAATGAGGCATGTGGCTTTGCTAGGAGCTCTGCCCATTACTTTAAAACATCTCCATGACAGACACACTCTGCTGTACATACAATGTCATACATATTGGGTAAACAGTTAACACAAATACAACATTCTAACCAGAAAAGTCTTCCTCATTAGTTTATGGTATCAACTTTGGGTAATATTCAGTTGTGTTCTCTCAGTCTAAGGGCATAGTATTTTGTATTTCAGAATAACCTCAAAACTACAAACGGTAGCGGTTCAAACATGAATTAGCACTTTAACGACGAGAGTACTAAAAGCGACTGGGAAATCAATGCAGAATCAATGGCTATGCAGCTCGTCGTTAAAATGTTAAATGTTGACCAGAACAAATTCTGCTTTGAGACAAGTTTTAAGATGAAATAATGAGCCACAAAAACATGGTGGATCATGCTGGACATCTATGTCTGCTATTTACCGGTACATATAATATTAAAGGTATTTGAATTTGGATTGAAGCATCACTTAGATGTTCTGTACAAAATCTTATTTTGAAACTTTGAGTCTTGATAATGGTGGTTGTCAGAAACAGTCGTTGGGCAGACAAGACTGTCAAAGGTGGAAGGATTGATGACTAGTAATGTTGTAGTACTTGTTTAGCCACTGGACAGCTCCATTGTGGGGCGCGGTGGTGTAGGAGTATGTTCGGTGCCTTGCAGCCGGAGGGTTACGGGTTCGAATCCACCTCAAGCCACTGTGTAGGGACCATGGGCAAGTCCTTCACTCGCAATTGCTCATGCGCTTCGGCGTGAAACTCCGATTCAGTGTTCGCGCTGTAGTCGGGAGCGCCTCTTAGTAGAAATCTTGAAGGGCGCTATAACAAGTGCTCATACATACATACATACATTAAAGAACACTGAGACGCATACGGAAGAAGTGTTTCCTACTTGACTAAGGTCTTCTGCCTGAATTTCCCTTAAGTTTTTTGGAAATGGTTTACCAGCAGCATGGTTTACCTAGAGCTCCAGTTGCTGATGGGAAGAGGGTATGGTAAACATTTTGTCATAAGAAAATCGTGACTGAGTAGTGAGTACACATTGCTTGATGCTGGAAGCACTTGAAAGTACTAGGTCTATTTCTGTAGAAGGAACAGCTGTTTAGCAATACTAATGTACCATAATATGAAATGGTTGGGTGTTGATGCTGTAAAAGATGTGAGTCATAATATAGAGCTTTTATGTAGACTTAGCTGTGATGCAGGTTTACTTGTGATCTGATGGTTCTGAGCTATTACAATTACCATTTCTCATTGCTATTATGATTGTAATTATTATTATGTAGTGTTGTTTTCATTACCAAAAACTAAACGAAAACATTTGTTAATGAAGACTCAAAGAAATTTTTACCACATTAATCATTATAAGGCCGTAATTTTGTATGACACTTGGCATGTTGCCACACTGTAAGAATAATGGGTGCTGTTGCCTATTTGCAGTAATTTGATGTACATTGTTGACGGCTAAGTATTAGCTGAAAGAATAACTGACACTAGAACTAAAACTGAAGAAACTGAAACTGTAATGAGGAAGTTTCAGTTTCTATTAACTAAAATTAAAGGTAAAACTAAAACCTGGCGAAATAACTAAAACTAATAATAACTAAAACACCTAGCATGTGCAACTAATAATAACTTAAACTAAAACTCAAGGGAAAACTAAAATTACGAGCGCTGTTATTGTGATGTAGTGAACTAGTGATGTTCTTACACTTGATGTAGTCAGAAAGCTTACATCTGCTTTAGTAACATTTCACTTGTGACAAACTGTTCCTACAACTTTTCTCAGTTTCTACAGTTTTTTATATTCTGCTGAATGCTTTCATGATGTTCCAGGGTAGTCTGATGTTATTGATGAAATCCAGCTCCATTTAGCCATTTCTAGTGTTTTTATGCTCAGCTATGCTGTTAAAATTATGTTTAGTTATATACCCTTAACTGAATGCATTTACTCCGTGAGCATGTGGATCACTAACAGTTAAAACCTGCTTTCACAGTAAAGCTTTGATCTTGCATTGAAGAACTCTGGTACTACTCGGGTTGATGTATCAACACTTTAGTCACTGGTTGCATGACTCCTTTTTCAACACGTGCCTGGCAGTTGATGTATACATGATCTGTTGACCCTGACATATTGTAATCTGGAACTAGCCAATGTTACCTGTCCAGCTCTTACTGTTATATAATTCTACTACCTGGCAACAGAGGCAATTATGCAGAGCAAACAACTTGCAGTGGTGAATAAACAGTGTCCGATCAGCCAGATTGGACCAAAGATATTGCTGGAATGAAGCTATGACTTGTTTATTAAACATTCCTAGACCACAACGCATACATGTGCTCTGTTACTGTGGGCTATAAGTGTTCCAGTGGCAATATCTGTTTCAATGCTAAAGGTTTTAGGTACCTGGTCCGTCCAATTAGATTGTATTACACAGGTGTAAAAAAGAATTTTCTTAATTTCTTTTCCGTTTATTAATTATTGCCCCATCCTTAATTTTTCACTATTTCTGATGGGAAATAAAATGGATTCGTGCATGCCATAGAAACATTTGTGAGACGGGACAATGGCTCAGCTGTTGCCAGACCCAAGGACACGGCCTGTCAGCTTTCAATATGTATACTGGATTTTGTAAGAAAATTGTACAAGGTTTTTAAAGAAACCTAACAAATGTTGACAAGCTCAAGTTTGAACTTGACAAGAAATAACCTTCTGCCACAGAGCATTTTCAAATGACAGCAAAGTACACCTAGAATACTGTGTTTGCTATTTTATGATGGCCTTCAGATATTGTACTGAAATTGCACTTAGAAGAATAGAGAACAGATGCTAAGTCACACCAAATATGACAAGGGACGGTTTGTAATGTAATCTCATGATGTGATGTAAACATAAAAACATAAAGATCATGAAGATAAGAAAAGGAGAAGAAAAGCAAAGGAGAAGAAACAGTATTAAGAATAAACATCAACAGCAAGGAAATAGAACAGGTTAATGAATTCTGCAATTTGGGTGGCATTGTTGTGCAAGGTGCAAAATGCCACAAAGAAATCAAAAGAAGAATAGCATTGGCAGAGACGCATTTTCAAGGTGAAGAGAGTTACTGACAGTATAAAAGGAAAACATTAAAGAGACTAATTATTAAAACTCTGATATATGGAGTGTGGTCTTATATGAATCCAAAACGTGGACCATGAGAAAGGAGGACTTCAGGAAGCGATTGGAGGCCTTCGAAGTGTGGATTAGCAGAGGATGGAAAATTAGCTGGATGGAACGAATAACAAACAGGGAGGCGTTGAAAAGTACTGAGTAAGAACGATATATGATAGCTACAATAACGGAGCGACAGAAAAATGGATTGGTCATGTCCTAAGAGAGGACTCGCTCTTGAGAACTGTCCTTGAGGGCAGAATGGAGGGGAGGAGGACAAGAGGAAGACCCAGGCAGATGCTGCTGGACTGGATGATGATAGAAGAAGAAGCTCGGTGTCATCGGACATTTGAACCTGTGATGCAATAGGATTCCTTTCTGTAACTTAGGCACAATGTATTGTTAGGAAATGAGGTGAATGATGGCTTTAAATCTGCTGTCGACATTAACTTCTTTAGCAAGCGTAAATTAACTTATTTATAGTCGAGACTGGCAACTATCAAGAGCTGCAGAATTCATCAACTGAAGCATGACATTCTGATCACATAGGTTAATGTAAGCAAATATTTGTGTAGCACGAGGAATTCTGGTAAGTGATGGCTTCTTGCTCCGTTCTTATCGGTATTTGATTTGTGATATTTTCTTGCTTGCAACATGTAAGCAGTATTGTCTTGCTTAAAGCAGTATGGGCAGTCGTTCTTGCCAAATACGATTTTTTTGGTCGCACTTTGAGCAGTATTAAACTTATTTTAGGAACCGTGTTTATATTCTACATGAACTATATCTTGGCCAACAGTATTTTGTGGTTCGTGAGGGAAGTTAAGAAGCTTGTTTGTTTTGTTGAGAAGCGGACTGAAGGTCCTTTCCAGTGTATGGCACCGAGTGAATGCCGACGTTGTCAGTTGCTTGGCTGTTGATTCTATCCAACACCATTGGTTAGGCCGTGGATAGAGTACTGTTGGTGCGTGGTGGCTGTCGGCTGGCCGTGACTGAGCAGGCAAGTGGTGGGCACAGTGTTCGTCTCTTGGCGTGGTGCTCAGAGAAGAAACCAGTAACATCTGTGCTATTCACCTGCAATGTGGCAGACGGCAGCTTGGGCGGGTCCTGGCTCCGGTTGAGCAGCTGGGCTGAGTGTGATTTCCAGGCTGTCTGCTTGAAGTCAATCTCCAGGCATTGGATGCATTGGTGGGGCTTCGCTGCTTGCTTTAATCTGCTCTCTGCTCAATGGTGGCCATCTCTGTGTGTTTCTACAGAATTAAATGGAGCTGTGAGTGCGTGGGCTTGGTGGTTATTTGTTCTGTGGTCTGATTTGACGACTGGAGGGGCCATTTGTAATTGATGTGTGTGTGGTCTGATGTATGCACTTATACTAAGTGGCCAAGAATGTGGCAGTTTGCAACCTCCTGTAGTGGAGCTCACTATAAGTGAATTTTGGTCATTCTTGGTCACTTAGTATAAGTGCATATATGAGACCAAACATAGAATCAGTAGCCAAGCACCTGGAATTGTGGAGACTGGAGAGATAGAGGTTTGAACAATTAAGAATGACAGATCCAATGAGCAAGGTCTGAGTTATGTGCTCATGAATTAGAGACTAGTTATGTTCTGGTTTGTGTTCTGGGGTGTTTGATAGTGTAGTGGTTGGCATGCTGGACTGTCAATCAAGAGGTCGGGGGTTCAAATCCCTGCCAGGCAGAAAATTTGGTTTGAGATTTCTGTTCCACCAGCACCCTTTAGCCAACTTAGCTATTATAAGTACACTGAACGTACATGTTGGTGGTGGGAAGATGAGATGGTGAGGGAGAGGATTGGCCACCCTCTTTCATATGCCATGGCTAAAGAAAATGAAGTCACTAACACTTCATATCCATGGCTGCTTCAGGGCTAGCTTAAGGGACTGCTCTTCTATGTTTTGGTTGATGCTGACTTGATCATCACTTTTGATTGACTTTGTAAAATGAAAGAATGATTTAATCAAATATCTCTTCATTTTTATCTTCTTTTGTTTTTGTGACACAAGTATGTAGCTGTAGGTATTGTATTTGGCAGTTTATGTATCAACGACTTATTGCATTGTTTCAGTCCATGACACTGGATCAATGAGTACTGCCAAGCAACTGTGCTTAGGTATACCCTAGGCAGTACGCAGTGATGATTTTGGGGAAGCTGCAGCAAGCACCACTGTGTCATAATAGTTGGCCACCAGTATCAAATGCCCTGTCTCCAGTATCAAATGCCCTGTCTCCAGTATCAAATGCCCTGTCCCCAGTATCAAATACCATGTCTTCAGTATCAAATGCCCTGTCCCCAGTATCAAATGCCATGTCTTCAGTATCAAATGCTCTGTCTCCACTGGTATCAAATGCCCTGTCTCCACTGGTATGAAATGCCATATCTTCAGTATCAAATGCCCTGTCCCCAGTATCAAATGCCATGTCTTCAGTATCAAATGCCCTGTCTCCACTGGTATGAAATGCCGTATCTCCAGTATCAAATGCCCTGTCCCCAGTATCAAATGCCCTGTCTTCAGTATCAAATTTCCTGTCTCCACTGGTATCAAATGCCCTGTCTCCACTGGTATGAAATGCCATATCTCCAGTATCAAATGCCCTGTCCCCAGTATCAAATGCCCTGTCTTCATCTGGGAGACAAGGTTATTGTGATCAATAAAAGCAAAATTGATTTAAGGTTGGTCATTTGTTATTGATTTGAAGTAGAAACCATGCGCTGCTGATCTCACTGACAATGGTTTCTAACACGCAGACCTTTGCACACGTAGTTGCGTACACACCTGTTTAATAACAGGTCAAACTAGTACATCACTCAGAGTTCTATTGAACCGTTTTTTGAGTGGCTAGATGACTAAGTGTTTGATAGCTTTTGCTTTCAGTTTCCTGCATTATATAAATGTTCAGATACATGCATACATGCACACACACACATATATATATGTATATATATATATATATAAATAAATATATATATATATATTTAAAGAAAGGTTGTGCTGTTTTTTGATTGCTGAATACCATGTAATATTTAAAATAGCAATGTCATGCAAGCCATAAGTTACAGGACGGCTCTTTTCTCCTGCTTTCATCTGTATCTGAATTCCAGCATGTGTGATAACTACATACACTCATCTGAAGAAGCATTAAAACTAATCAGCTTAGAATAGCTTGGATCTTGGCATGGCATTCTTTCTGCCAGAACTCTTAACTTTTCTCATCAGTCAAAAGTAGATCAGAATGCAGGCGTCTGCAGAACAGAAATTTATTACGTGAATGCATTTGCTCCTGGTTGGGGTTTGACATTTTTGTAATTTTTCTGCTTTAAATTATGCCTACTCGCTCAGGATGCCATCATCTTGACTGGTGTGATGCTAGAGTGAAACTAATGTTGATTTAGAGGTCCTGATAAATCTTTCTCAATCCTCTTAACTAGTGATTTTATGGATTCAGTTTGCTAATGTGCAGGTCAGCAGTGCTGTAATTTTAAACTGAAGACTGTTAGAAAATTGTTTGGTTATGATGTTAGCATTGCTGGACACATTGAACAGCCTTTGGGAAATGCAGGGTGGAAGAGGTAGATGAGAACTTGATGCTGTACTCAGCAGTAACGTGCAGAAGGTCACGGTGAAACCATGTTAAGTGTGTACAGTGTATAGGTGGATTCGATAGTACTTAGCAGAAATGCATAGGCAGCTGATTGCTGACTTGTTAGGACTTTAACTCCTGTATCCCATGTAATGAGGCAGGCGGGAATGGATGAGGCTATGGAAGGAATAAAGATAGCGGGAAGAACAATAAACAATCTGAGATACGCTGACGATACAACACTATTGGCGGGTAAAAAACCGATTTGGTAGAACTAATAAGAAGGCTCAAGAGTGAAAGTGAGAAAGCAGGACTCTACTTCAATATAAAGAAGACAAAGATCATGACAACAGAGGAGGAGGACAGTTTTGTAGTAGATGGAGAGGAAATAGAAACGGTAACTAGCTTCACGTTTTTGGGATCAGTAATAGAAAAAGAGGGAAAGTGTGATATGGAAATAAATCGTAGAGTAGCGATAGGAAAAACTGCAATGAATGGTCTGAAAAAATATGGAAGGACAAACATGTGAGTATAGACACGAAAAAAAGATTGGTGAAGGCTCTGATCATACCAACAGTAACATACGGCAGTGAGACATGGACAATGACCAAGAAAATGAAAAAAAAGATTAACGCATGCGAAATGTGGATATGGAGGAAGATGCAGAGAATATCATGGAAAGAGAAAAGGACCAACGATTGGGTGCGCATGAGTATCGGAATTGAGAATGAAGAGACACTACAACAAACAGTGCTAAGAGCAAAGTTGAGGTTCTTTGGTCATGTCATGCGATCAGATGGATTGGAAAAGGAAATGATGTTAGCATATGGAGAGGGAAGGAGAAAACAAGGACGACCAAGGAAAAAGTGGATGGACGAGATACATGAAACAACTGGAATGAATTTGGCAGAACTGAGAGATGCGACGGCGGACAGAAGGAAATGGAGAGGCTTGATCATGAAGGTCGCTAGAGTTCCAGGAACTGACAGCACAAGGTACAAGGTAATCCCATGTTTGATTCCTCGTGGGTCACTGAAATTGAAAATTTGTTGCAGAACCAATTAAGTGTAAAGAAAACTGTTCTGTGAGGAGATTGATGAATGGTAACACTCTGGCACAAATATGAGAAGAATGCGAGTTCAGTATACGCTAACCCCATAAGGTTGACTAAGCCTTCCACTCCATGGGAGATACTGTAAAATGAGCAGTAGGACAGATGGACACCTTGCTGGCTACCATGCAGTAAATTCAACTTCTGTTAAACTTAAACTTGTTATCATCTGTTACTGCCATATCATGTAATCTTACTGCATAATTGTCAGTTTGAATTAATAAATGAAATTATTATTATTATTATTATTATTATTATTATTATTTTTTTTTTTTTTTTTTTTTTTATTATTATTATTATTATCATCTTTATTATTATTCCTACAAATAGCTCAAGAAACATTTTCAACTGTAGGTCTTAAGATGCATCATTTTGGACCTGTTTCATAGCCACATTTCAGTGCCTTCTGAAAGGATTAATTTACCTTGTACCATGTGCCTATCAACTGTGAGACAATGAAATCAGTGAGTTCATTAAAAATGCAGATGTTGATACTGTCCATGCGTTACAGTTCCAGACGTCTGTGCTAGAGTGCGTCTGGCTGTAAGTGATTAAAAGTCATGACAGTCATGCTCATCATCAATGCATGTGTTATTCATGTGGTGAAATAAGCTGTAAGTTAAACGTTTAATTAGGACGTGACCTCAAACTTATTTTGTGTTTATGTGCATATACCAGTACATGTACAATACAAATGTATGTATGTGTCTATGATACCTATAATAAATTTGTTTTAATCAATGTAGTGCTTACACAATGGCAGAAGAACACTGGATGATCATATGGATGCCATGTGATTGAATCTTTTTTAAGAAGTCTGTATGAAGAAAAAAAGTGACTTCTGTGACGTTAACGTTAAATGCTAAGATGAAATGGAAAGATGGACTTTCAAGTGAAATGAAATATCATCAGCTCATGTTTACTTGTTTAGGAATCGACAAAGATATATTTCAATAAAGCAGTGTGCACTGTTGTCATTGTAGATATGAATATACATTTTCTGAAGATTGAAAATTTACAGTGTTTTTAGTAATTTGACTGGCGAAATACTTTTAATTGAAGTCCCAGTTATGTCAGTTGCTTATCCTTTGTGCCAGCAAGTTTTTTTTACCAAGACTGTTTGAGCAACATGTATAGGATATTTTGTGTCTACCTAATGATTTATTGAATGTTCTTTTATCTGTATCCATGGTCATAACATGTTCACATCTGTTTCAAACGAACACAAATAATGCAGCTTGCCCAGTTAGATTCATATAATGAATTCTATGCTTTTCATAATATGTGAAGTTTGATATTAACTTTTCTAAACCATGACTTGATTTTTATTTCTGTGATTATTTATGTATGTCATCTGTGCAGGTCCCTTCACAAGCGTTGTTTCAAGTGAACTGAAACTGACAAACCCTTCTTCGAAAAGGGTGCTTTTCAAAGTGAAGACGACTGCTCCGAAACGTTATTGCGTCCGGCCAAACAGTGGCATCCTGGAGCCCAACAGTCAGATCACGGTCTCTGGTAAGTCTACGATGATCTATGGTAAGTCAATTTAATTGAAAACAGACTGCTTTATGGCGTGAGAGTTCTTTGTACCCACGGCTGTTCTATGGGTTTGCAGAAGTTAAATTTGATCGTGTAGTAGCTTTGTGGATGATTGTTTTACAGCTCTAGCTAATGTTGTTTACTGAGTTGTTTATCGGCAGTTAAGTTCTTTCTGAAGCAAATAAGCAGATGTTAGTTAATCTCTATTACCAGAAATAAGGTGTAGAACACAAATGAGAATAGAGCTTGAAGTGAAGAGTGGTTGACAGAGAAATTGCAGGTTATTACTAAGAGAGGCAGGTTGAGTGATAGAGATGCTAGGTTGAAGTGTGAAAAAGACAAGTGTTTGAGAAGATAAGAAATATTATGGATTGTGTTTCTGACAGGGAAACTTTGAGCCGCATAGATTGCAAAGTGCCAATTATTAAATTTAACTGCATATGCTGCATTGATGTGTTCCTAATGAAATGGCACTGTATAAATTTTCAGTTACAATTGCAATTTCCTGGAAGAAAGTTTATTGCGGTTACATTTGTAGGCCCTAAGCAATGTATGCTTGCATTGGAAGTTTTTGTTGCTCATTTTTTCTTAAATGATGGTTGGAGTTGTTTCTGATGTGTTCCAGTGATGCTGCAACCCTTTGACTTCGATCCAACTGAGAAAAACAATCACAAGTTCATGGTCCAGTCAATGTTTGCACCGAGCGGCTCCATCGAAGCTCCTGAAGTTTTGGTAATGTTTCAGTCGTTGCTGAACTGTTGTAGTTGTTAATCAGTTAAATTTAAACTCTTGTTGTTGTAAAGTTTCTTGTTGAAATGGAACGACAGCAGGAAAGATAATCTGTAATTTTTTGTTTAGGCCAACTTTGAACTCGGTTTCTTAGTGACAAAACCACTGTAATGCGCAAGAAATGATTTGATATTATGGTCTGTTCTCACATAGCTGGGTAGAGAGCTACTATAAACCTTAACTCTATTGGGATGCTTGAATCTGAAGAAGTTTTATAATAATATTCCTATGCAAATGTCAGCAGTTAGTTCTATTTTATCCATTCTGGCAACTCTGCTGTCCATGTTTCATCAACTGTTGAAGTCTGACTTTGCTTTCTGGGGTTGAAGTGTAGCTGATCCCTGAGAAAAGACGTAAAGGGTTTTTCAAGTAAATGTAGATATCAAATACATAATGGCAACAGCATTGGGAGTCTGTTGAAGATGCCGTGATGCCTGCTGTGCATTGCTAGGAGCAAGTAATTGAATCGCACAGTCATGGAACCATTGTGAGTGAGTGGATGGAGTTTATCTTCAATGATTTACACAATATGTTTCTGTTCTTCTGCCGTAGTGGAAGGAGGCAAGTGCTTCACAGCTGATGGACTCCAAACTCAGATGCGTCTTTCAGTTGGAATCCGATACGATTCTTGTAAGAAAACACCTATAGTAAACTTGTCTTTAGTTTACAAACGTTATCTGGCTACTTACAGTCTGTCATTCAAAATATTTGGTTTACCGTGATTTCTCTCTCTGTGTCTCTCAGGTGTTTAGATTTCCCTGCATTATGGTAATGTTCTTGTTGTTGTACCCTTGAAGGCCCTTTGAGTATACATCTTGGTGGTGCTTTTGGTCATTTCGTATGCTCTGCTGAGCTAATTTTTGGTGCTCTCATTTGCATTCTGTTTTGCGGATTGTATTGTACTGTAATTGAATTTTATATAGCACCTTTCCAACTTGTCAGAAGCCCTCTGCACAGGGTTGTCTGTCCGTTGAGAACATACATGTTTTTGGGTTTGTGGTTCCTTTAGCATGTGTCTGTTTCAACTCATGTTCTTGCATCTTTTTCAAACACGAATACTGTGCTTATATTTATCGGTGCTACTATATGCTGGCACCATGGTGCAGTTAGTTTGTGATGTTTCTGAATTGGTACAATTTAAATGGTCTAGAACCATTTTTGACTGTTTTATTGTGCCCCTTCTGATATTTTTGTTTTCTCTGGTGCTCTCTTCTGATACCTTTATTTTCTATGGTGCTGTTCTGTCACTGACATTGTTTCCAATGTGTTTTTTACTCGTGTGTTTTTGTCCTCTTGTTAGAACAATCTGGACAGATCAGCTGCAAGTGGAGATGACAACCTGAAGGTTGCTTTTTCTCCGAAGTCAAACCGATCTCTGACACCGGAAAGATCCATTTCTTCGTCTGCATCCATTACATCTGCAGCAGCGGCCAAAGTAAGATTCCAGACTTGACATTTCTTTAATAATACCTAAAAATTGATTAACTAGAATTGAATGATGCCCTCTTTCTAACTGTAATCACAAATTTGTATCTATAAGCGCAATGATTCTTGTGTGACTTAACCGTTAGCCTGCCACTGAATTTATGAAGTTGTGTAAGCTTTGTTCATTTACTGACTGTGGCAAATAAATTATTTGCCTTGAGCCTCTCCAAGAGAAACTGTGCTTCTGACCTAACAACAAAACCATGATTGAACAGAATTTTAAGCACTTATGGAATAAAACCAACGAAAGATTTACAGCAAAAACTTTGTGTCCTGCACTGTGAAAGTTTGGGCTGACAAGAGCACCCGATCTCCTGGCATCTTTTGTATATTTGTACCTTATTCAAAAAATGCATCTAGTATGTTTGGTAATATTAAATTGTTGAACTCCCTTGTTACTGTGTAATTGTAAAGTACTCGGATAACAATAACTTGAAGTGATGTTTATTCTTTTATAACTAACTGAGTGTGGTGTAAAGTGACAACTGTGGATGGGACTCTTGCTTTGGATTCTGTACATGTATGTGAGAGTCCTCCATTGGCCACTTTTCCGAGCACTGTTGCTTGCAGCTGAACATTGCTCTCTTTGAACTCTGAGTATCAATTATGGTATCTGGGAGCACCTTTGAGGGCTACTCAAAAGGCCCTACATAAATGTTCAGTTTCACGCTTATACAGTTAGGAGGATGTTTAAGACACAGTGCTACTAACATTTGGTAATGCTTCCTTATCATGTTCAGAAGTGCACCGTCTAATATGTTTTCTCATTATACATGTCAGTTCGTGTGTTTCTTTTAAAAGATGATTTATATCGAGTCAGTAACATTAGTGAAACGTGTAAAGCACAGCTTCAAGAAAAACCTCGTTTGCAGTGCTTGCGACCACGCAGGTCATAAGCACTGCAAACTGCATAATTATGTAAGCATCAATGCACAGTAAGCACTACTCGCTAAGCTAACTATAACTAGGCATCCGCTTATGGGTCTTGTATCATCAAGCATTCGATGGTGTATACATTTTTTGCAGTGCTTTATTACTAGCTGTTGAGAGTTGACCTTTTAATTTGGCCTCCTGGAAGGTCGGATAAGCAAGTAAGGCCCCGTCTCGGTACTGAGCAACCCCAGACCTCCTTTCTGTGAATTCTAGCCACTTTCTGTTTAATCATAAAAGAGGGTAGGTTATACCTCGAAACAGAGTAAGTAAGTAAATACGTTCTTTAGTAAACCTGTTGCAGAAGAGCCACATTATGGTGTACAGACACTGTAAGACAAATACAAAATCAATGGGAGTACAGCGTTCTTCCCATAAATGCAATGCATATGTAGGAAAATAGACACTGGAGTCACTATCTAAAAGTTCTCTTTTCTGCACACATTGGAAAACCGCAAAATTCTGCCGAAAGGTTTCAGTTATAATTTGTGTTGTGTTGTGGTTTAGGTTCCTGTTTCTCCAGGGGGCCAAGCGGGAACAGGAAGCAGTGAGGAAGAGTCATTGCGTCTGATGACGCAGTGCCATCTACTCACAGCTGAACTGCAGAAAGTACGAGAAGAAAACCACAGGCTAATCGTATGTCACAATTTGACGCTAGTTCTGTAAGAATTTGGTCCTCTGTAGGCCATCTTCTGGTCATAGGGTTCCTGCACATTTCAACGGGTTCTGTCAAATTTATTAAGTTTTGGAATGTGATTTTCCTTGAAAGAGACCATCAATTGATGCCTTATACTTACTATAGCCCCTTTTAAGTACTTAACAAAGTGCTGCCTGTGCCTGTGTGATGTTAAATGTCGTTGAGAGCTGAAATGTCATTAACAAGCAAAAACATGCACAGAAACCTTGGAGTCACCAGTGGTGCCCACAAACGGATTCTCATCCATAGTTGACAGATGGCATCGTGCTCAGAGTCTAGACCAAGCTGCATCGATAGTGTGGAGAGATGGAAGGCTGTAGCGTTCACGCACATGTCTTAGAAATCCATGGATCGAGTTTTTGTAATGCTCTGGAAGTTGAACCTGGCATTTCTTACTTGTAATTATGACAATTTATTTAGCGTCATCGGTAGCAAGCTACTTTTCGGGTGCTTTACAAAACGTCTACTGTCAGTGCAAATGCTTGTGCTCCGAGTTACGTAACAAGTGCATTTTAACTGTTTTATGAAAACAGAATGAAGTGCACCACAAACCCACACTTTTTATAGACTCAACTGATATGAATTTATAATTCTTGCTGTAATAGTTTCCATGGCCATATATGGTACCTGCTGTCAATTAAATCCGTTATTTTTTAGCAGTTAAATATTTGTTTTGTAGAATGAGGGCCTGAGATTACGTAATGTTGGTAGCCAGCAGTCATATGGCACAGCTGCCTCATCGACCCCTGATGGCACTTCGCAGCTGACGAATCCCGCGGCACCTGCTCCGCCAATCCTGTACCTCGTTGTCATGCTTTTCGTTGGACTCATCATTGGCAAGTTTCTTCTGTGATCAGCAGAAGAAAAAGTTCATGTACTTAGTAATTGTAACAACTTGTAACGTAAATACCAGACTTTCGTTTCTGCGATGATAATTTCTTCTGTGTGTCTCCATTTTTGATATTATCACATAAACAGTGTTGGCCATAAAGATCAGTTTGTGAAAGCATGTTGTTATTTCCTGAGACATTTTAATAATTTTGACAAGTAAACGAATACATTATGAAATATCTAGAAGCACCATTTCATTAAATACCTGCTTTAAAAAAGTATATGAAGTATTTTATTTATCTTTGTTAAAATTGAAATATAGCAAAAGAACGATTGGTAGTTTGTTTGTGTTGTAAGTGAAAATTCAGGTTGAAGGATTACAATCGTAGCATGTCCACAACTTCAATTTTAGGCTGTGTGAAATTTTCTGTTGCACTTGAGCTTTGACATTAGTTATGAATTGCCTGTAGTGCTGTAAATCAAGGCATAGTTGGTTATTCTTACAAAACCAAAGGGAAAGGTTTTTGCCAGTGTCTGCATCATACCTGATCTTTGCAGCCCATGGTAAGTTAAAGACAAAATTTTGTTAGAATGCATGTTCTTTTCTGTAATATATTTACATAACGGGATGAAATAAAAATGGCCTTTTGGCAACAAAATTTCATAAGGAGTTCATACTGGTGATGTGGTAAGCATCTTCCCAAATAAGACCCTAGACAAAGCTTCGTATAATCCATGTACAAACTAGTTGTGCTACAGATAACAACCAATTCTTTGAAACTAGCCCCAGACTTAAAGCAAGGAATTACTGATTTGTTTATTTTCCTGAGGTTTGATGCACACAAATTGCAGAATACAAGACAATGGCAGTGCTTTAATGTCAAGCTCCACTTTCTGTATTCCTTTACATTTCTGTCAATGCTATAAGGGGCCATCCATTTAGTATGTATGCATGGCAGGGGAGGGTTAACCAAAATGCATATGCTTGCATGGGGGGGGGTGGATCTACTGAGAATCTACGCACCTATCGGAAACGGGAACCTCAATAGTAGTTGTCTACTATTGGCCTTCAAACATGTTAATATTATTAATACTGGATTGTTTCTGTGTGGATTAAACACAGACGGTTCCATAGGATTCAGGGGATGGAGGGTGTAAAGAAGTACATGTGTGTACTGCGAGGGGGACAATTTTCCGGATTTCTGCATACAGACTAAGTGGATGGTCCCTAAACTGTGGCATAACACTTCTGCAGCAAATTTTATCAGCAACATTTCATGTTAACCATAATTTTGCACCTCCAAGTGGAGGGGCACTACAAAGATGCTGAGTGAAGAATTAATTGACAACCTGGAGTACTCCCAACTGTCTACTCAAACAGGTATTCCTGAGAACAGTCACATGTGTACCACAGTGATGTATCTGAATTAAAGATGGCCAAAGTCAGTGCCAAGGTTAAGCATAAATCATTCAAAAACAAAAGTATTTGTACTGATATTGATAAGAACAAACGAGATTACTAATAAAAGTCATGACCTTACACACATGACAACATACACTGTATGGCCATCGAATCTTTGACAAAGATCATGGCAACAGTCTAGAGATCAGAGCACGACCATGGTAGCAATAAAAGAAAGATGATCTTAACAACTGCAGAGCAACATTTAAATAAAATGGTTAAACAAGAACATTCATCATCTCCAAGTACACATGAAAAAACATCAAGTATTTGCAATAAGAACCTCTCAAAAGCAGATCCACATCAAATGTTACATGCATACATACGAAATCAATCCCCATGTTAACTCGAGCCGCGAGTCCTTGATCCTCTGGTTGCCTCTTCATCTATATCTTGGCCATAGTAACAGCTGGTTGGTGTATTCCCACTCCCAGCATATATAAATTTCTCCCGATATGGTTTTTGGCACTGAGAAAAGCTAAACAAGGAAAATTATAAAAAGAAACGAGTAAGAAATTTGCCAGTTTGCACACATTTGTATTTCAAAACAGAACAACACTTAGCCCATCTTGCATTTTCATATCTTGGATCCTCCTCCCTGGGACAGTTAATGTATAGGGACCTTAAGCAAGTGCTTCACCCACAATTGCTCAGCACCATCAACTGATGCTTGGTCATTAGTCTATAGATAGTGACATTTAAAAAATACATGATAATATTAAGCATCTATAATCAAGTTTTACCCATTAAATTTGGCTACACATTTCGACCGGTTCATACACAGATGCAAGCTTACAAGTAACACACCTGTCGACACAACAGTATATAAACTCAAGCGTGGGTTTCAAGCTTTAACAGATCTTTCAGTGTAAATAAAAACAACAGCAAGCCCTGAACATGACATGTTTCTGAATATAGACACAGTTATTAAGTCAATCTATAAAGTGAAGGATATGTAAAATCTGAATACTTAAATTCTAATATATATTCTGATATAGACAATTATTAAGTTGATTTGTAAAGTGCAGCATATGTAATTAAATTCACCACAAATTTGGTGAAGCAAACAGGCAAATTCGTTGGTACAACATGTTCGATAATGACCTTTAAAAAATGGTCACTGTAAAAAATACACTGCCTAAAAAATACACTGCCACCGAAGTCAAACATTTCCAGTGTTTGTGCCACTTTATGTCACTGGAAGTCAAACATGCACTGGCTGAACTAAAAGCCAATAATGTTGACACCAGGTAAGCCATTCGTGATTTTACAATAAAACATGAATATAAAAGTTGTAACCAAAACTCAAATGCAGAAACACAATTCACTTTCGCTTACATGGATCTACTCATTCCTAATGATATATAAAATATAATACCATGTAAACACTGAAACAATGTACAAATCAAGCGAAATTTTACATCAATACGTAAAATTGACAGACAAACAAGGACACTCATGAAATAAAAATGGTCAATTTTCTAATATGGTTTTTAAATATCAATTAGCTCAAACACAGCCATCAGTAAAAAACCACAACATTCCAAATCTTGTGTGTTCCATAGAAAACAATGCTGAAGCATCAGAGGCCATTAATGTTACAAATGCTGGTACCGCTTGTCATCTGTCAACATAGCCACTTCCTCTAGTCTTCGAGTATCATCATCAGATCTTCCTGACTTTGAGCACGACTAATTTTCATAGCCAGTTTTTCCTCCATATTGAAACCCATCAAATCTTTACGTGTTATAACTCCGATCACGTGATTGTTCTCATCAACAATGGCCATATGACGCAGTCCCATCGTGCGAAACGTGATGTAGGTACGTTCAAGAGAAAACTTGTCCGGAACAGAAAAAGCAGATTGGTTCACATATGGTTCCTGAAAAATCACAAACTATTATTCTGTGCATAAATCTTTAATGTTTTGCAGGCATGATATCATGGCTAATTCAGTAACATAATACATGTATACGGTAAACAGTCATTTATATAGCACCTCCACTGTCCTCCAGCAGTCAGAGCTTAGTATGGTTGAATGACCTGTAAATGGAGTTGTAAGGTTGAGTACTAAGCATAGTTGTTAAACACGGTCAAATCAAAATAAAAAACGGAAAAAAACGTCGTTCTATTGAAAAAAATAAAAAACGGAAAAAAACGAGAATAAAACGGAAAAGAAAATAATTTGACTTTTCTACATCTTTTAATGCATTTTAAAATTAAAAACCTTTTTACACAATTTAATTTTAATCAGCAAATAACATAACTTTATTAGTAAACACCAAGTAGTAGTAATCTTCAACAATTATTCTCTTTTTCATAAGTTTGGCTTAAAAAGAAATTGAGAAATTAAAACTATTGAAATCTTTTCAAATTTAAATTGTATACATAAGTCCACATAAATCCATGCTGCTGACATAAGCAATTAAAAACTAAACGTTGTAAGTATAGAATGTAGGCTACATTAATTAAAAATTGTAGGTCTACTTACAATTCTGACTTACATAAGAACTTGATATGGAGTAATATCCGTCAGTTTATCAGTCAATCAGAGATTAGTGAGTACAAAGACAACATTTCGCATTTTGGATAACTTAGAAATTCAAAAAACTTTTGTAAATTTTATTTCCTGTACAGTGCTGTTTATTTCTCAACTAAATAGGCCTAGTTACGCAAATTAGATGAATCCTTGAAAGGACGGAGACAACGTAAGGGATATCAGACAAAAATAAAACTAAACAAATTGTAACAGACAGTTAATATAATAAATAAAGTTACATATAAAAAATAAAAAACGGAAGAAAACGAGACGAGAAATAAAAAAACAAAAAAAGACGTTTTTTGGAAAAAAATAAAAAACGAAAAAACGTTTTTTACAACTATGGTACTAAGATTCTTCTATTACAGCATAAATCCTAATGCAGTGCAAATCTGGATTAAGATGCATATTATGTTGCAAAGCTAAGAGGCATATATGTATGTATGTATGTATGTACATGTGTATGTATGCATGACTGCATGTATGTAGACACTTAACATAGTACCTTTTAAGTACCTCACAAAAGCATTGCACATATGGCTATCTGACTTACCTAAACAAGTGCATTGTAAGACAGTTTATGATTGCTGTTAAATGTTAAGAGCTGTCTAAAAATTGAAAGATCTGTAGCGAAGGAAAGCAGAGCTAAAGGTAAAGGCTTGAGGAAACGGAAAGACATTTACCAGGTTAATGAACAGGTCTTTGAATTCATCATTTTGTACATAACGAAACAGCATTTCCTCAATGATCTCAGGATGCTCCAACTTATCCAACGTCAACTACAAAAAGTGCACTTACTCATATAAACTGATTTTACAACAAACCCAAAATTAAAACTGCAGCACAATGGCCTCTAGAGTGATTTGCTTGGCAGAAACACATGGCTACGAGACCTAACAAACTACAAACGCAGTTCTGTAGTAAAAACAGGTAAACAGTAAGTCCTGTGACTGGTCCCATATTTAGAACTGTGAATCTATCTCTTGCTGCCTCAAACACTGCAGAAGGACATCCACACTTTCCAGGCCCCAAATTAGGGTGAATAACAAAATTTAAAATTAATTTAATATGAACAGTATGGTAACATAACATCATAAAGTTTTAGTATCAAGTGTCAAGTTACAGAGTTGCTGGATTAAAGTCGTTGAAAATTGAGAATGAGTAAAGAATGACCATAAATGCAGCAGTTGATCACAGCAGGATCAACAAGATTAATAAGTGAATCTTAATGAAAGACTGTTTCTAATGAAGAAGCATGTCAATGGATTGTGCACCTCTTGTCAAGTCAAAGAAGATATAAATCATCTGTTGTTACATTGTAATAAAGAAAATATCTCAAATATATTAAGAGATAAGTGTACACTATTCAAGTTAGAATTTAGCATTAAGACAGCAGGATCAACAGGATTAATAAGTGAATCTTAATGAAAGACTGTTTCTAATGAAGAAGCATGTCAATGGATTGTGCACCTCTTGTCAAGTCAAAGAAGATATAAATCATCTGTTGTTACATTGTAATAAAGAAAATATCTCAAATATATTAAGAGATAAGTGTACACTATTCAAGTTAGAATTTAGCATTAAGACCTTGCTTGGTGTAGGCTGCTTTCAAAGTGAAGTTTTTAGACTGGTCAACATTATCGGTAAGGGAAAGGTTTTGTAGGATGTAATAATTTGTAATTTTGTCAATGGACATCGACGGGTGGTTCCCTTTGTGTAGACTTAGTTGTTGGGCTGTAATATGAATAGATTAAATCTGTTATAAAGATTTTTTTTGATTTTATTTTAATTTTGTTGTTGTTTGTTTGTTTGGGTTTTTTTTAAACAGCATGTATGTAGCCTATATTATTATGTTAATATGGTTTGTTTTTTGTATTGATTGATTCCTTATGTAAACATTGGTAATTAAAGTAAGAATCTCATGTCAACATTACATGTATAATAAATAACCATTAAGCTTTATTAACAATTAAAAGTAAGAAATTAAGAAAATCTGGTGAAATTACTCTTTTATATTCATGTCTATAGCATAATTATGATAAAGAACTGTGATTTTAAATCTGTGACTATACATGTATTTCTTTAGTAATATTTGATTGCAATGCTTGAAAATTCAAAGTAGAATAGAAATAAATTGTTTATGATATTTTTCTGCAAAGCATTGTATAACTTACCTGCAAGTATCATAGATATTAATAGCTGAGTTATATTATGATGTCAAACAATGAATATAACATATAACATATGATAAAGAACTGTAATTTTTTAATTTGTGACTATGCATGTATTTCTTTAATAATATTTGATTGCAATGTTTGAAAATTCAAAGTAGAATAGAAATAAATTGTTTATGATATTTCTGCAAAGCATTGTAGGCCTATAGCTTGCCTGCAAGTATCATAGATATTAATAGCTGAGTTGTATTATGATGTCAAACAATGAATATCAGTGACATTGTAAAATACTGTTTAGACGCCTTTAAATGGTGTCATTTGAACTCTATTAATTCTTTGGTTTTTTAAAAATTGTATTGTACATAATTTTGAATTGTCGTCAACGGCCTTTGATGTCATATGATGACGGTAAACTTGTGAATTAAAAAAAAAAGCAGGATCAACCATTCCTACCGATCGCACATTTAACAATAACAAAATGTTATTTTCAAATGAGACACTGGGATTCAGCGCAAACAAAATTACATTATAAAAAAGTTTTTTCACTGATTAAGCTTTAAAGAACAGCGGCATATTAGAGCTGATGTAAGAAAAAATACTGATACCTGTGGATGGGAAATTAATGGGGAGAAATCCACCTCTGAGCTTAAGTTGTTAGTGAATAAGTCTGGATACTTGAGAAGGACTGCCAACTGAAGTCTAACAAACACAACAAACAAGAATTGCTCTCAGTTCTAAGACAGGATGAAATCTGTAAGGCCTCAAAATGCCGCAATTCATTCATTTTGCCTAAAGCCATCAACAAAACTGTGTAAGATCGGGCAACGGATAATTTGAAAGACACTTTCAATCTCAGTCAAACAAACAGTAACATAGATAGTAAAACACATCCAACCAGTAAGACAACAAAAAGACAGAAGAAACCAAACTGATCAGGCAGACTGCATTATTGATGCAGAGAAGAACAAATGCAATTTCTGTACAATTTGTATTTCCATATAAACATCTGAATCATACAACTGACAGAGGAAAATGGTCAATGCCAGTTGCACGAAAATTAAAATAAGCGAATGCACCTGTTGATGTAGCCAAAGAAGACTTCCTCTCCATTGGTTGACTTCCGTACAACGGGAAATCCTCCGTGGTTTGTGTTGAGCAGTATATCAGCCAAGTAGACGATGCTTTCACGAACATGAACCACGACCGGCGGGTGGGACATGATGTCAGCAGCACAATGAAGCTCAAGACTCACTCTACAAATTGTCCACATCAATCTTTATTCAATCCCAGAAGGTAATATAATCATTGAATTTATTATGATTCTTGATAAACTGTAGCCTTCTGAATTTTACTCAAAGGTTGAAGAATCTTACATCAATTCAAAGACTCAACAACCTACCCCAAATCAATGCTGGTTGCCATTTGCTCCATTTCAATAGTTGCTGTAGTTATATACATTCTATATATTCATAAATTCATTCATGTATTCCTTATTGAAGAAAACTGCTTGGCACACCGCAGCCGGGTACAATATCAAGGGACTCATTAGAAAATAATAAAAGTAACTGTTAGTTTTGAGGGGGTTTCAGCATGTAATAAAATATGTAGTTAACCATTGATTTCACCAGCATTTCACTCAAAAAGATACCAGTAAAAGGTTGGGGCTTTGTAACCAAGAAAATTACATAATTGGTTGAAGCAAGTTCAACAAACTTACTTTTTGTTGTTGCAGTTAACAACAGGTTCAGCCTCAAGGTATGGAATACATTTGAGCTCCATTAGAGCCAGGTAATAGGAATGCGTGAAGAAATCGCCGACCCACTTAGACACCATAATGGCAGCCATGATTGGCAACAGAAACTGAACATCGTTTGTCATCTCAATCTATCAAAAAGCAACAGAAAACTCTCAGATACAACAGTTGAGCATGAACTCAGTCATCAAGTACCTCAGCTGAAAGAAACTTCTGAAGTGTAACTGCAATAGCGTACTTAATATTCAGTACTGTACAGAAAGTGGCTTATGTCTTAGGTCATACATCCTTACATGCCGACTGCTGACAAGTTCCCTTCCAAAATACAAGACAAACTGTACAAACCATAAATGAGTCATTTTCCGGTAACATGGTAAATTCACAAATTCAACAAGCAAAAAAAAAATTTTTTTTTAAATAGTTTTTTTTCTTTGGAACAAATCTTGAATGTTTCTATTTCACAAATATATATTTGGTTTTGCACTAATATGTAAATGTAAAAAGATTTTGGTAGAAAAAAATAGCCCTACTAAAATATTTGTCCACTCCGTTACTGTATACATATGAGATCTGTTTTATACATTGTACAGCTTCTGTTGTGTATTTTGACATTCCAATATGTTTGTAGTATTAATATTTATAAAATAGAAATAAAAGAAATTAGAAAACTTATAATGATTTGATTCCATCACAGTTTCATTTATTTAGAAAAAGGTCCACTCCGTTATGGAAATAAAAGCATCTAATGTTAAGTTGAATAAATATTTTTGCCCAAACAACTGAAAAGAAATCACTTGAGCAATCATTCCCAGTGATCGAATAGACAGAAAACACTTAAATATTTATGGTACTGTCTTAAAAATTTGCTCACAGCATCAAAATACCACACCATTTAGCCTGTAATAATTCCACTCCGTTACTATCTTTCGAGTGTCGAACACAATTTTTCCACTCCGTTACATAGCTGTCCCATGCGTTACCAAATAAATGTTAACGGAGTGGACAGGTAACGGAGTAGACAATTTGGGTTGCAGCACGGTAAATACCATATTATCGCTCACGCGTCCACATCGATCGTTGGTAAAATCATTATTTTGCTTATAAGCGTTATATTACAAATATTATTGGAATTAGATTCATTTATAATCATGGCAAAATGCAGTAACGGAGTGGCCGTATAATAAAAAACACATCTGGTACGAAATAAATGAAAATTCGTATGAAATTTGTCGAACCATTTATATCGTTGGTGAAGATATAAATAGCTTACATAGATTACATAGAAGAGATGAGTCTAGTTGCGCAACCACAAAACTGAATGGTTCTGAGATAGAAGATTAATTTTTTACATGGTAACAGAGTATACATAATTCCTGGGGACAAGTTTTAAAAAATTTCCTTTAATTATGCTGAAGATCCGGTTCACCAAGTTGTATTTTAAAACCTACACAAATATATAATACATAAGAAACACGTGAATTTTTTGGCTCAATACAAATCATTTTGAAATTGTAGACTAAAGCAATAAGTACTAGAGCCTAGGGACAGTAACGGAGTGGAACATTTTAAATTGAAAATAAATTTTAATAAATTAGGTTATTGCTTTAAATTACTTTCAAATATCTGAAATTGTTGACTGATCAAATACATTTTAATATCAACACTTAGCATAATCAGACTAGGTATAGTTTTTCGAGAAATGACCGGGGACAGCTGAATTCTGAATTTACCATGTTACCGGAAAATGACTCAAATATGAACGATACAGACAGATGAATCAACTAGAAAACAATGAACTGTTCCAAAAATCCAGTTTTAAACATATTTAATCACTTTGACCATAGACAACTCATACACAGGGATCTGGAAACTTAGCTGAAATCCATGGAATACTTAAGAGCTGAGCATGATTTACATGATACACTGAAAACTCATTATAAACCTAACTTTACAGATGGATGAGTAATTTTTGACCAATTACCATGATGACTGCAAGAGATATGGTCAGTCGAGACACTCCGCCAAAGAAGCTGGCCGCTCCAACAAGAGCAAACGCTCCAGGATCCATCCACAACCAATAGGAATTCGGTGCTGAATGGATGCCGAACATAGAGACCATCACAACGCCAACGAATCGACCATAGAGACCACCAATGAACCTAAAAAATACTCAAACATCGGATTATGAGCTCAATCACAATGACAACCAAACATTAGTTTCTTTTGCCTGTTGTATATATATAGAATCTTCATTTATTCATAACATATTGTCAGAACACAATGCGATTACAAGAAAAACAAACAATAAAAATGTAACAGCTGACTGCAATACAGTCTAACCCAGAAAACAAAATATAAAACCAAAACAGGAAACAAAAAATATCAACGATGATCATCCAGACCGTCAGTCTGTACATCTGAATGTCTGGCATGTTAACTGGTAAGCAATGTTAAGTTAACAGCAATGGGGACATAACACCACTTCACATTAAGTGGAACAGCACATTATCCACGAGTGCATTATAAATAATAATAGCTTCTTGTGGTTCTCTGCCTCTTAGGCAGGTTCAAATGTCCGACGTCGCCACTTCTCTCGTTGTTGGGCCTCTTCTTTCAGTTTCCTGTAGCCGTTTGTCATCATCCAATCCAGCATCATCTGTCTTGGTCTTCCTCTTGTCTTCCTCCCCTTCATTTTTCCTTCGATGACCGTTCTTAGTAGTGAGTCTACTCTCAGCGTGTGCCCGATCCATTTCCTTTGCCTGTCTCTTATTGTGCGTATAAGGACTCTTTCTTCTCCAATTATTCCCAACACTTCTTCATTTGTTATATGTTCTGTCCAGCTGATTTTTTCCATTCTTCTCCATGTCCACATTTCGAAAGCTTCCAGTCTTCTTATATCCGCTTTTCTCATTGTCCATGTCTCCGATCCATACAGCACCACGCTCCATACTAGTGTCTTTATCATTCTTATCTTTAGATTCCTGTTTAGTTTTCCTCTCAGTAATTCTCTTCTGTTTGAGAATGCCTCCTTTCCTATTGCTATCCTTCTTTTAATTTCTCTGTGGCATTTGGCATCTGTCGTAATCATACTCCCTAGGTAATATACCTATACTATACTAATAATAATACCTGTATTAATAATACCTACATCATTTTGTGTTCTCCGAAACTTCTCAATGCAAAAGAAATTTTATAATGCTACTCTTTGAGATGAAGTAACCAGCAACTGTGAATATAAACGAGCCACAGCTGAACAATACTAACTGAAGTACTTACAGCATTGGAACCAGGATTCCACTGGAAATCGATGTTCCAGCTGCCCAGGCAGCCATTAGGAAATAGAAGATGAAAACAGTGAGCAGAGGAACGTAACCAAGTTGTATGTGCGTGGAACGTGAGAAAAGCTGATGAATGGCACCTTCCGTTGCACCAAACAGTAACGTTGCCACTACACAACACAAAATAACACAAAACTGCTACTTATAAATGTCAATTCTAAAATTATAGATCATTCATCACCCTAATTAATGGTACACTTATTTACACAGGAAGATCGCTGGTTCTGTAATGTCAACAACTTTAGTAAGCGCACCTCCAATGTTGTAATTCTGCGTCTGCAACCCACATGGAAAATTCTGCATTGTCACAATTTTTTATCTGTGGTATTATGCAGAGGGTTTAATGATGTTTTACTCTTTTGCAACAAATATCATTGTTAAAGAAAAAACGTGATTTCTTTGTACATCTGATGGAGTACGCAACTGTAGCTGAAAATGAAGCAAGGAACAAGACAAAGAAGGAAAGGACAACAGATGAGATGGATAAATGACACAGAGAATCATCCTCTTCAGCCATTGCATCCCCTCTCTGAAGCGTTGTCATTTCAAAGACGCTACAATTGTCCCAGTCTTGGGCTCGTCTCCATACTTGCATAGCCCAAACTAAAGACATAGATACTGGTAATTGTGTTCTTGATAACTCATTCATTCATTCATATCGAACATTTATACAGCACCCCTTCAAGAAAACTACTCAGAGGCCCTCCCGACTCCAGCACGGCCAAAAAGAACAGTTTTAAGGTGTGAAAAGAACATAGGAGAGAAGGTCCTAGGAAGAGGCAAAGCTCCAGAGGGAGGCCATTCCAGGTCGAGAGACCCACCACCAAGAAAGCACGGTTAATATCTATTCAGAGACCAAGATAGTTTTGTGACTGGCCCCAACAGACTAAATACTTTGGGCCACACAATGATGATGATCATGACGAGTGACCACTTCATTGACTCGTCATTGTTATACTGACTTACTTTGATTGTAAGTTCTATTGGTCCATGTGTAATTTCCTCGAGACTCTGTAGAATAGTCCGAGGGACAGGTGTAGCCTTCAACAACTGCATCAATGTGCAGCGGGTTGACTGAACTGTTTAGACAATTATCACTGCAAGAATGAAAACAATAACATTGATTAAAATACCACTGGCACTTAGTTCATCTGCTAAATGTCTCTAGAATGGTGAACTGAATCACATCAGCTTATCACTGATGAGCCCTGGTTCAAATGCATCAAGAAGTTTGGAAATTTCACGTCAATTCATATCTGTGTTAGGAGAGGGCATTCAGTTGCTGGACTGAGTTTGGCAGTGATAGTTTCTACCACTTTAATTAACAATAACCATCATTTTTATTGTAGAAAACTTTTAAACAGTTGCATATAACACTGATTAAAAAACAGAATATGCTACAGGCTAGATTTATCAATCACACCAAATTACAATCCAATTTACAATAAAATGTGTTAAAGGAAGTTTGGACATGCATACTTTGATCTAAGAGATTACTAAAGAGAATCTGACAAATCTAACCTGCGTAACTTTTAAACACGATAAGCCCAAACTAAGTTTAAACTAGCAAAAGCCCCCCAAAATCAAAATTTGAACATACACCAACACCATTAAAAAACTAAACAACAGAAAAAGTGACATGCCGTAGTACAAGTTCAGAAATATCAATACAAGAATAATAATATCACTGAGGCACATCATAAATAAGTGATCACCTTGAGCATAATGCAATAAAATGAAAGCAATTTCAAACTATCTACTCTTCAATAACACTTCAATGAATATCCTCAAATGCACCACTTTACAATCACTGTTAAAGTGTTAAAGGAGGTTTGAGCATGCGTACTTTGATCCAAGAGATTTAGTAAACCAAAAACAAAAGAATCCGACAAATCTCACCTGCTCTCGTTACCCTGTTGAATACATTTAAACGGACTGCAGGCGAAGAGACTTGGCAGGTATACAGATACTGTGGCCATAATGATCTAGAGGAAAGTTTATCATACAACAAATAAGTGAACCAGCAAAATAAACATCTAGAATAACAGCTCAGAAACATTTTCCACCTCATCTGAACAGACGTGGCTTGCTTGCATGACAGACCAATCCTAAAGCTAATGCTTAAGATGTTGTATATCATGTAATCTAACATCATTGTTGTAATCATCGTCAATGTCCTCCTCTTTTATTGATCCCAAGAACATTACATCTAGCAAATGTTGTACAGTAGACAACATGCAAAGCGCCCATGAATTGTTTGCTATTGAAGTGGTGCTATATAGTGTTCGATTACACAAAGGGAATATATCCAGACTGGTTTAAGTCCTCCATAATTAGGGCCACCCATTACCCTCTGTCATCCTTTACATTATCCACATTTCGTCCTCTTGTAATGTTAGTGTCCCATCTGAGAAGTTTATCTCAAATTACCCATCCCATTTGAAAAGATTATCTCAAATTACCCATCCCACCTAAAAAGTTTATCTCAAATTACAAATCCCATCTTAAAAGTTTATCTATTTACCATGAAGCACTTGTAAATAGAATTGTCACCCGAGGTCTATCTATCTTTATAACACAAACAAGCGTCAAAATGAAATGCTGCCGTTAAGTCATTTTTAAAAAGGCACTGTTAATATTTAAATTACTATAACTATTGTCTCAACTAATAATAAACTTGTGTACTAACCATGATAACAATTGGTTCCCCAAGACGCACAACGTTCTTTAGCCACTTCCTTCGCACTCGATCAATTAAATGCCTTCGGGTTTTAACGATCTTTAGGTTGATGAAGGTGAAGAGAGCGCCCGTCAATCCTCCAATCACTCCAAGAATTACAGCTGGTATGAACGTCAGGATATTTATAGAAAAGCCATTCTGAACCTGCAGAAAGACAGGGACACTTGCATTCTAATCACTTCTGTTATCATAAATCACAAGACATCAATCGATGATCGCTTCAAGCGAAATCACAATCAAAAACCATAATCCATTGGAAAAGCACATCATGGAAAACTCATTAGCAAAGAGGTTGCACGTGGCCTGGAGACAAGAATAGGGATGGATGGCCACATATCATGGAAATGATCTGGAGATGAGCATGCTTTGTTATCTTACTATGCAGTAACTCATTAATTTAAATTGTACTATTGATTCTACTGCTATACATACTACTATTCAACTTTAAAACCAATAGCATTAATCAAAAGTGATGTGCCTAGAGTTAACAATTTGAAGCCCAATGCAACATGAAAAGTTCTTCCACATTTCATGAAAACCATTGGCTTTCAACAGATTCGACAGATCTATGACTTCTTCCATGGTCAAATCTGTTCTTTTTACTTTTTTTATAAACTTGGCTGCTAGCAGGTTCTTTACAAGCAGAACAACAAATAAACACCACCTACTATTCTCTTGCATCAACCCTCACAGAAAATGGACTGTAGCAAATTCTTAGTACAAATTCCTAGTCAAAAGTAAGAGGGTGAAAGTTGTACAGAACTTCTAAGACGTTTTTGTAACGATAACTTACATTCATAAAATACTATGCCAACACTAAAAACACTTGGAATTTGACACATGTCCCTGTGTTATATCATGCTAGTCTTAGAAGAACAATAACTATACCTTATCCTATGCAAAACATAAACCACTGTAGCATGATCCTGAAAATGGATCCTTGATTCAGCTTTAGAAACCATCCTCTTCATAAACCAGCTTCATTACCTGGCATATACGAACCACTTCACAAAGCTCTCAACAGTTGGAGGTCTAGTGTGTTAAGTTAAGCATATAGATTAAGTAAAAGTATTAAATATCAATTCATTACATCAAACTAGTCATTAAATAACAAATCAAACTATAATTAATTACTAGCATAAGAATTCATTATTAAAGGGTTTAATACTTTGAACAGAATGTACTCCTCGGATTTGAACGCGCCGAATGACCCCTGGTATTGGAATCCACTGAAGGCTGAATTGAAGAGAGCAGTCGTGAACGTAGAAACCATGGCACAGCAGAAGATGTTCCAGGACAGCCTCAGGTTCCAGAATGAAGACACTTCCTCCATGGAAAACAATAGACCACCAACAGGAGCACCGAAAGCCGAAGCCACACCTGCAGCGGCACCAGCACTGATGAAATTGCGCCTGAAGCAAAAAAGGTGCAAGACAATTGAAGCACGAAACAATGAACAGTAACAATTGGACTGTGTCGCAGAAAGTGTCACATAAAACACAGCAAAGGATCCCACCAATGAAATCATCACTGTCATAACAGCTAATGATATCATTTCTATCACCATCTCTATCACCACTATCATTTACTACCACCACCACCACCACCACCATGTACCATAAACACCATCATTTACCACCACCATCATCATTATTACCACCATTACCATAAATTATAAGTACAAACTTGGCAAAATCGTTTCATTAGGATGAAGAGTATGAATATTACCTGTCCTCAAAGTTTCTAAATTGCTCAAAGCAGGGCAGTTTGAATTTCATGGTATCCGATTTGAACTGGCTGAGACCGGCTCCAACCAGACTCCTGCAAAGGCAATCATTATTGTCAATAACAAAGCAATTACATGAGGTAACAAGTATTTTACATTCTGACCTTGTTATATCATGGTTTAGCTTCAATGCATACAAGACAACAGTGATCTATCAAAAAAACTGTACAGATCCATATCTTGTCCAGAAACTAATTACCATACTGCTGTGACATGATGCAACTTGAATCACACTCCAGGAAACAACATAGAGGGCTAGCAACAATACCCAACTCCATATACACCAGTGGTTCTTGAACTGTTGTCTTAAGCATAAGCCAGAGAGTTCACGGCAGCGAGTTAACCATTTTACACCAACATCCTTCTATGTATGCCATATAACACCATGTTGTTGCAGTTCGGTAAATAGCAATCTGGACTATTTTTTACTAATAATATATCTTAATATATCTAACGTTTTCGCATTTTCACTGTTCACAGTTCACACCACAGGGAAAATATTTGTACCATATTAGTCATATCTGTTCATTTCTGATAAAAATTATTCTGCCATAGGCTTTGAGAACCACTGACAAAATACCATTCTAATAAATAACCTTTCAAGCCATGTTTAAATTTACTTTTCAACTGGCTTATATCAGTTTTTGCCTCTTTGTTACAATGAAATAACCCTACTTCTGATGGCAATAAACCATGACGTTTGATGGGGAAAAACCACGGCTATTCCTTATTTCTGGGCTCGTTAATCCCCAAAGAAGTTTGTCCAATTATTTGATAGATGCTTCTTTTGGGCTTCCTCTAGAGCTCTGTCTCCTACCTAGTAACTGTTCACCTGCATTTTATACCTATCTGAAAGCTACTCTTTTCAGCTGTGGTTGGGCTGGGAGCGCCTAGGAGTAGATATCTTGAAATGGCGTTATATCAAGATTCTTTGATTGATTCTGCGTTGTTTCTACTTAAGCCAAAAATCTGCATGACAGTTATGTCTCATGGCTGAGTTAATGTCTTGTGGATTACCGTAACCAGATGCTACAAGTTTCAGCTTTCAGTGCACTATCTATCAACAAAGTTTGATGGACTCTGTACCTGCTTATCAGATATGTATCAGGTCTCATGGGCATGCACCAGGCAAACAGTCCTAATCTAACATACTGTAATGAATCCTATAAAGTCATTATCACAATGTACATCACATCAATTGATAGTAACTTCAAATGAAAACATGGCAAAAATTCCAATTACCTGGAAAAGTCTGGTCTAATACAACAGATCATGGAAAGCAACTCAGTCTGACAAGAAATAGATCATATTAATTAATTAATTAATTAATTACTTGAATTTGTATAGCGCCTCTTCAAGGGAACTACTCAGAGGCGCTCCCAACCCCAGCACGGCCATTCATGTGTATCATGGGGTCCTCTGGTTCTCACAAGCCAAATGCAAGAGGTACACTCACCCGATATGTATCATGGGGCCCTCGGGTCCAACTGGCATGCCAGCTGCAACACACAGAATGCACGATAGGAACTTGATGATTAGTGTTTTTATGTTGAAGATGTGCCGTACAACTGTTCCGTTGAGGAAACCCATGAGCTCTGGTATTCCAGAAGATGCAGCTTGTGGCCTCAAAAACTGTTGAGAAACAAAAAACATCATCATCAACACCACAAATTCCTAGTAAAAATTAATTTCACACATGTCTTAGCCATTCAAGAACTACTTACACTGATTGCAAGTTATGTTAAATGTTTAACTATTCTAGAAATGGCAAGGATTACCTTCGAAAGGAGAAGTAGAGATACAGAGTGAGATAAATTTAAGCAGACACATGTAAAACCAACGAAAACTTCAGGATAGTTAGATTGAATTAGTCACATATAAAGCAAAACAACATAAATATTTTATAGCTGGTCTAAATTACCACTTCTGATAGCACTAAAGAACAGTAGCTGAAAGATTAATGCTCATGATAATTCATTGATGATATCCTACAGCATGCAGCTTATTATTTTTGAACGTCCAACCAAACAGTAAACGACCAGAGCTAATTATTTTGTCTGCCTGAGCCCAGGGCCGGTTTAACCACTAGGCGAACTAGGCGGCCGCCTAGGGCGGCACGTTTCTGGGGGCGGCAGAAAAGCTAAATAAAAAATATTTTTTTAAACATTGCCGGCGTTTTGCCACCATTCATTAATAAAGAATACGAAAATAAGAAGCGGCTTCAAACAGACCACAGACATTTGAAATCTTAATGTCAGTCATGTGGCACGTCACGCTTATACCCTTATAACTATCGCAAGTTTGAAGTTGCCTACTATAGCGACATATTTGAAATGAAACTGAGACCGATCATCTGCAATGTTACCACTCATTCGGTTTTCCCAAGATCTTGGTTTTTAATCCGAACTTCTAACATGGGGTTTTCTGGAGACCTTGTATTTTCACTTGGGTTTTTCTTGTTTTACTGAAACCCTGTTTTCATTAAAAGTTTAATCAATTTTTTGTTAAAAACATATTCATACCGGTATCACAGAAAAAGCCAGTGCTAGTACAAAACCAGACACGAAAGATAACGGTCTGGATGATCGAGGTCAGTAAATGGCGCAATATTTGTGCAAGCATTGATATATAGGCCTACTAGATTTAAAATATAGTTTTAAATAATGCTAACACTGCTGTACTAGGTTTAAAAAATATAACAAGAGTTACAAGACGCCGCATATTTATTCGATTTGACGTCTTCTTGACACTTCCAGTTTCTGTGGCTAATAATTAATTAGAGAAGCTTCTCGAACTCTAAAAAAACCTATTTGCGCCCGTCCATGTTGCAAGAAAGACTTGTTGAACTAGGCCTAACTAGTAACTACCTCGTCAATTGAACATGATAGGCCTCTTGCTGGAGACATTGAACTGATAGAACTCTTCTACATTTTGCTAAGGGGAAGCGCGAAAGATAAAATTTTGAAATTACATTATAATTATTTCTACAGACTTCGTAGAAAGTTCGTCTGCATAGCTAATACAGCTTCCAGACTGTTACTGTAATTATGGATAACTTTTAAATTAACTTAGTTAATTTAATATTAATTAGTTATCGCACTTACCGGGGGCGCAGCGCGACAGGTTCGCCTAGGGCGGCAAATACCCTGGCGCCGGCCCTGCCTGAGCCTCTGTTGCACCAATATTCCAATAATTTAAAAGAAATGGTGATTTTGTGTTGAGCTAAGGCACTCGCAAACCTGCATATCTCTCTCATAGCTACACACTATGCATGGTAGCTTCACTCAACCATGTAATGGCTCAATTGTAGCTCTACATTACAGCCAATATAAGAAAATTAACAACTTCGATTAATAATCGCAAACTTCTGCTCTCGAACAAGTTCTTACTTTAACTAACTTCAGTGCTATGATCCAGTCCTACAAAATCAGAAACCTAGAACTAAGAGCATCAAAGCAAGACTTACCACTACAAGTCCTGCACTAAAGAACACAAGGACTGAACTGAAGCATGCCACCCAAAACCAAACCATGACCATACTGCCTGTGCCCTGAAAAAACAGCAAACACAGCTCTACATTTCACAACAAAACTTACACCCACTAGCCAAATCAGCTGTAATGATTACATTGTCGGTGGGAAGATCCAATGACAAGGGAGAGGACTATCCATCCATTCTCATTTGCTGAGGCTAAGAAAATGAAGTCACTAACAATTCATACCGACGACTGACTCTCTGGCTAGCTTAGGGACGGCTAACAATTAAAAAAGTTAATTTGGAAACTATAGCAAGAAATAAGACTTTCAAACTTGGCAATATAGTTCTGCTTCACATGAAGGTATAGAATGTAAAGCAATACTTCTGTGAGGTACTTAAAGGCACTAAATTAAGTGTCTAGATAACTAGACACTTCTCAACTTAAGACGACTTACATTTTTCAAATTGCTTATCCACCATAGGCTGCCTCTCTGTCTTACTGACTGATTTTCTACATAGTGACCTGATTACGGCTTGGTTTTGGTGCGCCATCGGTTGATGCCTTGTGCATTAGACACCCACACTATAGAAGTTATAATTTGCAAAATTGCAATTATTACCTAACTGAACAACTTAAAGCATGTCACAACTTTTATATATCATCATCTACAGTTCTAGAAAGCTACTCCTAATGCAGGGGTACTCAAATGGTGGACCATAGTCCTTCAAAGTTTTGTGGATCATGTATTGGTGCATGAAACTGAATTATCAGATGCATTGAATTACCTGTGTGTACTCTTGAAGATACTGCTTAGCCCAGAGCCATTTGAAGTCTGAGATGAGATCAATCGTCTGATGAAGCAGAGCACCAATCAATCCAACAGCCAATCCAATCAAGCAGTTCATCAGCAACTGCTGCCAGACCGTACTGAAATCATTCATATAAAATGAAACAGGTTAAATACGTCAATTCCACAACAGTGACCTCTGACCTGATCCACATTGATATTCCTCAGTAACTCTCACTGTTGCATTTCAAGTCCACAAAACTACATTGTGCATCACTGCACTTGCTTGCCTGCAACTGTACCATGTATTCATTGTATTCATTCATTCAAGAGATTTATATAGCACCCCCTATCTACTCAGGAGCGCTCCCGACCCAACTCCGGCTAAAGAGAACAGTCTTCAGGTTAGAGCAGATGTATTTATGTATAAACAATCAATAGGATAACTGTAGATAATTAATCACCTTAAGTAAAGATGAACTTATTTCCATTGTACAAATGCTGGTTCCCAAATTTCAAACCACTCTAGCAAGTGCATCAATAGTTTCACAATTCTACACCTGCTGCACATGTGAAATGCTTTCTGTGGTGAGCATATGCTTAACATTTGACCAACACACAACAATATTGTCAGAAAACACATCCAGAGTCTGATTAAACCAGTCTTACTGTGGTGGGTGTTTCTTAAGCCATGTTTTATACACTTTGCTGTCTGGCGGCAAATATTCCAGACTCTCGTACGCAGCCAACATCTGCCTTTCCTGAGATGTGTATCGATGATTTGTTGACGCATTTTCAAATTCACGCCCCTATAACAAAAAACAAACTGTGATTATAATGAAGCCAGAAAGCTATTAAACGTTGTTTCAAAGCTCATCAAAGGTACAGTGTCTTACAACAGAAAAAAATGCAACATAACATTGGTTGAAAATGCATTTAGGACAATGCCAAACCATACAGGACACAAGTAGTGTGAGTGTTGACACACAGATGCATAACAGCAATGCATGATGTGCTGACGGCAATGTTTGAAAGGGGGAACAGACAGGACAGTTAAGTACAGTAATCATTACTCAAGGCATGTTGAGCAAGTTTTGCAAGGCTCAGGGCAAAGCTCAACCCCAGCACTCAGAAATTTCTAATATAATCAACAAATAATACCGTAAAAAAATGATACTAAGCTTCATAACTTCATAAAAAAATACTTTTGATTGTAAACTATACTTCAGAAGTATTATATTAACAACTTATGGAGTTTAGAGCCTTACTGCTCTCAGTGTCAAACCAGAAGGATAGGCTAGGACTTAAGGAAACTATAACAAACTCTGTAGCTGATTCAGTTACTTACCATTTTACACCAAGAAAATATAAGTTCTTGTAATGTAATAATGCAATTATACAGCACCACTTCACGCAAAACTTTTCAACTGTACAAGTGGTTACAATCTAACAAGCACTCCATCACAGTGGTAGACAACAACAGTATTCAGGGTGTTGCAAAATTTTAGTTGCACACCATTCTCTATAAAATAAGTGATACATGTGCTGCATGTATGAAATTCCATATCCCTTTCTGCTTGTTCCATATGAGTGAAATTGAAGCTCTAGGAAAATGGAAAAAACATTGTGCCAATTTCCTCACTTGTTCAACAGCTTCTTTATTTTCAACAGTAACTTCATTATCTAAGCCAGTAGCTACAGTGGATCCAATTGCAACATATCCTCCTACATCACCTCTAACAGATTCTCCATTGTTTTCAACAGATTCATAATTATGCCTAAGGTTTTCTACAGAATCATCTTTCAAAACATCAGTTTCACTGCCTACATGTTCTGACTCAAAGTTCACCATATTCCAGCTTTAGATCAAATTAAAAGCAACATAAGACATTCAAGATCAAATGATATGGTCACTTGATCAAAACAATAAAGAACAAGGAAAAGACAGGAAAACATGCACATAAGTAAGTATGTCAGCAAGCTTCAATCACCTGCAACCAATTTGGATGAAAATTCTTAAATAGTTAACTATTAAAAGCATACTTAAATTTGCTCCTTTTAAGGCAGAATTTGAACATGATAGCCATATGGACATATTATTTAATAAACTATGTGATTGCAAGATTGTTTTAAAATAAACCAAAAACTAAATCATATTAAATGACTTGTGGTATGTGTATTCTTGGTCACATGCACCTTGATGTGCTACCCACATGACTGAATTAATCAATAATAAATCAAATAAAATTCTAACTTAACACATTTTAAATAACATTTAAAATTTAAGACAAAATTAAAATGAAGAAATACTAACTGGTTACAATTATAGGAAATCTGAAGAAGCAAACAATATGGAATAAGAAAAAATAAGTCTTAAGAATGAAAATAACTAAATTTGCAGATAACACCATAAAAGTCAACAACTGAAAAATAGAAAAGACTGGTAGAAAGTAATGTAACATTTATGTAGCTCTGAGAGATCTTGCCTTCAGTAATAAGGACATGTAGAAATGTAATGTAACATATATGTTGCTCCTACATCATAGATGTTTAATTCTGTAATACAGTGCTTTTACAACATATAGAAAATGCACTATATTAAGTCTCTTTATACATACATAGGTAAGTAAGTAAGTAAGTATATTCTTTAATGAGAAGCACAAGCAAACACACAGCACTGTACATGGCAAGCATAATACATTCAAACAAACAAACAAAAATTGATATATATAAACCAAGAATTGAATTTTGAATAAGACGTTTTTCTATATCAGTACATACTGTACATAGATGCATGATGGTCTACTTAATCCAATCACTCCCACAATACAGCAAGGAAAAACCAGCTGAAAAATCTGCCTCAGACTGGTAAAGAAATGCTATTTTGCAAGGATTTTTTTCACCATAGGTCACTATGACATCATATTTTTAAATATTTAAATTAAGGGTTCATTTTCCCCCCACTGCTTCTGAGAGTTCAATCCCAAACCCTGACTCACTGAATAATTGGATGATTGATGGTAAAAAAAACTCTGAATACTTCACAAGTCATCTTTCAGCAAAATGTAATCTAATATTGTGAGTTTTAAGTAGCTTGGAAGATGTTTGCCTGTTTTATGACCACTGTTAAGAGAAGCATTCAATAGAGGTTGTTCAATCAGAAATGGGTTCATGTACCTAAGTGTGACTATTATGCTTCCTATCGTTCTTACCCGAGCGCAGAACGCAAAATGGTCATCGGAGGGACAGATAACTGAATTATCTTGTGGTGGTTCTCTTGAAGCCCCGTATTTTGACAGACGCTGTCGTATTTCCTCAGCTGGAACTAAAAGGATTTGGTTACAGCTCTCATCATCCAGATCCATCGTAGAACCCTAAAAAGAAAACTTCTATTTCAGTCTTGTCTCACATCAAGTAAGCTTCATGTTATGACTAAGATTCTGTGATGACACAGTCCCTGGCTTAAACACTCTGTTGAGCATCAATGGAAAAATGGAAATGCTATTCTTTCCCCTTTGATTTTGTAATATTATGTTAAGTCTGTAAATGCAAACAGTGAATGCTGTCTGCTGGTTGGAATAAACCAAAAAGACTCCCAATTCCAGTCAAGTTGCTGCTGCATTGGGTTATGAATTGGACATTGGGAAGGCATGGACTGGTTGGAATAAAGCAAAAAGACCCTTGATTCCAGCCAGTCAGGGCACAGACGACAGCATTAACTTACTAAGTTTTAAACACTTGTACAAGGATTGGATCACAATCCATCTGGTGACAACCAGTTTCTTGATACAGCCTCACAGAAGACATCGAAGTGGTCCAGGCTATTCTTCAGGACCAGCTGTTGCTGCATTGGGTTATGAATTGAAATGGCTACTGGAAAGTCAGCAAACCATAACATCACTAGACTCAGCTGATTATGAATAATCAGCTGAGTTTAACAAAGAGCTGTTATGATATACTTTGTTCGCTCTATGCATAAGCAGTATACTATAGTTGGAGAACTGCAGAGTATTTTCAGGCCAGAGTGACAATTGGTCACAACTCACAAGTTGTTGAAAGAGAAGCATTGTCGACAATAAAACCTGTGACAAACGTCGATGGGTCTGTACGGTAGCCTACATCCCTGAAATCCAGTTTTATCAGATCTGTCATTCGTTCATTTGGGGAACTTATACAGCGCCCCTTCAAGAAACTACTCAGGAGCGCTCTCCCAGCCCAGCCATGGCTAAAGAAAAGAGACTTGAGTGATTTCAAAAACCCAGTTTGATTGGTCAGGGGTAATAAGCACAGCTCCAATGGGAGGTCATTCCAGTTGGAGGGGCCTGCAACTGAGAAAGCTCAGCATTGCCAAGCGAGCCTGTGGAACTAGGAGTTCCACGATGAGGCGTCAGACACTGGGTAGCATTGTCAGAGCATTTAATCTGAGATAGCACTTAAAGACCCATCTGAACAGCTGAATTGTTACTCACACAATTTTATAATACTGTAGGTTAGTTTTAATAAATACTGTTAGACTCGGCAAAAAAGGGTTTACAATAGCTTCTGCTATTAGCCAACAAGTCAAATTCCACTGGTATACTACAGACCAATTTTAAACCTTTGAAGTTGAAATTATCAACTGATAATCTCAACAATTATCAACTGATATTCTCAACACAGTTGTTGAGATTATCAGTTGATAATCTCAACAATCAGTTGATAATCTCAACAGTCAACACCTGTTTTTAACATAATTAATTTAGCCCAGTGGCTCAGTGAATGAAGTACACAACACTGTTCAAACAGCATGCAAAATCAAGTAATGAATGGAAATATAGATATGCACACATTTAAACAAATGTGCCTAAATTTGTGCACTTTAAGCGAATCTCTTATAGTATTTTGGGTTATGTCACTCTGACATTTTTTAATGTAGTACAAAGATGTTTACTTTGACGTCTCTAAGCCCAGATCTGAACATTATATACCATTTTTTGAAGAGTTTTCCTATAACTGTGGAGTGGACAATGATTTTTCCCAAAATTATCTGACATGCTGCAGATTGTAGAAGTATTGCTTCGAAAATGTAGTAGCAATTTCATAACTGTATAATTCATGCTTTTTATATACTGTCCCTGCTCAAAAACTGACTTTTATTTATTCAAAAGAATGCCATATTTTAACAGAGCTCTGTTAGTAATGCCAGAGCATCACAAGCTGGCTGTTTAAGTTAATTGGTGTAGATTAGATACAGCACAGTATGCAGCTACAATATAGCAATGCTATCCAATTAATTATGAAGCTACAGTCTTTCAAATTTAGATGTTCATGAAAATGCTGTGACTACAATGAGTTCAACAGGTCACTACTTGTAAATGTTTTATGAATCGACCCCAAAAGTTTTCACATGGGATCTACCCAAAGTGCTGAAATTCAATTCCCTGAATGTGGTGAATTGCAAAATTGACCCAATTTCCAAAAAGCAAGTTTTCTTCCAAGCGTTTGAAATCCCAAAACCAAGTATGGACTAGCCAGTCAATCTCCTGAATATCATTTTCAGAAATATACCAAAGTTAGATTTGTGGGAATAATTTAGTTTTCGCTTTGAAAATATATTTTTGGGATCCAGTGGAAATTCAATTTCATGGATTGAGGCTTTGGGAATTTGTAACATACCATTGCATATACACCTCTTTTATGATGGTTTAAACAATGACCGAAAATAATTAATTTAAGAGATGGCACATTAGGGAGCTTTCCAAACTATGACAAATTTTACATGACATGAAGAAGAAAAAGCATTTTAGCAGTCCCTTAAGCTAACCCTGAGGCAGCAATGGGTATGAACAGCCAGCAGTTTCTTAGCCTTGGCATATGAGGGTGGGTGGCCAATCCTCTCCCATGCCATCTCTGCAGTGTACAGTCAGTGTAGTCATCATAGCTGAGCTGGCTAGAATTTTACATAAAATAGCCTAAAAACTACGAAAAAATTCAGAATAAATGTCAACATATTCAATTTGGACAGTCTTCTAGTATCGAGGACCAGCAGTTTCGGTTATACCTTGCATAATATATGTTATCTTTTAGCGTGCTTTCCTTGGTCAGAACAAAATACTGCTGACATGCTGTGATTGGTTGATTTAAAATACACATGGAGTATTCGTGAGACCATACGAATCTGCTTGAGATTAGCAATAATTGTAAAGACAATCTGAGCATCCTAGAATACTTACAGTGCCAGACAGAAAATGTTACATGCTCATATACATTTGCGATCCACGTGAACACCTTTATTAGATGCTGTAGAAATTTTGAGATCATGATATAGACTTATGAAGGAGTCATCTAAGCTGAGCGGTTAAGTTTGGTGCTGATCCAAGTGCAGGAAGAAACAGTCCGTTTTATAGAAGTCTAGTTTTTAGCATTTAGTATACACTATTTTAATTTTATCATTAAACTCTCTGTAAAATAACCTTTTGGCATATATGATCCACGTCTATTTTTGGAAGCACTCTCAAGCCACGCCAAAATATACCGAACTTCCGGTCCCCGATACTATAAGATTGCCCCAATCTGTTCAGAATGCTTTCCTGAACCAAAAATGTATTACGTTTGCTTTTATCCCTATTTGAACAATGTTATACTGAACCACCAGACTAACCAGGATAACTAGTAGTAGTATTACGTTTGGTTAAAAACAGTAACAATACAACATAATGCGAAGCTTAAATTCTGAAGTCTTCAGAAAGTAAGCCGGGAAACTGGTTTGTTTGCGCAATAATGTACTCACTTCTCTAGTTCGGCTGCGGCAAAACCGTCGAGATTTCATCAAATTACATCCAATCATAGACTGATACATCACTCAGGGCATCAACAATAATACAATGGCGCATCATAAGTTCTGAACACATCCGCGTTACAGTACGATCGAGTTGCATAAAGTTAACAATTTACAGTCACGAAAGAAAATAAAAAGTGGCTGTGCGTTTAATAGAGGCCTCATGTCAGTTACTGATTTTTCATGAAGAAAGGAAAGCAGTACTAACCGATTAAATCCGGTTTTTGACCACTCCGCTGTTGTTGTTAAAGTGTCCCTCTGACGAAGTGTATCAAAGACTTCTAAGAGATCACGTTCATCAGTTCTACAACTCCTTGGGATTGTTCCCAAGATTTTGGGATATTCTTGGGGTCGACTTGGGATCTGGGAATTTTGCATAGCAATCATGGGATTTTCTAAGGTTTACCACAGAATATCTATTCTGTGGGTTTACTGACTAGATTTTACCGTGCTTTCTAACAGTGGCATCAAATCAGATTAGAAAAAATTCTGTAAATGGGTCTGAATGACGTTTATTAATATTGTAAATTGTAAACATTGTAATTTTTTAATTCAGTGTAATGCTTGGGTTTTTTTGCAGTGTTTAGCTCGGCATTTTTGAGAACAATATTATTGTGATTGTTAAAACGCATTTCATATTTTATCACGAATTCTTTCCTTTTCAGTTACTTGGGATTTTTTGGTAAACTTTTGGCCAAACTCGGGAATTATTTTAAGATCTTGGGAGTTCAGAAAATGGAGTGGTAGTACTGACCCAATGCGTCAGAAGCAGCGAGGTAAACACAGGAGAAACTACTCGACATAAACTCATTGTTCTATCCACGTGGTTTTTGTCCGATTCAATTAATTAAAATAATAAACGTCCTGAGTCATCTTATTACCACTAATCGTAACCTATTTCAGGGCAATTTATCGCTGAAGTTCAAAATTTTGGAAATGTTTACTTTGATTTGAGTTCTGCACGCACACCGTTGCTTGGACACGTGTTGTTTAGTTTAGTCATTGCCCAATCTATTATGGTCTTTAATTTTTATTGATGCCAAACTGACAAAATAATCTATCCATTTCAAAGTGATTACGCTGTACGTTGCTTACCTTATCGCCACTTTGTTCTTGTAAATGGCTCGAAGCCATTGCCCCTTGCCTTCTACGAAACAGTCGTCCTCTGTGCACTATGAAACGTCTCCTAAATCGTTTGAAAGGCCGTAAGACAAAGCCCCCTAAAGTGCGTACGCCAAGTTTTAAGCGCTTAAAGAATTCTTTAGGTCTAAGATGCTTGCTTGCCTCAAAGACAGCCACTAGGACCAAGATTACAAAGCGCTTTTTTAATATTCCACTCATGCCATACTGATTTTCCTAAACGATAAAACATCGCTCAAGTAGGCCGGCCGAACGTCACGGAGACCTGCCCACAGCCAGAAGGCGTTGTCTCTGGGCTAAGGCCAGGCCTAACACCAACGCTTTCGACGGGAAAGCAGGCCTAACAGTTTTGAAACACGACGAAGCCCAGCCTGCCCAGGTCACTGGCATAGGGATTAAGTTTTCATGTTAGCATAAACAGGCTTTGCAGGCTAATATTTCGCCCAAAGCGTGTAAACCAATAGATAACAATTGCAATGTGATAATAGTTACTCATATTCATGCACAGTTAGAACAATAGTTTAACATTACTGAACTAAGGGGTCGTCCATAAATGACGTCACGCACCTAGGGGAGAGGGGGTCGGAAATTTATGACGATGTGTGACATGGGGTGGGGTCTGAGAAATGTGACGTCACAACAGGTCTGTGTAATTAAATTTAACAATTAACAACAATTTCGTTTTAACAATAACAGCACTAATTTTGAGTATTTAGTTTTCATTATTTTTCTGATTATTTTAATATATACGGGCACCATTATTAATAATTTTCTAACTATTTAAATATTTGGTCACCATCAGATTCTCAAATATTCATGCTCTCCCTATTTGTTCCATGAAGGTACATGTTGCTTCACCATGGGAGAATGGAGAAGCATAAATTCTGTAAATTTTTGGATAAATTGTTTATATTAAACATTTAAATTCTAATTTTACCAGAGCTTTTCATTCTGTGGAATGAATATGTTATTGTGGTAATTCTACTCTTTCCATTTTGCTTAATTGTTCTACTATAAAATATTCTGAGCATCTATAGTAATTGGTTACACGATGAATATTCAAGTTAATTTTATGCTTATAGACCTATCAGCTTTCCAACGACTCCTTTTTAATACCTGACTTTGTGCTTTAATACGACATCAGAGTGCAGTGCCACATTAAATACTTATTACAATGACAATAAATGTGATTTGAAACATGTTTTATTATCAAATGGAAATTTGGTTTTAGGGGGTCAGAGCTTTGTGACGTCATTTTTCAGGGGTGTTACTTTTTGTGACGAAGTGTGACGAGGGGGGAGGGGGTTAAAAATCGACCAAAATTGCGTGACGTCATTTATGGACGGCCCCTAAGGAAATAAGGTGCATTATACAAAACTTCAAACCTTACTGTTAAACAATATGCAAAGTTTAGGACATATCTTACCTATTTTCACCTAATAAAAAGTGGCATATCAGGCACAATGTCTATCGTAATCCTAAATACTGCAATTCTACTGCATACAAAATGCTAAGTTGCAGTATACTGCAGGCAGCTGTGTTAGAGTTCTTGGTACCAAAGAAAATTAATGTTAAGTATGCCATGATTCCATTTACAGAGCTAAGGCTCAAACACCTACAGATACACCCCTTTAACCCTTTGATTTTTTGGGGTCAAAAGGTCACTGAGTGTAGTTCTTAGCAGGTAGCATAATCCCCATGTGCTCAAGGAAGTAATTTCCAGACTTGAGGAAATCGGTTATGACTGGTTTTCCTTCTGGATGAGTGACATATCCATATCCGATGCTATGTTGCCTATTTGCTGTATGCTGCTCATAATGCTTTCCTCTGCTCACTGTGCTTTCTTCTGCTCACTGTGATTTCTTCTGCTCACTGGGCTCTCTTCTGCTCACTGTGCTTTCTTCTGGTCACTGTGCTCTCTTCTGCTCACTATGCTCTCTTCTGCTCACTGTGTTCTCTTCTGCTCATTGTGCTCTGTTCATGGTGTTCTCTTCTGGTCACTATGTTTTCTTCTGCTCACTGTGCTCTTTTCTGCTCACTGTGCTGTCTACTGCCCACTGTGCTCTCTTCGGCTGATTGTGCTCTTTTCTGCTCTGTCACGTGATTGGCTGGACAATACATGGACACGCCCACTTGACCGACGGACGGACAGACAGACTTAGACTGAGACTCATAACTTGCTCCCGAGACGCAGAGAAGGCCACACTTGAATACGCTGTTACATGTCAACTCGATATAATAAATACTGATATATACGTAGAGTATAAGCAAGTGTTTATATTACGTAATGCTTCTGTTTCTTCCGGTGAGTACCAGCCACTTCACCAGGGGGCGCTCGAATTCAGAGAGAGCAGTGTTTTCACTTTGTTTTCGTACAATTTGTGTGGTTGCGTCCTAGGGGCCCGGGTCGTCCATTAATTATGTAAACACATTTTAGGCAGTTTTTGACCCTCCCCTTGTCAACAACTGTCAAACATTGAAGGAACCCCCTAAAAAATTATGTCAACAATCCCAAACCTCCCCCTCTACAAAAAGAAACACAATGGCTTAATAGGCCTACATGTAGAATCACTGTTAGATTTTTTACACTAAAAATTGCAACCTTGAATTTCAAAATATATTAGTTTAGTTTATTACCAGCTTTTTAATAGTATTAAACATTAAGCACTTTATACATTTTTAGCATTAGGCCTACTTAATGTTTAAGCTACCATTTTGAAGGGTCAGTGTTGATTCATTGTAAAAAAATTTGTTGTACCGAACCCCTCCCCCTTGTCAACAACTGTCAAACTTTTCCAAACCCCCTCTCCCTATTTTGTTGATATAAGTATTGGATGACCCCTAGGCCCTATAGTCACTTGGTAGGCTAATATTCTGTTTTTAGCAGACACTGCAATTTCTGCTTTAAAGGTGCACGAGGTATAGCCTATACAAGGATGAAATTCATGAATTGATTGGGAATGTCAAGCTTCCGAGTACAAATTATAAGAAATTGAATAGGTAGCTATGTAGCCTAACCAAATTGACATCAATATAACATCAAATTGATTGTAGAAAAAGTCTACAGCCGTGCACAGAACAGGTAAAAAGAACCTTTCATATCAAGACGTTTTACAGGATGCTCATTGCAACAATTAATAGATGCCTAAAAACTGCGTTGTAGTATTTGAGCACTATAACTAATTATTTATAGTGCTCAAATACTAGACGAATCACGATCCTTTCGGCGCGAAAACGAACTGATTTCTTTTGTCAGGTAGAGATTGTTCAGCGTAAAATTCTGTTTAAAGACGTAATTTTTCTTGTTAAGTCTTGTAGATATTTAGTGTTAGATCTACTTAGTGTATTAGTTCAGAGTTCTTGTTCAAACGTTTTCTTATTGTTGAGTTTCACATGGACTCCAGAGTACAAAATGTGCCTAGAGTCCACCCTGCAGCATGCCTCATACACCGGAGCTGTTTAAAAGAAGTACGAGCTCATAGGACCAAGAGCTCCCCTCTGACCGAAGAGCGGAATTCTATGGCCACAAGAAATACGACAGCAGCTGTCACACAGGTAGGATCGACGGGTCACAGCCAAGAAAAACACCGCCAAACCAGCGCAGCCACCCTGTAATTAAGTCTGTAAGACATAATATGGCCTACACTGAGAAAGAGGACGCCGTCACGCCAGTGCACGCATAGGCCTATATCATCACGCTTATAGGCAGAAACACGCATATTTGGGGTGTTCCCTATGAGACGAGCGCAGCTGAGCGGAGGACCTGATTAAAGACGCCTAATCAGCCCAAGTGAGAGACCTACAAGAATCGAGCACCAGTGAAGCAGTGGTCAATTCTACTTGTGACGAAAGCGTGAACGATCGAGAGCCCAATCAGCAGCCCTAGTATATATATGTATCTGCAAGAAATGTAATGTAGGCCTATTCGATTTCATATAGCGACCGTATAATTATTATCTCGACCCCGCTCATTTTTGAACGAATTGATCGGGTGACATATCCTTCACCGCCGTTCGCCCGTTTGAATGGACGCCACGCCCTAAATTTTAGGGTCCCCGCGCAGGGACCGTGCTAGCCCGAGATTTAAATATCTGAAATAAGCCACCTTCGGGAAGCGAACTGCGGTCCAATGCTCTTACCGATGTAGCTAACTGTACCACAAGAAATAATCAGAAACATGTTACGTCATATAGCGTGGCGCTATTATCTTCGCTGCAATCTGAAATTTTTTAGTGATGTTACCATAGCAACGCTTCAAATGGAAGCCTTAATGTCTAACCAATGAAAGTGCGAAATACGCATGCCTGCTATAAATAGAGAATCAGCGAATCGCCCACAGTTCAAGCATCTGTAGTCTAAAACAGTCACGAACCGACCGACGATAGACGCATATCGATAAAGGGACAAAATAATCAGAGTCCTGATATGACGCCTTCTGAAAGTCGTGGACTGTTGCATGTCGTCTCTAAATACACACATAAATACCTCAACCAACAGGTCAAAAGTCACCGCACATAATTATACGTGCATAGCAAACGTGAGCAAATATGTTGTAAGGCCTAATCTCGCGGGTGCTATATAGAGCCCGTCTGTCCTCGAGACACTTGCAAACGCCAGACGGGACTGCCTACCGCTTATTCCCTGCCAGTATTTCGCGGGGTATTAGACGAGAGCCATCTGAGCCCTAATATGATTCCGTATAAAAAGAACATGGTTCATATACAATATGGCACATATGGGGCTCCATGTGCGCTTGCTGGCAGGGAATATATAGGAGCACTGTGTGTGTTATGACTGAGGCCTCAATTAATCTCCTCGGACTCAAAAGCGGGTGTCCATGTTATTATGTCATTCTATACCTTTTTACTCGTCTCTGAATCTAGATAATTTCACTTCTTTAATTCTGTCTGAACAATCAAACTCAATCTACCCAAAAATGAAGTAAGGGGCCACCCATTTAGTATGTAGGCTATGCATGGAGAAGAAGCGTAGCTCAAAATTAATGCGCCTACTTGCGTATTGGGGTCTACTGATAATGTACTTACGCATAGGAAACGGGGGGAGGGTAAACCTCGATAATACTTTGTCGATATTGGCCTTCCTTCAAATGACTCACAGTTCAGCTATCAGCTAATTACTATAAGAAGAAATAAGGGCTGTGGGAGAGGTATCACACACTTGTATGCCTGTTACCTCTGAGTGTTATTAAACTACTAGATGTTTGCCCGTCCTAAGACGGTTAAAAACAATTTGAAAATGTCAAGATCGAGATGCGTCTTCTCGTGCTATGATTGACATAAGTCTTCTCCCTCTCGCTCCCTACCTCCCTCCGTCCGTCCGTCGCTCCCTCCCCTTCCACTTTCCCTTCCTCCCTCCCCGTACTTCTCTGCCGTCCGTCCCGGCCGTCCGTACTTCCTTTCCTCCCTTCAACGTCCGTCCTCCCTCCATCACGTCTCTCGCGGCGATCGTTCGTGTCTTCTCCCTCCCTCCCTCCCTCCCTCCCTACCTCCCTCCCTCCCTCCCTATCCCTCCGTCCGTCCGTCCCTCCCTTTCTCCGTCCGTCAGTCCCCCCTCCCCGTACTTCCTTGCCGTCCGTCCCGGCCGTCCGTACCTCCTTCCCTCCCTTCAACGTCCGTCCCTCCCTCCACCACGTCTCTTGCGGCGATCGTGCGTGTCTACTCCCTCCCTCCCTCCTCTCCTTCCCTCCCTCCATCCCTCCCTCCCTTTCTCCGTCCGTCCGTCAGTCACTCCCTCCCTCCCCGCACTTCCTTGCCGTCCGTCCGTATCTGCTTCCCACCCTTCAAAATCCGTCCCTCCCTCTCCCTTCCACATGTCGTGTTGCATTATCTCGCGTTGCTATGACAACTTCTGTATTCGCTTATAGCGATGACGTGGAATGACGTAAGCGTTACAAGCTTCAGATACACAGATGCACGCACGCACGCACGCAGAGAGATTTCTGTGCGTTTATTATTATAAACTAGATGTTTGCCCGTCCTAAGACGGTGAAGTTTACCGTGCTTAGCGTCCCCTCTTTTCTCCACTTCCCTTTCCCTTGCTCTACTTTCCCCTCCACTTTCACTCCCACCCCTTTCCCCGCCTTCTCCCCTTCCGGTTCCATAACCTCCCGTTCTTGTTTTCCCCTCCCCTCCCCTATTCTACCCCTCCCACCCCTTCTCTATCCCTCATACTGCCCTTCCTTTTCCCTCTTAATCACCTCACCTTCCTTTCTTCTCTACTCACACTCCCCTGCCCTGCCCCTTCCCACCCCTCTCCCCATTCCCCTCCACCTCCCACTCCCCTTCCGTTCCTCCTTTCCCTCCTCCTCTCCTCATTCCCCTCCAACTCCCTCTTCTGGCCCTCCATATCTCCCTCCCTACCTCCAACCGTCCGTCCATGAACGCCTGTATAATAGCTATGCTCCGTACGTTGTTGAGAAATATACTGTGTTGCTATGACGTTTTCTTTGTGTGACGTCACAATAATATTGTGACGTCACACAAAGACCTTCGGCTAGACTATAGTTGACTCTTGCGGAAGAGCGTAACACGACGCACGCAGGCGCAGAGATTTCTGTGCGTTTATATTATTAATTAACTATCATGCAGCTCTGCAGGGAGTCCGACAAATCGGCCGCCTGCCCCATGGCCCCATCCTTCAACCTGGTCTGCAGTTTAGACCGCTGGCCCAAGATACGATTTCTTCGTGGTGTGTGTGTGTGTGTGTGTCTGTCTGTCTGTCTTGTCTCAGTTGTCTGTATGATGTAGTCTCGACGTTGGTTGAGCACCACGGATCTCATCAAAAGGCGATTACAATCTGTGCTTAACGCGGCTGATAGCCTGACTGCCCCGCTTCTTGCACATCTTCTCCTATATGTTGGAACATCTTCACTGGCTCCCTCTCACTGCTCGTATCCAGCTTAAGGTTCTCGTTCTCATCAACCGGTCTTACTCTGGCCTAGCTAGTACCTCTGTCACTCTGTGGCCTCATTCGCCGACCTATCTCTACCATCTGTCACCGTCCGCTTCGCTCACTTGATCGCCTTGACCTTCTTGTCCCACGAGCGAGGACTGCCATGGCTAAATCTCGAGCATTTGCCTTCATTGGCCCTTCACTATGGAACCAACTCCCTATGTCAACTCGTTATTTGATATTAACCGGTGATCCAGGTGCTTCCTTTCGCTGTCTTAAGACCACTCCTTTCGCTCGGGGTCTTTGGCACTGGGAGCGCCTCTGATTGGTGTTCACTGTGAAACGCGCTTTATAAATTTATAGATACAATACAATACAATGTGTCTTAATGCTGAAAAATGTGAAGGAATGGTCTGGCCACATTGGTTTATGCTGTTACTAGACATTAATTAAAAAACGAGTATCTGAACAGCAGGCCACATTCTCGAGCCAGGAACTGAGAAGGCACACAAGTCAACATTTGTATGGCAGTTACAACCTCAGACAATCACATGTAAACCAATAGATAACAATTGCAATGTGATAATAGATACTCATAATCATGTAGCGTTAGAACAGTAGTTCAACATTACTGAACTACGGAAATAAGGTGCATTAGACAAAACTTCAAACCTCACTGTTAAACAATATTATATGTAAAGTTTAGGACATATCTGACCTGTTTTTCACCAAATAAAGGAAGTGGCATGTCACACTAAATACATGTATGTATCGTAATCCTAACTGCTTCAATTCAACTGCATCCAAAATACTAAGTTGTATTATACGGGCATGGTACCAAAGAAAATTAATGTTAAGTATGTCATGATTCCATTTACAGAGCTAAGGCTCAAACACCTACAGATACACCCCTTTAACCCTTTGATTTTTGGGGTCGAAAGGTGACTGAGTGTAGATCTTAGCAGGTAGCATAATCCCCATGTGCTCAAGGAAGTAATTTCCAGACTTGAGGAAATCGGACGTGACTGGTTTTCCTTCTGGATGAGTGACGTATCCGTATCCGATGCTTTTGCCAATGGAGAATCCATAGTCCGCTCTTCGTAAGAAGCCAACAACTTTGTCATCTTTCCAGATAGCTTCCAACCCATGAAGAGGGACATGTCTGAAATGAAAGACAACAGAAGAGTTGTCAAAATTTTCCACTTTTCCTTATGTTTGAAGACTGAAGGCTAAAGAAACAAAGACAAGACTTCTGTTTCAAAGTCATAAAGATCAATGTCAGAATGAGAGAAAAGTGACAAAAGTTTAAAATGATCTGTAGATATAGTATGGTAAACTGTGCAGTGCAGTGGTCTATTGTGTGGCATGGTGGTCTGTTGTGTGGCATGGTGGTCTATTGTGTGACATGGTGGTCTGTTTGGTAGGGTTCTGTATTCTAGAAATTGGTGTTTCTCACTTGTTCAGTGGGCTTTATGTAACGCCCTGGACAAGTTGTAAGCATGCACTTTCTTGTGCCTCAGATTCATTGACTTTGCACACATAAATAAATAAATGTTCAAGAATAAGAGTTTAAGCAGGAAGACAACGAGGTCAAAGAAAAACCAAGTTCACTATCCTTAGCTTTTTGTGAGAAATGAAGATATACAAAAGTATGACTCAGTAACATACTCATCAATGGTAAAGCAAGCCAGCCTCTTCAGGAGTCCATTGGTCTTCTGTTGTTGTAATGCAGAACGACCAAGAAACTGGACATCATGCTTCAGTTTGCAGGTAAAGCCAAGCCCAGCTTCCAGTGGAGTATCATCTGACCTCAGGTCTGCGTGCCAGTGACGATAACCTTTGCAACGAGAAGAAGACAACCATTAAGAGAAAAATCAAGGGTAAAATATACTGAAACCCTCAGAACTATATAGGTCTATACGATTTACTTGGCTGAACAGAAAACTGCCAAACAACACAGACACAGGTATTAACCGACCGTCACTGAAGAGTACAGCCAAATATCCAGCCAGTCAGTCAGTCTAGTCTGGTGAAATTCTAACAGATAAGCATCTAACAATAAAATCTATATCTAACAAATAAACAATCAACTGAAAGAAGTCATTAGATTAGATTCATAATACATGTAGTTACATCAGATGTCATGTGGCAAATTTTCATCTCATAAGTTTATATACACACAACAGGCTGTTGGATAATGAACAGGATTAAACAAGATAGACAGTGCTTCTCACATTTTCTTATGCCCTGTTGCTTACATAAGCCTGTATAAAGTGTATAACATGCTATAGGTCTATTAAATTTTAGACTTGATATACCGGTATATCGTCACTGTTTATTACAACCATACTTTTGATACTATTGCATGTGTCGTGTTCTATTTCCTATGTTTCTCATTCTTTAATTTTTGCAACACATAATGCAAATTGTTTATTTGAGCACAATCAAATTGTGATTCTGGTTATCATTCTGCAGCCCAGTAACCGATCACTCCAGGACCAGTACCTGACTGCGGACCAAAGTTTGAGTAGCACTGATCTAGACAACCTTCACACAAACAAGGTTTCAACAGAGACTAGCCAATCAAAATCAAGTTCTTATCTTATGTAATTTTTATCACTATCTTCAGATATGTAATTTTTTATTTTAAAATAATATCATCAATAAATTAGTATAAATAACAGAACTTAATATGCACTGCCATAGCACAAACAACACCAAAGAAAGTCCTGCTGTTATGACTGTATATAAGAATAATTCTTCACTGTAGGTAAAAACCAATTATCTTATTTGAATGTTTTAAGTAGACCTTTCTCAATGCTGAGCGAGTCAATGGCACGATATCCAGCGTTTACTATATCGTACTGTTTCCCTGCTGCCATAATAGTCTTATAAACTATCTCTGCAGAATCATTTGGAATATGTAGTTCCCAGCCAAGTTCTCCAACAAATGACAGTCGAATTGCTCTCATCTGATGGCCAGCAATTCTAACAACCTACGAAAAACATTAGAAACACTCTAAATACTCTAAACCAGTGGTTCTTAAAGTGGTGGTCCGCGGACCGGCGCCGATCCGCGGAGCTCAAGTCGCCGGTCCGCGAAACAATCCCTAAAAATAAAAAATTTGATCAACTTATTCCTGGAAAATACAGATAATTATAGATATATTTTTTAAGTTAAAAAATTTATAGAATGAAATTATTATTTAACGTTATTTGCAATAAATCAATCTAGATTCTAGATCTAAAGTTCCCATTATCGCCACACCGTGATCGCTAGGCATATGGACTTCGATCACCTAGCGATTGAAACTGTCACCAACTGAACACAACCATTCGTACGCCAGATATTTGTTCTTTGTTGATGGAATTGAGCGATAATTAAGAAAACGCTAGCGTATGAATATTTTTGTTTATTTGCAATAAGACAAATTTAAACACGAAATAAAGTTCTAGAAATCTTAGTTTTAAATTTAAAAAATAAGAGAAACAATGAGCAAAGCACATCAAGTCTCTTTGGACAGTTTCTTTAAAAGTAATGAAACAACAGCAAAGCGCCGCAACTCAGACACGGACAGTGACAGCACACAAGAAAACGATGATAATGTACGGGAAGGATCTCTTTTAAAAAAAGCCAAGAAACATCGTTTGTTTAATAGAAAATACGATCAAGAATATTTAAAATATGCATTGACTGACATTAAACCGCGAATAGATTTGCTTGTCAGGAATAAACAAGCTCACGTTTCCCACTAATTACTGTTTCGTCATTCAGCAGGTAATCAGCTTACTACAGTTCTTGATGATAAACTCATAGAACTTGCAAATGATAAAGGTTTAAATGCTATATTTGAAAAAACTGGATCGTTGGCTGCATTCTGGATCAATGTTTCTTTAGGAATATGGAGAACTCTGTAATTTAGCCATGACTTGCTTGACTCCATTTGCTGTAAGTTTAGTCAAGTTTAATTTAATTAAACTTTCAGTAATTAGGCTTGCTACTTTTAGATAGGAGTAAGCCTTCTCGTGTAATAAAATTACTAGTTATTATTTATAAAAACTTGAACGCTTCCTTTAACTATAATAAATACATTCTGATATTTATTGTTATATTTAACAATGAATAACAAGAACATGTGTAATTACATATATTTGTAAAAGCAGTTTATTGATTTAGTCACTATTTCGCATTATTTCGCTCTTACAATAATTTCAATAAAATATTAAGATAAAATATGGACTCATTCCTCTAATTTCCCTTTATCTTGGATTCGATTGTCAGATAAAATTTTGCATTTCTAACTGGTGGTCCGCCAACAACATCATAAATGCACAGCCGGTCCCTGCTTCTAAAAAGTTTAAGAACCCCTGCTCTAAACAAATTACTCTAGATGCACATATGAATCTTTTACTTTACTGCAATGTAGTCTGACGCAGAATGTAATGTAAGTCAGCGTCTGTGCCATATTGCGAGCATCTGTATGTGAAATTCTGCATGGTTTTCAACAGCATTCTCAACATCATCATCAGTCACTATATTAGTGCTATCATTTTCATCAAACTGCCACGTGTTAATGATGCCTGTAATTTAACCTCTTGGCAAGGGCAGGCATCTTGGCACCGCATGTAAAGCATGTAAACTGGACTTGCGTGTTACTGGTGCGCGCATAATGGTATTTCACTGGACATACCTTATGGGAGGAGAATGGAAAACTGGAATCCCCGAGGTCCACATTTACCAGAGGCTGAAGCAACTCACGGCTGGAAAAAAGAAATTGTAACAATACGCTCTCTAATTCTTATTTATTAAACAATTCTAAGTGCAATTCAAAGCATAATTATCTCAAGAAGGATAATAGATCAAACTCAGCACAATGGCTTTACAAGAAATGCATGAAGAACGGAAGACATTGTATGCACTTTGAGTCACACTTACCATTAGGTAGACCTTCCAGTTTTTTTATAGCCTTTGTCATTTCTATGATTCAACAAAACACCCTGAAATAATACCTCATAAACTTTACCTTGTCTTACCTTAGCTTTTCAGCTGATCTTGCCCATTACAGTTGACGGGACATCCGATCTTAAACATCTCATTTTTCCAGATTTGATCACTTCTAAATTTCTAATGGTCAGTGTTTAAACTAGTGACACAAACTGCATGTGGCCAAGCCTCATTCTGCAAAACAAAGGTCAGAATCTGAGCCGATTCATATCAGGCTTAGGTTCTGAGTAATTCAGTGGGAGGCTCAGGGTTTGAGCCTTCCCCTGAATTATTCACAGCCAAGCAACCCAAACCCTAAGCTATATCAATGATAGTGGTATACGACGACTCTACCTTTTTGGTCCTTGTACACTCAGCATCGCCATATCATCCGAAACGTCCACCAACTGGCAATTGAAATGCTGGTCTTGTATGATATTCTGAATGTAAGAGAAGCCATGCTGAATGATTGCACCTCCAATTGCCAAATAGAAACCACGACCTACAATGCCGTTTAGAAAGTTTTAGTCAAAAGCAGACACGAAAGCCAAGTAGGGTTTTGTATTTATAGGCTCCTTAATGCTTTAATGACGAACGGAACTGGCTTCCCAGTCACTTTTATTACGTGCCTGTTGTTAAAGCGTTAAACAATGCTCTTTGATAATTTTTACTCTGTAGCAAGTTATGTCAGTAATAATAACAACTAACATCAAAGACATTTTTTATTTCAACCTCAAAGTTTGTTTCTTTAAACCTGCATATGGTTATAAAGAATTCCTAGTTAACTCTAAACAAATTAATTACCTAATAAATTAATTAATTAAATAATTAATATATTAATTAATTAATTCTTAAGCAATCAGTTAATTTATATTGAATTAATTCTCTAATAAATTTCTGCAACTGGCGTTAAAAGTGCACATATTACGGGCTGATGTGGGAAGCATAATAAAACTTTGTACTGTATTCTACTAACCTTTGTACTTTGGGTCAATCTGTCCTTCATCTTCGGGGTTAAGGACACTCACCGTGAGGTCAGCCTCTACTCCGCCCCTCTTGTTTAACATACATGTGTACACAGTGGATCCTGTTGAGATTCAATCAAGAGAAAGTCAATCAAGTTCATGTAATCTCAGGTTCTCACTAAATGACTTTCACAATTGCAGCCAAGACAAAGCAAAGCCACAGCAAAATGAGGTGATGAAATCACTAATTTCTGAGTGCAATGTGATTTACATACAGACAGACCCATACATACAGACAAAAAGAATGATAGAAGGGCAGACAGACAGACAAACTTCAATCCGATCTCTGATTCAACCCACTTACATTTATAGTGCTGTTATCTATTTGCACAACTATCAGTCGATAGTTGCTTAGATGAAACAGTAGCAAAAATCCCAAGGCCCTGAGAGAAGAAGCAGGTTTCGATAAACACAAAGGAGGAAGAGAGACTACCAGATAGAATTGTAGTGCAGAGGCAGATAGTGCATTCCAAAGAGTGGGACCTGTTGAAGGAAAGGATCAGGACTGAGTCCTAACTGTTCTAGTACAGGAACCAGAAAGTCAAGTCTATTTGAGGAGCGAAGTGGATGGTGTGAAGAAGCTGAGTGAGGCCAAAGTATTCCAAAAGACAAGCATGTGGACAGCTAAATGCTTCAGAGTAGACACAGAACTATATAGCAGTGTTTAGAAAGGGACATTCATAAATGCCACCTGGTGATAAATTGACATTGTTTGTGAAGATCCAATCAGCTGCCTCCTGTGCATCCGGTCCAGTCAGATAAAACTTCCCAAAATATGACATATTGAAAATTGCAACCCTCTCTCGACATCCAAGGCATTCAGCTTTTATCTACAAAATATTTCCTACATATTTTAAAATCAGTAATCATTTATACAGTGCACTGAAGTTCTACCATATTTGAATCCTCTAGAGTTGGGCTCTAGGGCAGCTGACTCAGACAACGAAGCACTGGCCCACTCGGTGGGCCAGTGTATGCATGCAGATAATGGGTCTCCATTATAACTCAAATTAATCCAACCAATGATGATTACCATACATCAACCAATCAATCAATTTTCGTTTATTCAGAACACCAGGCTGACAGAACGCAGCTTGTAACATTAACATACTAACACATACATATATGTATGCATACCAGTACATACGAACATTCACATACCTGTATTTCAAACAAAAGTTTATCCAGATCTTATAAATGGTATGGTATGTATGACATCCACTGAAACATTGCCACTTTGTGTTGCCTAAGTTTCGACACTGCTCTGCTCAAGGTGGTTGCCAGACATCCATTTAGACTTTACCAAAACTTAGTGGCCACATTTCTCGTAAAAAAACAGAGACACCATAGAAGTCCTTTGAAATCATTACTATTCATAATGATGCACAGCTTTTACAAAACACTGAAATTCAATATAGCACTGTCAACACTTTTATCAGTGTGCAAGGATGCCAGAACAAGAAAAGGCAAACTAAACCGTCAGACTTACAGTGTCATGGTGCAGTGGAAAGTCAAAGGTGTAATCCATTTTCAAACGGTCATAATATTTGTTTTCTTTGTGAATGTTAGATCCATAAGCTCCATAATAATCGTAGTGAAGTGGCTGAAATAAATGTTCAGCTCCGATAACAAATGAGGAAAGAATATGACACAAACATTCATAACAAAATCAGAGATAGCATAATTTTTCTGGATTGGTGAATTATGACTCACAGCAGTATTCGTACATTTGTATTGCAGGCTGTCTGTTCTGTTAGTAGTTAAGATTATAGTCTTCTGTCATTTGTGTTCTTGTGAATTGTTTCAATTGCATAACTGTACACTGTAACCGTTTGCGGTTTGTCAACCGGATTGTTTCAATAAAGAATATTATTATTATTATTATGTAGGTACCTGGTATATATGGATTTACATGGGTATGTACTGATAAGTATGTGTGCATGTATGTATATAATATTACATATATATAAACATCCTAAGTGGCTTTTAAGGAATTGTTCAATACACAATTATGAGGCTCTTCTTAGGTTCATTTTTAGATCCATACATCTCTTGGATCACTGATAATTTTATTTATTCAAATGAATGATTTCAGAATATTTACAGGTGCTGGGTCATCCACTTTAAACCATCCTGGTCTTTCCCAACCATGGCGCTCCTGGTAAACACAGCCAACTTTACCAAGAACCTGAATTAATACAAAACATATTCAGGCACGAAATTATTCAATTCATTAAATGGAAATTACTACAACTATTTATTAGTAAAAAAACAAAGCAAAAGGAACAGAAAGTAAAACTGAATCTTAAATTTTTCACAGATCAATTCAATATTAAAGTTTAGTTATTGGTTTTCTAAAGCTTCAACATTAAAAATAAACTGAAGTTCAATGTGAAAGTTTGAAATTCAAAGCCAAATTAAAATTTAATTCGACAGAGAAAAGAAAATTAAGTCATGAAGTCATGAATCTAAAATAACTACAGTTTTTCAGTTTCACAGCTGAAACATTAGTTTTACCTAACAATGCTATTTGAACTTAGACTATGATAAATTTTGAACTTAACTCTTAACTTTGGGTTCAACTTGAACTTACAGACAAACATAAGTTCATTAAATTCAATTTACTTGGCATAACTCATGGAAAATATGTATTTGGAGGCAAGTTTTCCATGAAATCAAAAGTCTTTAGTTTGAGGTAGATAATTTCAAGAACAAGGTGTAAAGGTATTAACTAGATCAGGCTAGATCAGATGGGCAAGATATGTCTTCAATGCCTATTCCAATCAAAGTGCCGACACCAATGACAGGCAAATCAAGATCCGCCCAACTGAAACAATTATTAACCACATCAGACTAGGGCAGATCAAACTAATGACAGGTGGGTTACATACATCGTAGAGGGCATCCTTCCTCATCCCTCTTCCAGCCAGTGGTTCATCATGTGGAAAGACGATCGAATAGTTCTTAGCGTATGACTCGTGGCTTCTTTCTCGGATCCAGCGATCATTGTCTGTGAGTTTCTCAGTGAACCGCCTGCAAAGAAAACCTTACCATCAGCAAACTTCTATGATGTCACTGTAATAATGAACAAGGCATCAATGAAAGTTTGCTTACGAGTGAAACTGAATAGCAAACAAACTTCTGGTCCGATCAGTCCAGTTGGAATCATTGGAAAACATTTCCACTGCTCCAACATCATATGAAATAATCTAATAACTTAGAGCAATTACATTAATTACAAAACAGTATCCCGTTTAAATGTTACAATTACAAATAAACATAAAAATTACATTAAATTATACAACAGTATTTCATTTAATTATAAAACAGTATATTTATTAAGTGGGTGACAGCATTGCTGATTGCCAATATGCTTGCCTTTCACCTCCTCCCAGTGCAGTCAGTAGTCAGTACCTGATGTACTGGAAGGAGGATAATGGCAACTATTTCATCTTTATGGAAAAGATTTCCACCTATGTGGAAAAACTTCGCGACCTATGTGGAAAAGTTGTCTGTTTCTGTTTTTGTGTTTATGCTTCAGATCCTCCCCAGAACCATGTCACTGAAAACTACAGTTCAAAGAATAGTGCAAATTTATATTCTATGTTAAATATTGCCTAACAAACAAAATAATTGGAAAAGACGAGACCTAATGTCATAGCTGTACATGTCCTCCTGTGGCCGTCCGTCAATCACCCATCTTGCCAGTTCCTGTCCACATCCACCACCTGAAGCACACACCATAAACTATCAATACAATTAAACAATCAACAAGATCGCAACAATGCCTTCGCTCTCACAATTGCACTAAAACAAAACCACAGCGTCCACTCACTAGACCATATTTCATGTTTTTCAAGCAAATATTTTAGAAAGCTTCTTTCAGAAAAACATTGATGACTTACCATACCATTACCTTACCATGATCACATGGGATGCATATTAACAATTTACCATACAATCACAAAACATGTAATGTAACTATACATTTACAAGATGTAAAAGTCCAACGTCCAATGATATCAAAAGTAATTTCGCCAGCATTCAGCTCCAACATAATGACATACAATTGTTCTAGAAATATCTGTGTAATCACTGCTAATCAAATCAATCAGTAATTGTATGAGTAAATAAACAAATATAATTGAGATATTCTGACAAATTGAAAGCCAGAGATAAATCAAATCATTGAACTGACTGAGCATCATTCCACTGCTGTTGAAGCCACATCCGAGGAAGTAACCTCTGACCTCTGGGGATTCTCCCATGAGAGGCTTATGATCAGCGGTGAATGACTCTAAAAGTAAGCAAACCTTTATTAAATTATTTAAATACAGTAAGCCGAAATAATCCTGTAGCAATCAAAAGACCTAGGGGTGTGATACATATATACATAAAATACAGCAATTACTTGAGTGTTTCAAAGATACAAAGCCATAACACACTTGGCAGAATCTGCTGGCAATGGCAACTCTGCAGAGGTAAAAGAGAGGCAGAGATTGATGAAAACACAACAGAAATATAGCTTTCTTCTAAATCAGATATCATCTTTTCAAATTTAGAAAAGTACATTTCCAATTTTGATCTACGTCTGGCATGAGGATAATATTCTACCCACCTGGACCACAAACTGTCGACTTTATTCCCGTTTTTTCAATAACAGGAATACGATTGATGGCACCATCGATGTTAGAACTGAAAACGTCCCAATCGAGGTCAAACAACGAAAAGGCAAAGTCTTTCTGTACCTGGTCAACGTAAGCAGAGTCAAGCACATTCTCTAAGTAAGGCATATGCACAACCACTTAATTATAGGCTGAACTAAATTCATTAGTGATATTTAAAATGTCTATGTTAATCATAATCATAAGCTTAATATTTCTAAAATGCTACTTAAAAGCTAAGCACAGATAACTGTAAACTGTCATGTACATAAATAACTTACCTAGTAATTTTAAACAGCACATAACATGATTTATGATATGCACTGGTCAATGTAATCCGGAAGGTTAGCAAAGATGCTTAGTAGATGCACTGTTGTGGCCAAATTTGTACCTCATTTGAATGATCCTTCTACCAAAGATCAAGGACCTTCAGAGTTTCTGCAGACGTGTGCATGCGATAAATTTACATTTTTACAAGTTATTTAGAGTTTCATTATAAACATGATTGTTTTACAGTCTATTTCTCTAAATCAAATTGCACAGCCTCTGGAATTTGCTGTTCTAGAGAAGGAAATCAATGGTCATCTGAATAAAATAGTGTTTCTGACCAAAGGAAGGAACACAGGTCATACCCTTGAATATTTCAACATGACTTTTGCCATAGACTATTCACAGAGTTTTAAAGCATTGATTTGCCTTCAAAATGCTTCACGAATACCTATTTACTTGCTAATTTTCTCTAGTCAAGTTGTCAACATACTGGGCTGTCAGCCCAGGAGTCGGAGGTTTGACCCTGTCAGGTTGCGCAGACGTTTCGAGATTACTCCTTCACTTATGCCTCAATAAACTCACTTATAAAATGAGTATTATTATAATTAGATCATATACCTTGTCCCAGAAAATGGGATTCGATTCATAACCGCCAACTGATAAAGCATCACCCTGCAGCTTCAGGTAAACATTTGCATCATGATCCCGAACGTTTGGCATATTCTGAATGCCATCGATCCTCTCCGTTACCACGTAGGCATGCTTCATGGCGATAAGTGGCACTTTCACTCCAGCCATTTCACCAAGCTGTGGAGACCAAGCACCTGAAACAGAAAATCATGATTATTTAACAAAAATGTATACTGCACAAATTAATTCATATGCAAAGGAAAGAAATATGAATCTGCTTTGAACCAAAAATCAGAAAATAAGCAAAGAAAGAGGAGGGCAACTTAAAACCAGAAGCACAGTGGTACATAAAACTCAAATCTTCTTTTGAAAATTCGAACCAACTGCTAAGTAAACACACTAAAAATTCAATAGCTTTAAAAGTTGCTGCGTAATGCCAAACACACTTCATTCTAACTACACAAAACAGCTTCCCGTTTCATACACTTGAGCATGTGAACTAGAGAAATTCTGTATCTGTAATGAACAAACAGAAATTGAAAAATTACAATACACTCTGCATCTCTTATTGAAATCGACTGCCACTTTGTCTTCATATCTCAACTTCACCTCCTTCCTTCAAAAAGCGGTTCAAAACTCACTATTTCTCCTTGGCTTTCTAGCACTTGGATATCTAACTGCATCTTCTCCTGGCAGCTGACTAACTGCACCTCAGATTCACACTTCAGTGTGACAGTGCAAGCATTACAAATTTAATTATTATTAATAATAATAATAATAGTAATCTCTTTAGAAAGCCACTGTCATATAATAAGAATAATTTGCGACTTTGCCTGAGGAAGCCCTCATAGAGTCAGAAAAGTTAAACATGAAAGATAATGCGCTCATAAGGCAACTAGGCATAAGATGGATCAAAATGTGTTCTTAACACATTTTAATCTTTCTGTGTTTGGCTATAAAATTTAAGTTCTTCTGTAGAATTATGCTAAGTATTTTTATATTCAATTGTGTTTTGATGCCTGCAACAAAGACTTCATTTAAAATGTCCCTCTGGTGCCATAATTTGAAGTCAGGTGCACCAATAATTATGCAAATGAACAAGTCATGTAAATACTAATCTTAACTAGTGTTTATGAAGATTTCATTAACTTCAGAGTCATATACATCTGCTCCAATTTAACATTTTAACGATGAGAGTGTACTCAAAGTGACTGGGAAACCAAAGCAGTTTGTTGTTAAAGTGTTAAAAGTTGACTTTTACTATTTGTGATACAAAAATGCAGTTTCCCCCCAACTATTCAGCAATTCCAGCCAAACCCAGTGCAACTATGTTGTTTGTACACAAAAATGTGGTAAGCAATTGGTTTATTAAAAGATATTCTTACTTACTCACTTACAGTTTTGATTTTAGTGAGTTTGCGAGATTTCTCAGGAGTGGTTATACTTAATGCAGGAAATATAAAAAGCCGACACAAAGTATATACGTATTTTAACTCATTTCCTCATTGAGAAGAAGATAAACCACAATGTACTGAAAACAAATGGAGATAATCACTAGCTATAACATTGAAAGTTTCAGGAGCTGTTGGCAACTAATAATAAGTCATGCAGTAAACAGCTAATTAAGAAAACAACAAACCTGCACAGTTGACAAGAGCACGAGTCCTTATTGTTCCTTTCTCTGTGTGCACGGCAGAAACCCGCTTTGTTCCAAAATCATCTACCTTTGTTTCTATGTCAATCACAGGGCAATTCTGAACAACCCTTGCCCCAAGCCGAGTTGCAGCCCTCGTGAGTGCAGTACAGTACCCAGCTGGGTCAATGGTTCCATCAGCTGGTGAGTACAGGGTTCCATAAACGTCCTTGACATTCATCAGAGGGTAAAGTTTCTTCGTCTCTTCTGGACCAAGGACAAAGGATTCAACACCAAAGGCTTTGCCGAGTGTCATAAGTCGCTTGTATTCGTCGAGACGTTCCTTGGTCGATGCAACGAACAGTCCACCGTTGTTGATCCATCCAGAGTTGACATCCGTTTCCGACTCCAGGCTCTTCATCACAGTCTGACTCACGCGCAGCAGCCGCACTTCTAGGTCATTTGGACGCAGACTCCAGACAAGACCTGGACGACAAGAGTCAATAAAAACGTTAAGCAGTTTATTGGATAAATCTGACTGACAAATACGACCTACCTAAAGAATTAAATAAGCAAATGTCAAAAGAGGTTGTTATGATAGGTTTAATTTCTTTTCAACTCTAAGACTAGCATAACTGAAATTATTTGTTAAATTATTTGTTAGGAAAAGCAAACTACATTATGAACCAGGTGATGTATAATAGTAACAAAGGTTTGGTAAGTCTATAGAGCATCATAATTACAGTTGTACATCTAAGAGCACCCTATAAACAGCCAGCTAATTAGCAGGTTACTTACTATTGTTGGGGACAACATATATGTACTACTGTTGGGGAATTTTCATAACGCCACCTTTAGTCATGTGATTTTGTCTCAGCTGAGAACGAATGACATAGGTCACTGGGGTGGCTTCGACTGGAGGCGCTTCAATCTACTGTGATGAATGCCGCTCTACATACACTTGGTCCCTCAACAAATTAACCGGATGTGCTACCAACAAGGGACTGCTCGATGACAGTGTCATTGTGTGCTGTGAGCACTATTACCTGTCATCTCTCCACCCTATTGATGCAACTTGGTCCAAAGACTCTGAACATTCACGCCATCTGTCAACAAGAACCCATTGGTTGGCACTGAGTGCGTGTGTGTGTGGGGCTGCCAATGGTAGTCACTTCTTCTAGTTTAATCTGCATTGGTTTACCAACTGATAGAAGTCTAGTTGCAATTGCAAATTACATTTAACACTGTATAGGCTAACGCAAAGACAGCATTTTTGTGAGGTACCTAGCAATGCACTATATTACATGCCCTGATACATACATACAAAAGTCTATACAATAGCAATAGTTCAACCTGGAGCCACCTACCAGCGGTATGCCAAGTCGTTCCTGATGTCAGCTGATGGCGTTCAATAAGCACAGCATTTGTTACTCCAAATTTAGCCAGATGATAGAGCGTTGAGCATCCTATAACTCCACCTCCAATGATAACAACATCAGCCGCATCTGGAAGCGATCCTTTCAATGAAGACTCTTCCGGTTTATATTGCCTACAGCAGATACATGCATGGTAGTAGTGTAGCTGGAACACTCACACCATCCGGTAGTACTTGTAAAGTGCACTTAGAAGAACAGGACTAGCACTACTGCGCTTCAATGGTTATGAATTGTTAGTAACATTTGTTTGCAAATGTTTCTTTAACCTTGGCATGTAGGGCAGGTGGCCAATCCTTTCCCTGACAACTCGATCTTTTCACTGACAAAATGTGGTCATGCTTGAAGGCACTAGTGGAGCAGAAATTCAAAACATCTTTCTATTCTGAGGGAGTCTGAACTGACCAACTTCTTGGTTGACAACCAGCACGCCAACTACTACACTTTTATCAGTGCTGCTCAGGAACAAAGTACAAATAATAATATTTTCGTTTATTCAGACAATCCGGTTGACACACCGCAACCGGTTACAGTGTACAATTATGCAATTGAAACAATTCACAAGAACACAAATGACAGAAGACATAAATCTTAACTACTAACAGAGCAGACAGCCTGCAATATGCGGCGCCAATGGCAGCCTACAAAGCATGTCTACCCTACGGGGCTCGAACTCGGTACCTCTCGCTCTCCGTGCCAGATCTTAACCAATGCGCTATCGGGCCCCCCCACAAGGACAGCATTACTGCACTTAAGCAAAAGTGTTAGTGCATTTTTACCTGCAACAAAGTATTAGAAATCTAAATACTTTTGCATCATCAGTGGATATAGCTGAGGTTAACCACATTTACAGGAAATTTGCAATGCATTAGAACTATATCTGTAACTATTATTATAAACAGAACTAAACTGTAAAATAATCAACTATGAACATAATAAAATATGTGTAGTATGGGACCATTGCCAGTAGGCCACATTTTAAAAGAATTTGTAATGTATTAATAACACATATAATTATCACATAATAAACCAATATAGCATCTATTGGTAAAAGAATCAATGAACTGTTATTATTAATTAAGACACTAACTGAATGATACACAATATTATTCATAGATTAATTTGAGTATAATATTTTGCAATCAGAATGTTGGAATACATACTTGTATGGGACATTTGCTTCTGGTACATTTGATGAAAGTGGAGCCAGCAGCCTGGCCCCCGGGTGATGAAAGGAATTCTTGAGAATCTGCCTCACATTTGAAGCCCAAGTTGTCGCTCTCAGCATTTTTAGTTTTCTAATGACAAAAGTTAGTCAAATTATTACATTCACGAATCAATTGAATTATGATGCAATTGTAGCTGCATTTGACTTAATCTAAAACTGTCTTCCAGTGCAGATTTTTGCAGAGCAATCTTGGTAAGTGTAAAGGCATCAAAAACCTAAAAGGTACTTCATACAAGCTTCGATAGACTCCTTACAAACATTGTCTCAAAGTCATCTATAGGATATGTCATTGGCTGAGCCAAGACATGACTACATCAATCCAAGAACAAAACACATTGTCACTAAAACCTCTTATCTTGATCACTCCTTTTCATCACACTGTGATCACAAAATTTCCATATGCAATTTCCCTGTCCACTTCTACTTATGTAGATAGATTGAATTGCTAGATTTTTACCCCATGAAACCCAGCTCTTGGCCTACTACTCTGACTGATGCTATGCACTGATGATTAAGAGGAAGAACAGCAGGAGCGGCAACACGAGAATACAAAGGAGGGTAAGGAGTAAAACACGCTGGCAAATAATAATAATAAAACGTTGTGGATAGTGGTGAACGGTTCCACGACAACTCGTCTACAGACTTTTCGTCTACAACACTTCGTCTACAGACACTTCGTCTACCGACATTTCGTCTACAAGTGTATCTGTATCCATTACGGCTAATCAACAGAGGCCGCTTTCTTATAGTTTCGCTAAAACGTGCTTATATTTTACATTATTTTCATCAATCCAGCTTCTATTGAATGGAAACTTAGTTTCATCCATGCATCCAGCTTGGTATCCAGCTTCTATTTACGGGAAAAATTATTTAGATCAATCCAGCTTCTATTTCAACACAGGAATGTTTTCATCAATCCACTTCCATTTAGAGGAACAGTTTTTTTCATCAATCCAGCTTCCATTTTAAAGTTACAATATCAAATAACTTTGTAGACGAAATGTCGGTAGACAAAATGTGTGTAGACGAAGTGTCATAGACGAAATGTCGGTAGACGAATTGTCGTGACACCGTGGTGAACACAGACCAAGAATTCTTTAGCACATTGGGTACAAAGCTGCTGGATATGATTTTATGAAGCTTGGCCTAATAATGCTGCAGATGCTTGCAATGATTATAACACTCACACTGTATGTGCTTTTATACAGCAAGCTACTCATCTAACAATCAAAGTGTAACAGAAACAACCAAACGATATCTACTCCACTTTAAAGTTGCAAAACACAAAGTTGAAAAACTTCAGAACATATAGTAACATACATTTAACATGAAGACTAATGCATACATAAATAAATGTTCTCCAGCAACCATCCATTCTTACCTTGTGTCACTCTAAAATTGTATTTTATCTAGCCTACAGAGTAAATCTCCCTTCTCCAAAACCAAGCAAACTTCAAGGCAGACTCTTTTATCTATATACATTATATACATACATACATATAAATATATAATGCAAAACATACATACATAGGCTACATACGTTATAAGAGCATGTGCAATAATGTTGTAAACAGTTGTGCAGTCTGGGGCATACAAATTTAGATTCCAACCTTCGACTTTGAACCCTGGTCGAGGAACCATCATTCAGAGGCTGAAAGCCCGGCCTCCTTTTGCAGCCACCAACATCGTGTCAGCCTGGAGAGAGACCATCAGCCTACGGAGTAAGGCGTCCAACATCCTATGTAGCTAAGCAGATAGATCTCAGGACCCTTCAAAATGCTGTAAAGAATGTAATATTTTACAAATAAACTCGGAGATGCATATTCAATAAAATTCTGATAAGTGCCAGTTGAATTTTGGAAAAAAATTTTTTTATTGTTTTTGATGAAAAAATCAATACATTTTGGAAAACGTTATTTTTGATATAGGGTCATTCCATCTCAATTCAACAAATGCTTCCCACTCGACCATCTCAGATTTTGATGAAATTTGCACAGAATGTGCATTGATGTATTAGAACATGGTGTGCAAAAGTTTACAGCAACATTCCTAGTATTTTATTTTTTACGGAATTTTAAGGACGTCTGGGGTCACCCAGATTATCGCGATTTGGAAATCGCGTCTTAATTTGCTGCCATATTCAGAAGGCCGTAAGTCCACTATTATTGCAGATAAATTGATGAAATTTGCAGGACACCTAGCTATTTTGGTCCTAATCAAGGGCTGTTGAAGAACTAGATATCTGATGGATAGTTTTTTTCTAGCTGCAGATTGAAAATTGGGAAAAAAACAACGACCCTGTCTGGCGCCAGTACTTTACTGCTCCACTATGACCAAATGGGTTGATTAACAGAGAAATTGTGAACCACTTCCAGTAATAGTCCACATTGTGTGCACAACTAAGCAATTAGGTTGGCTTTATCATGTATACCTGTTGCATTATGGCCATCTGAAATTGACAAAAACCTAATTTTTGTGTTTTGACAACCATTTTCAAGGCCTGATATGGGCATGTTGGATAAGTGATACAGCTGTGAAATTAGCACCATTGGAAAGAGCAGCTCAAATACTATAAACTGCAACAAGAATTGTTTTTGAGACTCTTGTAGTTCAGTTGATGTAGTTGTCTCCATTATAGTAGTGTTTTAAGCATTTGCGTGCAGGCTGAAATAATCATGAAATAATGCAGACCGTGTCCATCAGTAGCCTACAAAATAGGTCTGAGAAATAGAGCAGTGAGATGACTGTATTGAGATAAAATAATGTTCTTTATTGAGATGAAATAATGTTCTTTATAACTGTATTATGTCTACAAGTGACTGTTTAATACACAATTTTTAAACGAACTGTGGAAGCATGTTGAGTCATCTGCAATTGTCCAACAATAGCTGACAAAAAGTCACATTTTCAACAACTTAATTTGTTAGTTTATCTCAGGCATGAAAATTTATGAGAACTGTGCAGTACCACTATATATATATCAAAATTTCTGCAATCTACTGTACTGATTCTGTATAGCAGCAAGATCTTCCATCAGAATCTCATACAATCTTCCTGTTTGAATTATTGAAGCTTATAATTTTCATGCCTGACATAAAACAGTACAGATAACAATTTGCAGATGACTCAACATGCATTGAATTGATCTCTGCAAGATTTGTGCCAGCGTGCATTGTTCTTACTCAGAGTTTCAGGTATACCGCTGGGGCACGGGTAAAATGCTGATTTGCTGATTGGCTAGGGGTAAAATGCTGATTAGAAAATGCTGACTGATCAGCATTTTATCCACCAGCCAAATCAGCATATCAAAGGGTAAAATGCTGATTGAAATCCAAACAAATACTGATCACAGGTCAATACACTTTGTTGTTTTCAATGTTGTTTTAATTAACAAATATGAAGCTGTTAATTAAGAGATTGAGGTCCAAACAAGCAGTGATCGAAGAAGACATTTTGTTGTTTTCAATATTGTTTTAATTAACAAACATGAGGCAGTTAATTAAGAGATTGAAGCCCAGGCAGGCAGTGATGAAAGAAGACATATACTCTTTGTTGTACAAAGCTGTTAATTAGGTTATTAAAGTCCAGGCAAGTATACAATGATCAAACAAGAGAGTACACTTTGTTGTCTTCAATGGGGTATTTTAATCAACCAATGCAAACTTTTAAAAGACAATAAATACCCACAAATAAGTGTGTAGCTTATTATAAATTTTGAATTTTGGATAGTTCACATACATTGGATATGAAGAATTGCAGTCATGAGTGATATCTATGAGTGTTTTAATAGTTAATAAGTAAATGCAATTGTTAATCGACCAACGGGAGGATCAGTTCTTCATTATTCGTGGTCAAAAGATTCTAAGAAGGATGATTGGAAAGTAGATGGATATCGTTGGTGTTTTTGTGGATCAGCAAATGAAAGAAAATGTGCCAGTGGTCTATCTGACAGAATGTATTTCCAGATCTATGACGGTCCCAAGTCATGGAGCAAGTGCTTCACCAAAACAGCTTGTTTTTGAAAGGATCGTCCAATTTCTGTCGTCATAATAATAATAATAATAATAATACATGTAGTAATAATAGCATGTAATTGATTAATAATAATGAAGACAAATTGTTACATTCTGTTGTTACAATCAGCATTTTCTAATCAGCATTTTACCCACCAATCAGCATGACCAATCAGCATTTTTCTAATCAGCATTTTACCCGTCCCAAATCAGCAAATCAGCATTTTACCCGTGCCCATACCGCTGCCGTCATCCAGTAAACTCAAGTCAATATTATTTGGCAAACTCTCGATCTCCGAAAATCCGATCAAATCATACGCTTAAGTTTCATTTCCAGCTCCAGCCGCAGGCAGTTTGCTCTCCGCCGGACAAACTAAACGTATCTTCGAATTGTTTTGTTGGCATAACACACACATAAACCAGTCAATTTTCGGTGCCGGAGATTCGCTTGTTGTTGTGCATCCACTATTAATTACCACGCAACGTTTCGCCATTCGGCTCAATATCGATCGATGTTTACTTATTTTCAACACTTAAACGAAACATATCATTAATAAAAACGTGTTATTATTACGTAATAAAATTGAGTTAATGTTTTATATCTGAAAACAACTTTAAAGAATTCGCAATATTTTGTTTTGAACAGACCGGAACTTCAGCGAGGTACCCATAACAACGCAAAAACTGTGCTAGTTTTATTAGCCCAAATGCTAAATTCTTGAGGAATAATTGTTAATATTCGATGGCATATTTTTAATACTAAATCAATTTCTTTTTACTGGCACTGTAGCAAAATGTGTTATTTCTTAAATATTTCACCAACATTTTCAGAAATCAAATTCTTTACAGCAGTTTGAAGGGTTGCAATGTTTTACAAAATTTAGGCTGCTTAGCTAATGGACTTTTATTCGCCTCATCTGCATACCGAGTAAACAATATCCGACACTCAGTGCGTTCGAAGTATAAGTTGTATAACTGAACGAATGTTCCTTGCATTAAAAAATAAAATAACCTAAGAGCCACTTTCACCAGTTTAAAACACCTTCTATAAAGCACTTGTCAATCATAAGCTATATAAACGGGATTGCAAGGCACATTATGGTCTAGGTCAGAGGTCGGAAATCCACACGTTGCCAAAGTGGAAGTAGGGCAAGAAAGAAGGAAGGGAGGAAGGAAGGAAGGAAGGAAGGAAGGAAGGAAGGAAGGAAGGAAGGAAGGAAGGAAAACAGGAAGGAAGGAAGGAAGGAAGGACAGATGGATAGATGGACGCGCAACGCGTTTTGGTGACGGCTCAACACCGCCCCAGAAACCTCATCTGGCACAGAAACTGACTGAACAATAATAGATTCGTGGGACAATGGAGATCATTTAGGTAATCCCGTAGTTACTGTAGTTTAGGTTAATACATTATTTTAAGGTCTTCAATGCCGCACTTGACGTTGGTAAGTAAGCAGTCTACCTATGGCCATGATAACTTCCATCAATCCAGCTTCCATTTTCATCTGAAAAATCATCAATCCAACTTCCATTTAATGAAAAAATTACCGAAATTCTATTTAATCAAAAAATATTTGTCATCAATGGAACTTTTATTTAAGGCAAGAACTATTCTCATGGACCCAACTTCCACTTACGGAAACAATATTATTATTATCATCAATCCCACTTCCACATAGGGATACAATTTTTTCATAAATCCAGCTTCTGTGCCGTGATGACTAGAATGATTGACACTTAGGACGGCGACGCCCACGTACAGGCAGCTGCGATGGGCTTCACAGCTCAGTCGCTCAATATACACGGACTAGAAAGCACTCGTTGACTTCTATGTAACATAACGATATATGGCGTCAGAAGTAAAGACTTAGCAAACCGTTAAACAAAATAAAGTGCAAATTTAATTCACGACATCGTCGACAACAACATGGCAGCCGCTCCTCAAATTCCTCTTCCAGCGCCGTTAAGAGTTTCGAACTTAGCCAGCGACTGGAAACGAATAAACAGTCCGAATTACAGTGTCAGTATTGTGGCCAATTGCATAAACCTTCAAGGCATGCGTGTCCAGCCTTTGGAAAAACCTGTTCTAAATGTGGCAAGCCAAATCACTATGGCGTCATGTGCCGATCCAGGCGAGCGACGTCGGATGTGCGCGAACTTGAAGAAACAGACGAATGGCTACTGGCGCTCGACAACGCAGACAACCGCCGTATATACTCCCACGTCTTCGTCAACGGAGTGAAGGTGAAATTCCTTCTAGATTGCGGAGCCTCTTGTAATCTTTTGCCTGCGCACGTGTATTCCCAAATCGGCGGAAACATTCTACGTCCACCTCGAGCCACGCTTCGCATGTTCAACCGGCAAGAGTTGAAAACTCTCGGTATGCTGACGGCTACCGTCAGACATCCGCTCACGCAAGTGGAGTTCGACGTGGACTTCTATATCACCGAACGCGAGCATCCTATTCTGGGCATCGATGCCTGTCGTCGGCTTGACCTGCTGCGCGTCGTCGTCGAGGTTTTGCCGCCTTGACATAATTGGTCCACTGCCCTGCGAACTTCTGGAGGCCAGCGCATCGTCACCTTCAAACCCACACGCATCGCATCACATCACAGAAGCGGATGTGTTCGCTCGCTACGCCGATCTATTCGACGGATCGTTGGGCTTGCTTAAAGGGGACGTCTGCCTGGAAGTTGACCCCCTCGTTCCCCCGGTGCGGATGCCTCTACGGCGACTTCCGGTGGCGGTACGAGACCGAATAGAAACGGAACTGCAACGGCTGACAGCAGATAACATCATTGCTCCAATCACTGAGCCTACGCCATGGGTTTCAGCCCTTCTCGTTGTCACAAAATCGAACGGCGGCCTACGAATCTGCATCGACCCGAAGCCACTCAACAAAGCTCTCAAAAGATGCACGTACTACATGCCCACCATTGACGACATTCTTCCCAAGTTGGCCGGGGTCAAAGTTTTTAGCACGGTGGATATCAAACACGCTTTTTGGCATTTGCGACTCAGTGACAGTTCGAGTCTTTTGACGACCTTTGAGACCCCGTACGGACGATACCGATGGCTTCGTTTGCCTTTTGGCGTTTCCCCAGCCCCAGAAATATGGCAATCTAGAGTACATGCAGCAATCTCTGGGTTGAAAGGCGTCTTCTGCATTGCTGACGACATCTTAGTCACGGGATCCGGAGACACCGTGGCGATGGCCACACGCGACCACGATGCAAACTTAATTGCTCTGCTCGATCGCTGTCGTGCGCAGGGACTGAAACTAAACAAGGAGAAATTTCAGCTGAATCGATCTGCTATCACATTCATGGGGCACGAACTGACGCATGAGGGCTTGCGTCCTGACACAAGGAAGATCAGCGCTATACAGCAGATGCCACTTCCGAAAGATAAAGCAGCCCTACAGCGCGTATTGGGCATGGCAACTTATTTAGCGCGTTTCTGCCCACATTTCAGCGAAATAACATCCCCGCTACGAGAATTACTTGCTGCGGACAACGAATTTCTCTTTGACATAAGGCATAATGAGGCTTTTAATCGCCTGAAGGTCGTGCTGGCGTCGGCCCCGGTCCTCAGATATTTCATGCCAGGAAAGCCGATCACTATACAAGCCGACGCCTCGCAGTCAGGGCTTGGCGCTGTATTAATGCAAGGAGGACAGGTCATTGAGTACGCATCTAGGGCGATGACCACAACAGAACAGGGCTACGCACAGATTGAAAAGGAGCTCTTAGCAATCGTGTTTGCCTTGGAAAGGTTTGACACGTATGTGTATGCTATTCATGTGACAATCGAGACAGATCATAAACCCCTCCTCGCCATAGACAAGAAGGCTCTGGCTTCTGCTCCAAAGCGCCTTCAGCGGATGCTGCTAAGACTTCAGCGGTACTCTTATCAGTTAATCTACAAGCGTGGCTGTGATTTGATCTTAGCAGACACGCTGTCGAGGGCATTTGCGGAGGGTGAGACTTCTGTGACGAAATTCACCGAAGAAATAGCCTCCCTAGAGCGCGCTGACGAGGAACAGATGTCGGAGCTGAAAATGATAGCTTCTGCAGACACTGTGGCGCGGCTAATCAGTGCAGCGAGAGACGATGATCTGTACCGGAAGTTAATGAAGCAAATCGCGATTGGCTGGCCAGACACACCGACCAACCTGCCACCAGATTTACGACCATATCATACCTTCGCAGATGAACTAACTGTCAGCTGTGGTCTCGCCTACAAAGGCGATCGGGTAATTATCCCCCCACGCATGCGCCCCCACATCTTAGAGCGACTACACAGTGCTCACTCGGGGGTCAACGGGATCATACGCCGGGCGAGAGAGACGGTCTTCTGGCCGGGCCTTGCGGGGGACATCAAAAGAGTGTCCGATACCTGTGACATCTGCGCCCGTTATCAGCAGTCCATTCAGAAGGAACCGTTGCTCTCCCACCCTGCACCTAGTCGACCTTGGCAAAAAGTCGGGGTGGACATTTTCACGTTCTCTGACACGGACTATCTTATTACTGTTGACTATCTGTCTGGTTTCTTCGAAATCGATCGGCTGCCATCAAAAAAGGTGGCGGACATAACGTACTGCCTTCGACAGCACTTCGCTAGGCATGGCCTACCAAGTGAAGTCATGACAGATAACAGTCCATTCGGTTCCCAAGAATTCAAGCGATTTGCCGACAAGTACGAGTTCCAACACGTTACAAGTTCGCCTCGGTATCCACAGTCTAATGGTCGAGCTGAAAACGCGGTAAAAACAGCGAAGCGACTAATGACGAAAGCAAAAGAGGCCAACTCCGATCCCTTACTCGCTATATTAGAATGGAGGAATATGCCTTCTGAACAGCTTGGATTGTCCGCAGTCCAACTATTATTCGGTCGTAGGACAAACACCAGTCTTCCGGTCGCTAACCGGCTACTCCATACTGCAACATCACACGCTGCTAATGTAGCTTTATCAGAAGCCAAGGCCCGACAGGCCCATTATTACAATCGCAGTGCAAAACCCCGACCTCCGCTCGCAGTCGGCCAGACAGTCCGGGTGAAATATGATGACCGCCCGGAATGGAGGAGGGGGGAAATCGCTGACGTCCTGCCTCACAGATCATACGCTGTTCGCTTTGAGGATGGAACCACGCGGAGGCGGACGTCACGCCATGTGGCATTCAGTTCCGAACCCCCCATCATTCTGGGTGACGACAGCGCGGATCCGCCAGACGGCACCACCGCAGGAAACGACCACCTGTCATCGCCCCCTCCACCGCCCCCACCTACTCCAGGCCCAGGGCCCAAGGATGGCGAACGAAAACCAGTAATCACGCGTTCGGGTCGGGTTGTGAAGCCCCCACCCCGCTACATGGACTGAAGAAGGCGTACAGACGCTCAGCGGAAACTGAACTTAGGCGACTTTCCGGACTTCATTATCGTAGATTAAGTAGCTCCAGCTTCAGCTGAACTTCGTTAGATTCAGATACATTTAAATACATTATATACGTATACTTAGTTACCCATAGTTTAGGCTTATTTCTTTGTTTAAAAGGGCGTGTGCCGTGATGACTAGAATGATTGACACTTAGGACGGCGACGCCCACGTACAGGCAGCTGCGATGGGCTTCACAGCTCAGTCGCTCAATATACACGGACTAGAAAGCACTCGTTGACTTCTATGTAACATAACGATATAGCTTCCACTTTATATTGACCATACGAAATAATTTACCAACCTAAACTACGGGATTAGCATCGTTTATTCGTACCCATCGCCGTCTGAAGGCTGGCGTCAAGATTACTGATGGGACTTGATTATTTTGATGTAGCGCCGGTGCTGGTGGTCTTGGTAACATTACCGACATTATTATTGATAAAGGAATGCACTTACTTACTTTACCCGATAAATTCATTGAAAAATTAGCAGGGTCGGGCCATACCAAAGTGCAAATTATGCACTTATTTACATTTAGCGCCGAGAATTTCAGATTACGCTGATTTATATTAGCCTACGTTTTACAACATAATTATTAGTCTATTCATGCGAACTGTGTGGATTTATGATGATGCTAGTCTTTGTTATCGATCAGTGAATGCCTCAGGTGAGGAGGCGATCGATTCAATTTCTTCCACAACAATAATGTGGTCTGTTTGACGATTCTGCCAAATACTTTATTAAAATCAAAATGATCTGCGTGTACAGACACAGTCACCGATTCGTATCATTTGATGCGATAGTAGTGTGTATTAAGATAACGCTGCCTCTGATAGTCAGTCGACATTCTGGGCTAAGGGTCTAAGACTACGTCATCTATCGAATAGTCTTGGAACTACTGCGACAAGATGACAAGGGTAAGATCACGAATGAACGGTTATGGTTTACATTTTGTCAAGGACGTCCACCATTATTTCAATGTAGAAATGGCCAAGGCTTCACATTAAGTTCGCCAGAAAGCCTAGTGTTTCTCGACCTAATGTTGACACGAAATGGTTTGAATGGTGTTTACAGTTTAGACATGTGAAAGAAGCAACACACTGATAGATAGTGTGCAAGCAATTTTGTAGCAGAAACCAAATTTAGAGTTAGTAGTACATTTTTGTGCCACATAATTCATTAGCAGATTCATATGAGGCAAGTAATAATTCAAGTTTAGGCCGCTTGTGGCCTTTCATGATTAAACAGTATGACCGCCCCAGACTGGGAGAGAACAGAGCACCATGACATTTCTAGCATCAGTAAACTGTTGTTCACTATACTGATGCAGCATTTGTTTGGTGCCGAGTAACTGTGACATTTTGCATTATATTATGGTGACCGATTGGTTAGAGCTGGGACTATTATTACTGACGGGATACGCAGCGGCAATATGTCAGCCAATCAGAGATCGTCTTTTCTGAAACATCGCGGGCGATGTATGTGACCATCTATTTTTAGATTACACTGTCATCCGGGCACTCAGCAGGATAAATACTCTCGACGGAGCAAACGCAAACAAAGCCAAATAAATAATTCTCGACGTTGTTTTAGTAATTTACAAGATACATACGTTGCAAATATTTTTATTGAATTAAGTCGCTTTCGTTTCGTAACGACAATCGTCCAGAAAAGAAACGGGACTAAAACTGATCTGACCTGCAAAGGTCCCGGATGTAAAATCAGAGTCACAGACATAATCTAGGACAATGACCCAATTTTCGTCCGTTTCGAATCCCTTCAGTAATAATAATCCCAGGTTAGAGCGTTTGGCCTGTAATGAGAAGAGTACGGGCTTGAGCCTCGTCCGGGGCAGTTATTGTGTAGGGACCTTGAACAAGTCGTTTACTCACAATTGCTCTGTGCGATCAATGTTCTGTCACATGGTCTTATGCACTTATGAACTTTGGAAGGAGGGCAATATCAAATACAGCTGTATTGTATTAAATACAGTTGTATTGTATTGCGTTATAGGATCTGTTGACTAAATAAGATTATGATGTCACATTGTCAATCACATTATATGTTACAAGTGTGATGCTAAAAGTAAAGTTTCATGTGTTTCGTTTGATGTGTATTCCTCGGAAGGTATCAGAAAACCTAGGATACATTTTATTTGGGTGTGAGATACTTTAAATACTGTTTAACACAAAATCTAATTCTGTGTCTAATTTTTCTTAGGTTTTGCGACTGAATCGTACGCGGAGTTTGCTGGTGGTAGTCGTACTCTTTGTCCTGGCTTTATTGTACATTAGTGAGCATCTGTATGATTCGTGTGGTGGCAAATCCTATACAGCGGCTTTGGTATGTTGTCAGTTTTGTTGTGGCATTTTGAACCTAATTCTAATGAGGGCTGCAGTAAACTAGTTGTGGTGAAGAAATATATTTGATTTTCTAATGATCTTAGTGTCTGTCTTTTCTTCAAAATTCAAAATACAAATTAAAAAGGAGCAGATTGTTAGGGCATGGTAAAATGAAGTAAGGCAAGTCACAGCACCTTTGAGAAGGCTAGACAGATTTCAAGAATTGAAGATACAGCCTTGCACTTGTAAAACATTTCTAACAGGTTCCTGAGTTGTCGTATATTAAAGCCATGATTCATTTACTGTTTAAGATTTGGTGAGGTAATGTAATTCATTTACTACTCATTTGTATCTCGGTTGTTCTCATAGATATATCTTGGAATGACCCAATGGCCCCTTTATACGCTCTAAGATTTTGGCAGGGTCTCTCCCTTATCTGGCCGCTGCTTGAAGACTTTTTTATTCCCTTAGGGCTTTCACAATGAGAACGCCTCTGAGTAGCTTATAATGTAAGAAGCACTTTACAAATTTTCAAATACAATACAATGGAATATCCTCTTGAAACAAGGGATCTGCGGTTTCAAGCACAAACAGAACAGCTGCCAAACAACTGGCTTAACCCTTTCAGTCCTACCCATTAAAAAATTAAAATCCCGGATCAAATTGGACGAAAAAACAAGTTTTCTTTCTTTCACAGTTATGATTAAAAAAAAATCAAGAGTAATTGCTAAGTAAAGTAAACGAAATTAAACGAGCAATTCAAAGCTATTGTTTTGGGAGAAATGTGCAAAGAATTTTGTATTATTATGAACAATTCCATAAAATTTGTGATTAAAAAATAAGTTTTTATCACTCCACTGTCATCGCCATCGTCGCTTTCTAAATTGGCAAAGTGATCCACCACTTCTTTCAAAGTGTACATTTTTCTCTTATGTGACATGGTTTCCGATGTTTATGTAATTTTCTAATAAAATTATTATTTCTAAACGCATTCAGTTTTACACAGACAAGAAATTAACACACAGTTTCAGAATACACATATTTTCATACATCATAGTAGGTTATCATTTGTTCACTACTAGTGCGCCACCTTATGGAGATTATAGATGTAAACTCACGCGCTAGTAGGCCTATCTCACATATATTCCCAGTACTTGCTATTGAAAAATCGAAAGACCAGCGTTATGACAGAGTCCATGTTATGCCGCCGGATTAATCCGGCGTGCAAGGGATTATAATTATTTTTGGTCGCCGGATATATCCGGCGGTCATGGGAGCGAAAGGGTTAATGTTTCTTAATGGATGCTTGCTTGAGCAACTAAAATCACATTTCTTATTACGTGTTAAGATCAAAGCATGTGTGAATTGATGAGACATTGAAATATTACCATTCATTTAGCACCCAGTGTTGGAATGCAAGGGTTAATGTCAACATATAAATGTCAACTTGTAATGTCAACACGTAAAATCCTGGATTAACATAGGTAAACAGATTGTTTGAAGAATGGGTGGGGATTTAACCACACAAGTCATCTGGGAACACATAATAATAAACCTTACTGAGTTTCCCATGGCCAGTTCATTTCTGCCTCTATCATAGAGCATATCATTTGGCATGCTGGTGTACAGATAAGGCAATGAGTCATTGAAAGATAAAATAAACCAACCAGTGAGGCCCAATTAGCTAATTTGTTTGAGTACCGGTATTGTATTTATTCTCTACCCGTACCTTACTGGTATTATATATGTGAATGTGTACAAATGTGCGTGTTTTCATATTTTTAAGTGTTATAGATGCTTTAATGCAAGAATATGAGGTGATTGATAGTGTAGTGGTAAAATGTTAGACTGTCAATTGAGAGGTCGGAGTTCAAATGCCTACCAGGGCAAAAATTTAGTTCAAGATTGTTGCTTCACCTGCACCCCCAGCCAACTCGGCTATAATGAGTACAATGTCGGTGGAAAGGTGAGATGGCGAGGGAGAGGGCTGACCTCCCACCCTCATATGCTGAGGCTAAGAAATTGAATTCGCTAACATTTCATTCCCATGGTTGCCTTAAGGCTAGCTTAAAGGACTGCAAAAAACGCAAGAATGTGCTATGATTGAGAGTTTGAGACAAGTGCAAACATAGACTGGCAGACTTAAATACAAAGTTATTGTGACATTTAGTGGTGCTTAATGCACTATTTATCTTCTGTATCTTCCTGATTTTCATACACGACCTGATTATGGCTTTTTTTTACGCCATTCTTTGGTATTTATACATTGATTATTTACCTTACTGCTAAGAATTGCCACAAGTGATATCGTGCACAGAATAGTATGATAGGATACACTTAGGAAGAAATCTTATTTCTTAAAAGACAATTACCTACTATGTGAATTTGGCATGACCACTGATATATTCTGAGCTGTTTCTTGATGTTCACAGTGCGAGCAGTTTGAAAAGGGTGCTGCTGAAGGCACACTTTGTGGCGACTTATGTCGGCGAAAAACATTTAGACTCCGATCGTGCATATACAGCTCAAATGGCTACAGGGTAAGAGGACACAACAAAATCCTAATTGTAACTGTAATTGAGCATTTATAAAAGTGCCACTCAACGATTCAGAGTAGCACAGTGGCAGCGCTACAGCAGGGCAAGCCAGGGCAAACCCCCTGGTAAAATAGCCTTTGCCCTGGTTGTTGCCCTGCCACAAGGCTGCCTGAAATTTTGCCGAGAATTTATTTGGGGCATAAATCGCCCCCTGCTCTGGCTACTTTTATGACTGCCCTGACTATGCCCTGGTTAAAAACATATCTGGGTATGCCTCTGGAGGCACAATATATGTTCTGGTTATTTACATCTGATTATGGACTTTTTGAATATGGTCATATATAGATGTTCATCTGCTTTGCCTCCAGATAGAAAGACTGAAGCCTGATTGGTTTGAAGCCAACTTTGACAGCTCCATTTAGTAGGCTGTCACACTTCCTTGTGAAGTTATACTTTTTAACTTCTGGGTGTACATGCCCTATGCTGCTCAAGTCACTTAGTTCTGCAAGTCATCATTACACTGTTTGAATAGTTATACATTTATGTTGTTTCAGTTGTTTCATTATGAGAACTTCTATCTCAAAGTCCTCGACTCAAGATTTGATTCAGATCCTATTAAACTGGACAGCGTCTTTGCAAAGCCAAGCACCGGAGTTGACGTGCAAGAATTTCGTGAGATGTTAAAACAGTTCGTAGATGTGAAACTGGGTTCTGGACAACACACAGAGCTTCTGGAGGACCTAATGGACTTTGCAGACATCAACCACGATTCAAGAGTTGGGATTAATTCAGTATATTTTCTTTTAGTTTATCTGGGCTGTCACTGCCTGCATTAGGTAGCAGCTTTGACGCTTTAAGAATTCCATGATTTACGTGAGAGCAGGCTTATAGAAAGCTTTTAGGAGTTACAGTTATTCAGCTTTCAATTTCAAGCTGCTTGTTTATTTTAAATTCCAGACTATTTACTTTATGGATGCAGTTTTTTAAGATTGTTGAAATTGTGATGAAACATGGCATGTCTTTCGATCAATCAATCAGAATTTATACAGTGCCCCTTCAAGATTCCTACTCAGCAGTGCTCAACTCTAGGTTTATGATCGGACTTAGATCATTGGATCAAATATGTTGAAACTGTTCTGTGGTTTCATTTACACAAATATTTAAACTTCATGTTTAAAGAGCTTCACAGATTTACTGAAGTGTTACTTATGTCTTCTTTACAATAGGTCTCTCTAGCGGAAGCAAAGTCGATCTGGGCGTTGGTTAAACACAACGAATTCTTCATGTCGGTGATGCTTCGCCATATCCAACACATTCCTCCTCTTGGTGGATTTTGTGGAGACATGTTTGCTGTGCAGGTTGTCAACCACACGCCTCTTTACGTTCGTCCTTCTGGAGGCTGGTTGGGGGGCTTGTCTACGGCCATCCATCAGTGGGGGCAGCCGAGCTGGACGGTGCGTGGGAAGATAGCCGTGGGCCTCCTGGAATTCATATCTGAGATCTACCACCATCGAAGCAATGGAATGATTTACATCTGTGATGCCAGTGAAAATGCGTTTGGCTACACGGACAGCCATGACATGATGGTCACCAATCTGAATGCCTTGCGGCCAAGGCGTGAGCTGGAACTGCTTGTTGAAAAGCAGACGTGTACGTCTGACGCGGATTGTCATTACCTGAATGACTGCATTCTCCGGTGTGATACCAATCTCAATTCCTGCACTGCAGATCTGGTCCGGCCAAACCTCTTCCGAGTTTGCCAACTGATTTCGGAATATCTCCGGCCGAGTGTCCCGAGAGTCATCCGTGCCGAGCTTTACCTTCTGCTCGATCGGTGTAACAACCTCAACTCCACTTTGCCTCATTCTGAAATGGATCATGCACTGATCAGCAATGATCTTCGATCACTGCTGTGGCGTTATGTTTCAGATTATGTCAGTTAATGCCTTCGTGGGTTAATGTGAGTGTATAGGTAATGTAAGCTAAACAGAGAGAAGAGGTTTGACCATGGAGGCAATAGAAATTTATTTCCTGGTTAGAACCAATCAGATGAATTAAATTGCTGCCATCTTGGTTAAGTGAAATAGTTGCACTGTTGAGGTTTTAAGTTAAACGTTTGCACTCTTGAGGTATGTTGTTAAGTGAAATAGTTGCCATTTGAGGCATTAGGTTAAGGGAAATGGTTTACTTTGAGGTTTTGACTTAAATGGTTGCACTTTTGAGGGATTTGGTTACGCTCTTTTTACATGAATGTTTACTGTTTTGTCTTCTGATGCATTGCTCTGTGACTGGAAAATCTTTTAATCAAAGTTCAAGCATGAAGATTGAACAATTATGATTGAAACTTTTTGCCTCGGTGGCAGAAGGTCGCAACAGTTCTCAAGTAGACGCATCCTTGTTCGACTTATCTTCAGCTGGTGATCACTGAAGTAGTCACATAGTCTCTGCAGGTCATATCGAATCATGTCAATGAGTGTGATGGTCATAATATATTTCATCAATGAATTGATTGAATTGGGTAAGAAGTTTTAATAACTTTATCTTTATAGCCTTGCACTTCAGGAATGCTGACTAGTTATATCACTATGTTTTCTCCCACTTTGTATAACTGATATTACTGCTTACGTTAAATCTTGAAGCGTCTTTGTGTCCGTGCTTTGTTTTGAAATTATTTTGTTGTTGCTGCCAATATAATTATTAGTATTATAATTATTTTTCTTTAGTATTGTTATTTCATATATATTTCTGTAGCACCTCTATCTAATGACAAGGTATCAACTACTGGTGCATAGCATTTGTGCAATAGACTTGGAGGAGGTTTAAGTTGCACTCTCCATGTTACAAGGTGACTACTCAACCAGTATGATGCACAAAATTCCGAATTGTGGATTTGCAGTCCCCCCAGCAGATATCAAGTGGACTGCAGAAATATTGATCAGAATTGTTTTGCTGCAGTAGAAGGTTACTACTTTATTTGATTGTCGACAGTAACAAAAGCGTAACATAAGTTATTGGGAGTTTTTGTAATCGTACAGTGGCTGTCCAGCTTGATTTCTTAATGGATGCAGGGTATGACCTAGTAGCAAGGAAAGAACGGGACTTCCTTTCGTTTGAATTCCAAATGATTGTTTTTTGTTATATCAAATACCTAAGATGTTTTGTATCAATGATCTGCTTCAGTGACTTTGACCTCTCAAAGATGAATTCTGTTAGGTCTTGTGGAATGAACTATTACTCAAGATTAGTATCGTTCAGCACAGATTGTTTCTTACTTTGTAACTGTAGAGATCTGTATAATGGGGTAGCATATATAATAATCCATTCACCTTAGAGATGTTTGTTAAAGACCTAGTACTGTGTTTCAATGTCCTGATACATGCACACTCTGCTATGGCTGGTAAGCGGTTAACTCATTATTAATTGTGTTTGAAGCATGCATTTGAAAAGCTAGGTGTGTTGAAACAGTGCTTTTACTTCTGCTTGTGCTGCCCTTGCTTCTGTTTGGCAATTCAGGGCTATCTCAAAAAAGGCCCAGCTCGGAAAAGTCAGACCTTGTTTGGTGCAGCTGCCTGTACTGAAATAAAACCCACCAATTTGGGACTGGAGTTGGGAACATTCACGTTGTGCCTTTTGTGTATGTATTGTATGCAACACTGAAGTAATTCCACTGAATATTTCTCCAACTGTCTTTCTGTCAATCCATGCTGCGATGTGTAAGCGAGATCAAGACAGTCTTTTGTTGCCTAGGCTGGCCATGTCAATGTTCTTATCTACTCTGATGCCAATGCCTTGGGTTGAATTTTCTCCTCAGCACAACTTAAACCCCACCGAGATGAAGTTTTTTACCAGAAAGGTAGCTCGTTATACTCTGCTATATCCTGCAATTATCACAACAAATGTTTTATCACACACTTTAGATCTATCAGTTTTCTTCGTGTTAGCTTTGTGAGTGTTGACATTTACTTTGTTTAGACCATGTATGTGATTCATTTAATTTGTCTTTGTATGTCAGTGGTCTTCACAATATAAGTATATTTATGTGAAACTATACATCTGAATATTTACTTAGCACCTTTTAAGTACTTCGTAAAAACGTGAACAGTATTTCAGTGTGGACTCGTTTATGGGAGTGCATTCTAACCAAGTTTATATGCCATTCTGCCTAACATCAATTGGTGTTCATGTACCCCAAAGTTTAACACCAAACTGGTTGACGTGCAATACAGCAACTGTAGTGTAACATTAAATATTGACTTGGGGCATTATCTCTTTTTTTACTGGCTGTATGATAAGTCAAGTTCCCAGTGGGCTCACATGAACGAGACCATACTGTAATAATGGTACGTGACTAGCAGTGGAAGTACGTCTAGTGGTAGCAATAATGAAAATAAGAATTATACTAAATTGAGATTTTTTAAATTGTAATCGTACTTACAGTAAATGTGATTCAAACAACGTTTGACAATAATAATTCTGAACAGAGTTAACATTTATGGCATAATTTGAATAGTAAGGATTCTTGAATGTTTGTTTGAGGCACTGAAGGACCAACCACTTGTTGGTTGGCTTTAATCTGATTACTATTGTATGAATTTCTCATGATCGTTATTTTAGGAGTAGATAAATAGCTGATGATTAAATTGCTGTTATGCACTAAGACATACTTGCTAGCAAGTCGCTGGCTTTGAATAGAAGCACATTATCAAATAGAAGCATCGTCGTTCTGATGAATTTATTTATGGAAGAGTTTTACTGAAGTTATTTTTTCGAAAAGTAGTCCGTTACGTTATTCAGCTGGTCAATTGATGTTGTCAAGTATTGTTGTGAACAATTACGGTGTAAATCGTATTTACTTGTTTCTGCTATTCAGATCTGATCACTTCGTAATTGCCGGTTTCAAGTTGTTTTCTATGAATGTTATGCAGAATGATTATACAGTGCTGTCCGTTGCATGAAACTCATTAATATGCAACCTTTATGTGTACAATTAAAGGGAATTAATGAAGACTTTGTGGATTTGGGAAGACATGATAAATATACGTGAGATTGTTAACTGGGACTTTACAATATAGCCAGATATGTACAGATGAATTGAAGGCATTGTAGGTTCAAGATGGTGTGGCAAAAGTAAGCAGGCGTTGTGGAATTAAAACGGTGTGGTGAATTATGACGATCTTGACTGGAACTTACTAGAGAAGTACGTGTCTCGCATTTAGTTATTGAATGATTGTTGGTCAAATCCAAACATCAAGGGCTGAATAATTGCGTAAAGTGTGAAACATTTTGACCATCTTTTAATCTGTTCAAATGTGGGCCCTGTTCGTATTGCCTCACAGAAACAACGGTGGGTAATTATCATTTTAGTGTTGTCAATTATTCGCCATTGTATGGGTTTTAGCGTTGGTCGAATACAAGTTGGATTGACAAAAAAATTCTTGCTAAGCAGAAGTTGGATTGATGAAAATAATTTTTGCTTAAATAGAAGTTGGATTGACGAAAATAATTGTTAAAATAGAAATTGGATTGATGAAATATAATTTTTGCTTAAATAGAAGCTGGATTGATTAAACCAATTCTTGTCTAAACAGAAGCTGGATTGATGAAAAGTGTTCTTGCCAAAGTAGAAGTTGGATTGATGAGAAATAATAATGCTACAATGAGCGAATAATTTAGAAAGCTAAAACGATAGATTACCCAGTGGTGTTGTAGGGCAGATTCTACTATCTGCCCTATAGATAGGGCAGATAGTCCATCAATTGATCATCCTGGTTATACATATCCAGTCTTGCTCTCGTGGTTAAATTCAGTCGGATCTGAGATCTGGCACCTAAGCGATGAGACCCGCCACCTAAATGTATGTTTTGTTTTAAAAATCAACCGTTTGCACATTGTTTGAGGCATTTTATACTTTTCCGAATAGTAGATAGTGATATATATGAATATATTGATTGGCCAGTTTTTATTTGTAAAGATTTAGAGATCCGGAACCTCTGGATGAACAATTTAACACACTACTTGCACTTGATGGCTTCCCAGCCATAAATAACTGTTTACTACGACCCAGGTCAAGCTCCCTTCATATTAATCTTAAATTAATGCACTTCTTACGACTTTCCTCCTGCTTCTACTGATAGCTCCGCACAGCCTTGCGTCTTCCGGTCTTTTTCCGTTTTCAATCCTCTCAGCAGATACCCTCCATCTAACGCCGTCTAATCCATCGACATATATTGCTCAATATATGTCGATGGTCTAATCTCTCCTTGTCGTTCTGGTTCATGATCAAATTCATAATTCATAGCGTCGGACATCTTCACTGCCACTATTTCCATCAGACTTGAACGAAGTGCGTTAGGTCACGGATTGCTGGCGTCGGATATCTTGATCTTGGTGGGTGTCGGCGCGCGAACGAATAACACTATATAGGCCCTCTGGCGTCCAGCGAGTTAATGCCGACTGAGAGATATCGCAAAAAAGGCATCCGTGCTTGCTTATATATAAGGACGCAATTTGACGTCAGCTGCAATTTACCATCGAGCAAAGATGTTACTGCATTTTTTATGAATTCATCTTACGCTAGACCTCATATAATTGATATCTGGTCGGTTGCATGATATTATTGACTACTGCGACGTGTTGGGCATAGCATAGGCTATAGGCCTAAGGCTTATCTTGGCTGTACTTTAATGGATCCATTTGCATCTTGTCCTTAGAGCAGCTCATAAAGTTACCGTATAAGAATGACCCTGGGCAAGTTGTTTGCCACTCATGAGTCATGCCTGTGGAATACACATGCATCTGTGGCCACTCACCAAGCTGGCAAGAATTATACATAGTAAACCTGCTGACTTTAGTTGAATATGTAGGGAGTTAGATCGGGTGAAATCCACCACCGCTGCCAATTTTTAATGGGTGTCACGCCATTTATGGTCCCGCACTAACCTTAAATTCAAATCTGAAAGAAGCAACCGTCGATATGCAAACCGACATCCGCACGCACAGAAGAGCATGGGAGTGCGTTCTACCGAATGTAGCTAAGCGTGCCATTGTTTGGAAGCAAACGGCAAGTCTTGCGATACATCAGCCACGCGTTAATATCATTGGGGCTCAGTAACTGCAGCTGGCTCAAGAGCCGAAGAAAAGGAAATGAGCGCATCCTGTTTGTCGGTATTGAAGGGACATATGCATGTACGTGACTTTATTTTTGCATCACTAATGTTGGCTAACACTAAGGGGAGCAATGAACTTGACAAAATTTAATGACCGAGGACAACTGAGATCATTTATTCGTAGGCCCCCTATTCATCGTCTCCAAATGGCTAGCATCATGAACGGATGATGATGATGATGATGATGATGATGATGATGATGATGATGATGATGATGATGATGATGATGATGATGATGATGATGATGATGATGAATGTTGGCGCACACATTGTAGCGCCATCGATTCGACCGTTGTGCATTTATTCCGGCATTCACCACACACATACCTCATTACAGCAGACTCACTGTTGTGGCTTAAACCAAGACCTAAACCGCCGCGGATTCCCGAAAGAGCCGCTAATGATGATACCATCGGCAATTCAAAGAGTGTTGTCACCACGAAACTGAATCCGATCATTCTGACAACATCGGTCCACTTTACTCTGGGAGTCATTCATGATAGAGTAGGCCTATAGCCTGTGGCATCGCTCTACGAAATCTCCGAAGACACATCTGTAATAATTGTTCTCTCTTTCCAGATTATCCTCAACGAAACGTTTCTAGAGCATAAGCGAGCGTATGCAGTGGCGTAACGAGGGGCAGGGGCGGCCGCCCTCGGGCGCAGGACAGGGGGCGCAAAATTAGACTTTAGACAATTTTTTTAAAAAGAAATCAGGCAAGAATAGCTAAAAAAGTACAAAAAAGTAACTATTATGCACGAGTCTGGCAGGGGCGCGGGCGCCAGGGGGGCGCAAAATGAGGCTTCTGACAATGTAACCACTTTTTCATGAAAAAAGACGGAAAAGCAAAAAAAAAGGTCATCAGAATTTTAAATTTTCACGAAATTCTTGCCCCCGGGCGCACGAACCGCCACTGAGCGTATGAAGTGCAGCTGGGATCTGATTGATAACAGCGCCTGACAACACAATCTGTACAGCGTTTGATTGGCAATTGACCTACTGCATGCAGGCTGCATCATCTGTGGCCTTCATAGAGCTGAAAATGATGCCTGTGGACTACAATTCTGTCGGTCGGTAGGATTTGTAGCTGTAACCATAGATTTATATAGCGCAAATTTCAGAGAGACTAATCAAAGGCACTCTCGACCTAACAACAGACAACCAGGATAGAACAGAATGGTCTTCAAGCGCTTGCGAAATACAGGCGAAGAAAAACTAAAGGAGTTCACGTTGTGAGGCTTTAGGGAAAGCTAGTCCACCGGTCACAGCGAAGTTTCTGTGCTGCACTGTTAAGTTATGGCTGGGGAAATAACCAGGTCACCCTGTGTTTCAGAGCGAGAAATCAACCCGGACCAGAAGTGAATTAATGTGATCGAAAACACACAACTGCCTTAGACAAAATGGAGCACAGACCACAAGACAGTTACACATAAGCGTTCAAGATCTTATTGAATGCAATGCTTCTGTGCATCTTTAACCAGTGTAATTCATTCTTCATGCAGCTGGATGAAGCAATTGGGTTACCCTGCTTTTTGTTACCTGCAACATTCATTGATGTAGAATTATGATGTTTTGTTCCTTGAAGCAATCAAAAACTATGGTAATGGTTTATGGTTATGGTTATATGCCCAAACCTACAGTAGGTAATAGGTATGCCTCCAATGAAGCGGGCCGCAGCGTTTAAGACAGACTGCAGTTGATGAATACGGGAAATGGTTAGCCCTGAATACATAGAGGTCTCAGACATTTCTTCCTATCAACATCAACGGCCTTTGATGACATAAGTCGTTAAACTATTGGATCCAGTCCACATACATATTCATATATATTACATAAAGATTATACTTTAAAAAACAAGAACGAACAATTTTATACATTTTGGAATTCTTATCTCCTGAAAGAGGAAATCTTCATCTACAAGTCTACTGAAAACTGCATAGTGTAGCTATAGACACGGAATGCAATAACATATTATTTATATTATGTATAGCCTACTACAATGTCATGATAAATATACCACACGTAACTATGTATTCCTAAATTCCTGAATGAAACTATGTATGCCTAAATTCTAGAATGAATGAATGAATAGGTCTAGGTTAATAATTATGGGCATATGCCAATGGTATAGAATTAAGTTACCGGACTTTTTCTGAACCATGAGGGGTTAACAATACCTAGCGTGAATGATGATGATGATGATGATGATGATGATGATGATGATGATGATGATGATGATGATGATGATGATGATGATGATGATGATGATGATGATGATGATGATGATGTTGATGATGTTGATGATGATGATGATGATGATGATGATGATGATGATGATGATGATGATGATGATGATGATGATAACAGTTGCAGTAATAAGGAAGCATAATTGCTTCCAGAGAAAGTGATACCCTTTGGTATTCAATCTGCCTTCCTTCCTTTGGCGTAGCCTCGTTGCTTCCGCACATGCTTATCTGCAGGAGCTCTGTCGCTCTATTTCTGCCAATAGTGGCCGCCCACCTCTTCGCTCCGCGGTGACCTGATTCAGGCTGATTGTCCCCTTTGCACGCACTTCTACAATGCAACATCGTGCCTTCTCGGTCGTGGGACCGAGTATCCGTCTCCTACCTAGGAACTCTTCACCTACATTTTATACCTCTCTGAAAACTACTCTTTTCAGCCGTGGTTGGGCCGGGAGCGCCTCTGAGCAGATACATTGAAGGGGCGCTATATCAAGTGTCTTTGATTGATTGATTGATTGATTGATTGATTGATTGATTGATTGATTGTGGTGCGCCGTGAATGATGCACAAGGCATCGGTTGATACCTCCTGTAATAGACATAGCGCTATAAAAGCGACACACTAATTAAACTATCATATATTCTTTTATAATACATCCCTCGCCTTCATCTTATCTGAGTGATAAGATGAAATATTGCATTGGTCTTTCATCTTCCAGCCGTCATTCAAATCCTGGCAATCGTACAATTTGTTTTCAAGCATTACATATGTAACGGATTGTAACGCGTTAGATATGGTTGTCCAACTGTTTGGAGTCTTATTGTCACGTGCCTATCAGACGAAAGCTCGTCTTATTTCTTACTGAATGAGGATCGTAAAAAATGAGCGTGCACACCTTAGGCCTACTACATGTTTGACTTGCCACGAACATGCAGTGTTATATCAATGTTATAATATAAGCTTATATATACTATTTATATATACTTATATTCTATTTGTTTTATTCTTAGTTAAGGTTTAATACTTTGTACTATAGTACGTTAATAATTGTACATGTACTAGATACTTATTATATGATTGCACTGTATTAGATAACCTCTGTTAACCATCTAGCAACAGACTATGTATATAGGTGGCCCTAACCAGCGGGACTCTGGTCCCTTCTGGGTTCCCTTTTGCGACCAACAGATCTTTGTTCTTTGTACAACGAAATGTTACTTTGTCAATGTTTGGAGCAATAAATTGATGGTTATGGTTATACTCCTGTGTTCGATTTGTAAAACTCAGTGAACGCAATGCGACGGTTAAAGACTAAACTTTACAGTTGCCAGATTCTTCTCGTTCTGTCTGCGCTTATTTGGATTTACCTTAAACCTCAAACTCGTTTCCTTTCCATCCTTTACTTCATCTTATTGATTTCTCCCAGCGTCCTTCTTTCCCCGTTGTTTTCTTTAAAAACTCTTTTCGCAGCAATCCTTCAAGTTCTTTCATTCTGCATCTCTACCTTGTTCTTTTCTTTCCTCCTCTGATTTTCTTACTGTTGCTTTCCTTGGCAATCCTCTTCTTCCTTCTCATGCCGTTCCTGCGGTTCTTGCTGTTCCTCCTCTTCCCCCACAATAAGTCGAAATGTTCTTTATCGTCAGCAGAACTACTTTGACGCAAAGTGATAGAATGACGAAGCCCATGACAGCCCCTGGAACCCAGAGCATCAGCGTGTTCTCCATCTCATCGAAGACCTTCATCAGCGTCTCATTCGGTCCGTGTGGAACGTACTCGGCCGCCTCGAAGGCCGCACGAACCAGGTTGATCCCTACGACGACGACGAGGGCCGCTGCAGACGCCGTTCCAGCCAGGTTGCCTCTGCGGTCCTTGTAGGGCAGGGCGTGAGCGTGATGGAGCAGGATGATGAAGCAGAGCAGCATCATGCACAGCGTGCGAATGAGGGTGTCATTGACGAAGGTGAAGAGCAGCACGAGTACCAGTCTCCGGCCGATCAGAATTCCCTGGCCGCAGATCGGACCGAGGAACGGAAGCTCCGAGTCCTTGAAGGGTCCCTGGAGAATCTGGAGCATGGCCAGAGATGCGGGCGTGAGTGCCGGGTTCTGAGACGGACGCTTTGGACGCCAGACCAGTCGGATCCAGAGCCAGTAGATGAGGAACGGAAATGGAATGATAGTCGCCACAAAGAACTGCGTCAGCGACACGAATCCGTCCTTGAGGAGACCTGGACCGATCAGAAGGACCAGGCAGAAGGGAACGATGCAGGTCATCGTGTAGACGATAACCGGATACTGCCAGACCTCATAGCACTCAATGTTCCCGTCTATAAAGAGAACTCTCTTGTCGCCGACCGGGACACAGTTGAGCAGAGTCAGGGATGTAGTCGCCAACTTCTGGTAGGTAAAGAGCAGAGCCAGTACAAACCCAGTCGTCAGAGATATCTCGAATTTAGGAGAGGCGGCGGTCGCCGTTGACGAACCGTGACCAGCCGCTTTGTATTTTGTGTCGCGGGTGCTTCTAGTCCAGGAACACCAGGTGTAGATGAGGTAGACGAGACCAAACTGAAGAAGAACGTAGGGAACCAACAGGGCCCGAATCAGCAATTTCGTGGTGGCGTTCAGCCCTTGCAGGAAACACATCTTGTCGATGAACTGAAAGAATTCGATGCGAAACTTGAAGAGTCCGGACAGGATTTCCTTGAACATGGCAATCGCTTTGTTCTCGCGCGAAGAGAGAGCCGTGTTGATGTGGAGCAGCTGAGCATCCTGAAAGTAGAAGAAGACAATAATCAAGAAGCTCGCGTTCGTGTCCGCAGGTGGCGGTTCAGAGGTAGAGGTATTGGCCGCCGCAGGGGGCAGGGCAGCAGCTGAGCTACTGGCCAAGGAGGGCAGAGCGTCATCGTCGTAGCAGAGTAGGACATCGGCTGGTTCTGCGCTCGGCGGACCGCCAGGTATTTTGTTGTGAAATCGATCTCCAAGGCTAAGACGGATTGCGTCCTCACTGAACTCACTACGAGGTAGAAACCCGAACGTCTGTAGTTCAGTCGACTTGTCGATGGTTGGCGCATTGTTCTCGTAGCATTTCTGGTCGCAGTTCTTGTTCACGAGTTGTCTGTGCGTCGGCCATCTGCAGGAGCAGTAGAACTCTCGTATGACGTCATTGTTCTGGAACATCAGAAATCGGATGTCCTTCTGGTAGAGCAGGAACAGGAAGTAGATGACGCCAGAACTTAGCATCACCGGAAACAGCCAGGTTGGGTCGCACTCTGAATCCAGAACGCAGTCGGGTGAAAACAACGCTTCCGAATACCCTGGCTTGCAGTGCCCGCACAGCGTCCCTGCGCGATGGCGGGCGCACCGGTCGAACCCCTTGCACTCGGACGAGGAGCAACAGTACCGTCCGGGGCATCGCTGGAATCGAACGCGTCGGTTGCTGATGTAGCCCCAGAAGTTGGGGAGTGCGCTGATGCCCTGCTGGCATTTCCCGCCGTAGGGACACTGGAGGCAGACGATGTCGTGGTGCTCGTGGGACCCTGAGAAATCCTGCTGCGGACGCTCTCCGTTGACGAGCAGCGTGTGGTAGGACACGGCCGTGACGACGATGCTGTAGTTGAGGAAGCCGTGGTCGAGGCTGTACTTGTTCCTGGGACAGGACTCGCAGAAGTAGGACAGCTGGTCCATTCTGTAGGAGCGCATCAGTCCGAACTGTGACACCTGGTAAGCGGAAGAGTTGGTCACCCTCAGCCGATAGCCGACTGGACATTGGATGAAGACGCTGGCCACTTCGATTGACCAGTGGTCACCGCTGTGACAGACGACTGCCACGTGGTTGCTGGCCGTCACGGACACGAACCGGGCTTCGCTGATGTAGACGTTGCCGTTCGAGTAGATGAGGTCGCCCTCTAGCGAATGGAAGTCGACGACGGAGTTTTCGAAACTGACCTGGTTGACGTAGAGGAAGCTGCCCCGGTCGACGAAGACGGCACCCCCCAAGAGACGAGCCGTGTTGTTATAGAAACGACACGAGGTCAAGGTCACGACGCCCCTCTGGATGCGAACGGCGCCTCCCTTGCCGACGAAAGCGATGATTCCCTTGCAGCAGTTGGAATTCACGTGGACCTCGTCTTGATTAACCTGCAGCAGAATCAAACACACGTGACATGAATATGTATATATGTATAGGTATGTATATGTATTATGTAGATGTAGATGAATGTAGTAGCGTTGTCCGTTAACGGTTTGTCAATTGTTTGCACGTAGCAAGATGATAAAACACTGTGTGTCTTATCCCGCGCTAACGCTACGCTACCCATCGGACTATAGTCGACAGCCGGAAGCCCGATCGATTGGTCCTTCGGTAGTTGTCAACAGACGTCGTGCATACGAATCAGTGCAACAGTTTCACTCACTGCGCCAGTCAGTTGGCCTGCTTCTGAAACCACCGTGACCCTTGCAATGGAATCTAATTCTGGACCAAGAACTCACTTTCACTTGGCACATAAATTTGCTACGTCGTGATTGTTACTACCAATAATTGTGCCAGCTGAGGGTAGTATCCAGCTCTCTGGTCTACCCTCGTTCGCTCTTTCGTAGTTTCCCGCCTTGACTACTGTAGCGCACTCTACGAGTACGATGGACTCCCAGCTAACCGGATTGAGCGTCTGGAACGGGTCTTAACGCACGGCGGCACGACTTATTGGTCATAATTATCCCACAATTTGGTCATCTTTCAGAGTACATGCGGGATGTCCTGCATTGGCTCCCTTTCCCAAAGCGGATTGCCTACAGGGTCTGTGCGTTGGTTTGGCGTTGCATTGAGGGACTGGCTCCTTCGTACCTGTGGGAATTCTGTTGTTCCACCTCGGGTATCTAGCGTAGATCCACCCTCCAGTCGGCGGGCCAAGCTGAGCTTTTGGCTCCCCGCTCGCGGGCATAATAATAATAATAATGATAACTGCTATTAGGCAGCGCCGTTCTTTTCGGTCGCTGCTCCTACGACCTGGAATGGTCTTCCTGTTACACTGCGCTTAGTGCCTAGGAGCCACTCTACTATGTTCTTTAATGATCCTAAAACTGTCCTATTTAGTCGGGATGGGACCGTGAGCGCTCCTAAGTAGTCTACATTGAAGGGGCGCTATACAAAACTTCTCTTAATAATAATAATAATAATAATAATAATGATAATAATAATAATAATAATAATAATAATAATAATAATAATAATAATAACAACAACAACAACAACAACAATAACAATAGCAGCACAACAACAACAAAGGCGAATCTGCAAATTCATGTTTGCTTATTGCACAAAGGTATGGATCTTTGCGTATACATTGCATAGCCTATATATAGGTAACCATGTGCGCCTCTATTCATGTATGTCGTGTTTCTAAGAAGAGCACAGGACCTGTCAACAGAAAATGACCAAGTTGGTGATTTATTTATGTAGCGCCTTGGGATAATTCGCTGTTATCGTCCGAAGAGGCATCAAAGTTGTTTGGACACAGATTAGTTTGATAGCTCGTTTCAAAAAGAAATCTATCGTCTCTCATAAGCGATAGGGGTAATTTTCTAGCGCAAATAGCTGCCAGTGGCCAACTGGGTGAATTATTTAGTGCCGACAGGACTGTTATAACCTGTCTCAGACGAAAAGAGAATGAATGTGTTTACAGTGCTCAAGCAGTTTCTCTACAGCAACGCATTCAGAGGTAGGATTGTGCGGTGAGGCATAGCACAATGGTCTGATGTATATATCACTTCGAGATAGTTCGATTTAGTATCCAAAAGATATAAAGAGGAATTTAAAGTCGACTTCTTTCTGGGAATTTGAAGTCGGCTTCTTTTCAAGCACAATCGCTGTTGAACAGCTGAACAGTTTCTCAAGTTATTTACCGAGGGTAATACATTTTTGCTTAATGTCAAAGCGACAAAGTCAATTGCTCCAGTCTGCCGACGCTTCAAAAATATATGGATACACATATTATTATGTCAGCTATCTGTGTATATGCATTTGTATGTATATTACGTGAATATATATACACTATGATACTGTGTTGACCGCTCCCTTAAGTTCCACCTTAGTGACTTAGCCTTTTCTCTCTGTTAATTGATTAAAGTGTACATTATTAATTATATTTTTTCTTTAAGTGAAATAAGTGTGGTGAAATTTCCGACAGACGAAATGTGGGGAGCGAATTTTCAGGGAGCAGATTATTGGGATAATTGTCTGTAACGTATCGTAATCGTAAACTTTAAATTTCTAAAGCGCTACTCTAAAGCTAAGCGCAGGGCACCAGCTTATATATAGGAGCCATGCGTCGTATATCAGATGGGTTGGGTTGCCCAGAGATTGGTGTCCAGTGGGGGCCCGAGTCCGGTTGCCAGAAAGACCTAAGAGAGGAGACAGAGTGACTTATGCTAAGGTGGGTTTCGTTGAGGACGAGAACGCTTCTGAGGCGGAGGATCGGCTGGATTGGGGTAGGAATTTCTTAAAAAGTTTAGACCCGTCTGGAGTGGAAAACCTGTGGGGTTATAAATATAGAGGAGCCAGATGACGGTGGGAGAGTGGCGGTATTGGTGGAGGAACTGAGAATATGCGAAATTCAGAGGGAAGTTCGTTGCAGAGCGGACGTGTTGTGTGGGATATGGATCGGTTGGAGAACTTAAGGCGAGTAGTAACTGAAGGACGGGAGGGAGTGAGATAAAAGGAGGATCGGGAAGAACGGTATGGCTAGATGGTAAAGAGTCCCGAAGGTACTGTGGCTGACAGTATTGTAGGGAGTTATATTGTATCATTAGGACTCTGAAGCGCATGCGCTCAGGATTTTTCAGGCATCGGAGTGATTTAAGGACGGGAGTGATATGATGATGTTGTGGGTGTCCTGGTCACAGCTCAGGCTAGTGAGTTCTTGAATGAGTTGTAGATGCTTAATTTGAGTGGATTAGAGGTTGAGGAGCAGGGTATTATAGCAATCAAACTTGGAATGAATAATAGAGGTGAGCTTGAAATTATCTTTCTGCCTTAGCGCGTTACTTGCCTGCTAAAGGTGTATACCTAGTTGTGTGTGGGGCACCATGCATGTCGCTTGGTGCGCCATGGTCGCCGTGCATGACGACTGGTCTGAAGATGCCGCGTCATGCGTAGGTGATGGCAGTGTTATTATGATGCCTCGTTGGCCTCAGCAGCTAATGGGGGCGCGGAGGGATTGATGGGGGCCTGTCCAACTGCTGAGTGATGGAGTCTGAAACACCACACAGTCGCCAAACCCTCACTTTGCTACTACTACTACTACATCAGATGGTGGCGTCAGTGTCATACATCATTGGTCATTTTCGCACCAGAATTAGCTGCATTATCACCAGAGGGCAGGAGCTACGTCTTGCTTTGTATGACGTGTTCAGAATTTTTAAAGGACATTGTCTTCTGCTAAGAACAGACGGTGCTCTGTTGTCACACCCGTATAAACTAATTATCATCAAAGGAGTATACACTAATTGGTGGTATGTGTGTCGTATGTGTGTTGGTTGTTTCGTTTCCAGTTCGTGTGTGCCACCGTAAGACGAACTCAGTCTATGGCCGTCCTGTCAACAGCTGTGTCTGCTGCTAGCAGAGATTCATCCAAGAGTCGATCGATCAAATTACAGTCTCGTCTTATCGCGAAGAGGTGTGACGATGAACTGCAAACGGACCAAGTACAGTCCGGTCCAGTCCGGTTGGATCCGGTCATATCCGGCTGGGTCCGGCTCATGGAGCAGCGCTCGCATAAAAGATTAGTATTTTTCGGCCCTGAGGTTATCCCACAGTAGCCAATATATCCAATAATAATAACAATAATAATAAGGAGCAGCAACCAAAGCACCGTCGTCGACGATATTGTTCCGCATAATTTTAGCCTCGTCCGCTCCATAGCCTACACTGTCCGGGTAAAGCGACGGAGTTAACGAGAAATATCCAATGTCAGAAACGCGTGCTGCAGCAGAGCGCCATGCAGCTGCGGTTGAATGCGTGTCTATATATTCTGGGTCTGTCCGATCATTATTCATATAGAAGTAGTATAATCTCACAAGGTGACATATATGCATGTATATATACATAAATACATATGCATTGTACACGTGTAAGATTGTACTGCTTATATATGTATTAGAGGTCTGCGGGTACAGCATTTTTGCTACCCGACCCGTACCCGTAACACAGAACCGTTACCCGTACCCGTACCCGACCCGTACTCAAAATTACTACCCGACCCTACCCGTACCCGCGGGTATACCCGTACCCGTACAGTACCCGTCACGTCATTAGCACGCCTTCCAAAAGTCCCTATTCCTACCAGGCCAACAGGCTTACAACTCAGCATGTAGTGATAATAATATAATAGGCTGCTGCTGCTGCTGCTGATGATGATGATGATGATAGTAGTACTAGCGATAGCGCATTGGATAACACACTGGCATAGAGAGCGAGAGGTACCAAGTTCGAGCCCCGTTAGGGCGGATATATATAATTTCGTTTATTGAAAATAGAAAGTTGACAGACCGCAACTTCTCACATAGAAGAAAAAAGAGGGAAAATAGCTATAATTATTAGTGTTATCGTCAGATGTCAGTACGGCAGTGAACCGATGGATTGGATTGAGTTACGAACAGTTCTATCTCTTTGATATTGACTTAAAGAGCACACGGGGGATGAAGCTACGATCGTCTTTATTTGGCAATTGCTAGTTGTAGGCTGCATTAGCTCTGTGTGTAATTTTTGATATTTAGTTAACTAGTTAAGATGTAAAATTTTTGGTACCCTCATGCATAACCTGCTGCCACGTTTCCCATGTACATGGGTAACCCTGTTAGCGGGACCCTGGTCCCTTAAGGGTTTCTCTCCCTTTTCTTTTTGTTGGCGTTTCTATAATAATTATATTTGTGATGTTGTGATGTTGCCTACTTGAAGGAATAAAATTTTTGGTTATGGTTATGGTTATGGTTTGGTTATTAGCGCCGTGTATTGCTGTCTGTTCTGTTAGTAGTTAAGATTTGTTGTTTCAATTGCATAACTTGTAAATGTTTTCAAATGTTTTCAATAAAGAAAAGATTAAGATTATTATTATTATATTATTATTATTATTTTTATTATTATTATTATTATTATTATTATTATTATTATTATTATTATTATTATTATTAATATTATTATTATTATTATTATTAGGTCTATAGCTAGAATACTAAGTAACTGTTAATAGTACGTTGCAGACACGGTCAGGGTCATTGTGCTCCGACATTCTCTTTTATATGTAACGGTGACATTGTAACCCCAAAACTTCACGTCGGCACGGGTAAAACCGGGTATACCCGTACCCGTGATGACCCTACCCGTACCCGACCCGACCCGTGAGATTCGTACCCGACCCGTACCCGACCCGCGGGTACGGGTCGGGTACGGGTAAACCCGCGGGTACGGGTATACCCGCAGTCCCCTAATATGTATATATATAATATTTATATATGTACAGATAATTTTGTCACAGCACGTAGCGGAACTTCGAGCCGCAATATGCAGCTTAGTATCATTATGCTTAGCGAGTGATGAATGGCCGTCGCAATGTCTCTATCGTCGTTTATTAGCACACCGTTGTATTTGGCCTGCAGTTAGAATATACTTTGAACTCATCGGCCTTTCATTGATTCGTCTTATATCCTTATCCTTATGTACCCCTTGTGTGTGAATGGTAATTCTAGTCTGGCCATTAAGCAAAGCCACGTGGCTAATGAAATGACGAGCTGTGGCTACGATGGAAAGACATTATCAGGACAGCTTCTGTCTATGAAGAGGCCTCCGCAGAGAGCAGGAAATAAACAGGACATATCTTAGGAGCTGGAGCAGGGAATCTTCAGAGGGAGTAGATAATCTTGAAGGGGCGCTATATAAATCTCTTAAATGAATGAAGGGCTCACGGTTCACATAACATCAGCTGAATAGGGTGAACTGCGTTGTAAGCGGGTGTGAATTTTATTGGTCATCAAAGCAAAGCCTTTAGTCACTAAGCAACGTGCAAATTAACAGAGGCGTAACATGTGGGTAACAACTCTGCTACCCACAAGTATATATATATATATATAATGACTAAAGGATCAGCGTATATATATATATATACATATATGTTCATGTGAGAGCATCAGAAGTGTTGATGGAATTTTAGTGACAACAACTGAGCCGCAATTCTCCCGAGTGACAGACATTGAAAAGTTCTTTCATACCTTCAGAAAATAAACGCGTCTCTATTGTCGAAACTTTCCCGCTGTAGTAGACATTGCTGGGTTCAAACTTCGTGGTTCATATTATATGGGACAGCATTGCAATGCCACTTCATTTGGGCCTGATTTGATTATTTGGCGCAAGAATGGGAATAGTCTGCATACCTTCTGGCAGAGGCCAGAATTCAGGATTTGCAAACTTTACTGAACTGAAATTCTATTCGTTTCATGACGTCAAGCCTTCTCGGTGTTTAGGACTTTGGATCATCTACCTGCAATGGCCTTCCTCTATACCTGAGTACCTTCCTGAAGGCTGTAGGCCTAGGCTATGTGCATTTGATCAAATCATGAAAACTGCAGTGGCGTCACTAGGAGGTGCGAGGGGTGCGGGCCGCATGCACCGGGTGACACCTTCAGATGGGTGGCACCAAAATGACTGTCTAAAAGATTTATCAGAGTTTCAGCAGAAATGTATTATATTTAAATTAACAATAACATGAAACAACAAAAACATTTTTTGAAAGCCCATCTTACATGTACTGTGTAAATTTATCTAAAGCTGAAACTCTATGCTAATTTACTTGTTTGAACCTTCTAATGCGCTCCCGTCCGTGAGGTGACACCATGAGTTACCGCACTGGGTGACACCAACCGTAGAAAACTGTTCTCGGTCTCCGATGGCTGGACTCTATGACAGTGCTGCTCAGCTGGTGTTTTACCAGCCGCTACATAAATGTAACGAATGAATGGATAATGAACGAACGAGTAAAAGAAAGAGAGAACAGATGAATGAGTTATGGACCCGCACCTAATTTACGGAGAAATGGGAATGTGGTAAAGAAGCAAACAGTGGAAGCAGAACAGGCTGGAAATATGGTACGAAGGCAAGAAAAGTAACACTGAGTCAAGCTTAGCCTACGTTAACAGCCAGCAATTCTAGAAACAGTTCGATCTCTCCCAATCCCTAGTTACTAACCAAACTTCAGAAAGGTGGCACCAAAATGACTATATCCGTACTTCACTTTGTGTTGCCTGTCAAATAACATACTCAACTCTTCTTAGCAATTGCGTGATCTTTCAGTTGCATTTAGGTCCTCTGCGATATTTATCCCTACTTCATCACACAAACTGTCAATTTTTTTTACCTTCGGAATAAATACAAGTCTGCACCGTTCATAGTCTGCCAAAATGCGTGTGTAAAACGCTGGCTTACGTCAAAGGTCGTTTTAATAAAATTCCCAAACGACTGCATAGATTGCACAAAGCGATAAACGTATGATGAACGTAACCTACATGTATGTAGAGACAGTGTTCTCCGGTTGCTTAGCCTGAGGGTGGTTGAGTCCGCATCCTGACTGATTATGCCTGCAGGGATATTGGTCTCGGCGGAGTCAACAGTCGAACGCTTTCAGTTGGATTAAGTTCACAGCAAAGAAATAGATGGAGCGGGAAGAGAAAGCAGGAGAAGGAGCAGGAGGAGCAGGAGAAGGAGCAGGAGGAGGAGGAGCAGGAGAAGGAGGAGCAGGAGAAGAAGGAGCAGGAGGAGGAGGAGAAGAAGGAAGAGGAGGAATAGGAGGAGTAGAAAGCAAAAGAGGTAGGAAGGGAAGGGGTCGGTAGCAGGCGAGCGAAATGAGTAAGACGTCATTATCTCCGGTCATTCATCGCATCTCTCATTCTGTTCGTTTTCTTCCGATAGATGAAGGGGATTACGCATATCAGTACTAACACGGCATCTACACACTCCCTATCAAAGTATGTCCATAAAGTAGCGCCATATAAACTTGTGATAACCGCAAAAGCTATCAAGGCCTCGATGGCCATCGATAGAGCCATCATTCCTTTATCGAGCGTCGCTCCCATCGCCAAGCGATCGAAGATGATCACCACTGGATCGTTCCCTGAATATTCATTAATGCAACTACCAGACTATACTCGGAGTTTAGTCTAGAAGTCGGCCTATACAATGTAACTTCAAATTGCAAACTAGAAATCTGGAGTTTATGATTACGAGGCCTGTCTATGCTGGTGGATGTCCTGGGGCCTCTGTATGTTACAGTGGATGCGGGTTATAAGTCGGGGGTTGGCTGTTGGTGGCAATATCAGACGGCGAGAAAGATGGCTGGCCACCATCCGTCATGTGCCGAGGCTAAGAAAATGAAGTCGCTAGCACTTCATGCCCATGACTGCCTCTCAGGCTAGCTTAAGCCTTAAGGTATACTGCTATTCTTCCAGGGCTGTTTGTAGTGTGCAGTTCTACACAAAAAGGGCAGTTCTAAATGAATTTATGCAGCTGTATATATAGAAGCATTTTTGTGCAGCTAAAAATATGTCTAAAACTGTTCATTGTCATCCGATTTGGAATAATTTACTATGGTTTTTAAGGGGTTGTGCAGTTCTAAAAATTCCTTAACAAAGCCCTGTCTTCTAACTCTTCTTCTGTTATATTATGTAAATTTAGGTAATTACGTTTAAACTAACCTAAAGCAACTGGAGAGCACCGTCTCTACATAGGTTACGTCCATGACTCCATGTACAATTATTTATCGCTGTTATCTTCCGCTTGAAGGCCTGGGTCGGAATCGCCTCTGAGTAGGGGTGCTGTGTAAATTCCGATTGATTGATTGATGTGATACCGTAAACCCATCACAGACTTCCTGCCATCCATGGTTTCATTCGCTAATTCGTTTGTCATTCCCTTTCTTGTTCTGTCCATCTTTCGTGATGAATTGGTCCTCAAGCATTCATTCGTTTTAAGGTCGCCTGACCTGTGTCTTAAAAACGTCTCCGAGTTGATGGATTGCAGTTCACTGTCTATCGTCTACGTTCTATATATATATATATATATATATATATATATATATATATACATACATACATACATACATACATACATACATACATACATATGCATAGTACGTCCTGGCTGTTACAGTAGACGAATAGACAGTGCACTGCAATCCATATATATAATAAAGGAAAGAAGAAGGGAAAGAGAAAAAGAAGAAAAGAAGGAAAGCGGAAGGAATGAAAGAAAGTATATAGGAAGGTAGGAAGGAAAAAATAAAGAAAGGAAGGAATTGCTATCCTCAGATCCTGCACGATCTCCGCGGATAAACAACCTGGCTCTTTACAACTCATGAGATGAATACCAAACTAATGCTCTATGATCTAGTATAGTCTATAGACTGTGCTGTCAGCGCTTCTGTACAGTTTCGAAACGGGATCCATCATTCCTAAACAAGAAACTTGACACTTCCGACACGGGTATACCTAAGACGGATCATCCAGATTCTCTACTCGGATCATGTGATCAATGTCGTGAGTATACGAAGAAAACAGCGATGACGCCGGTCTCTGCAACTGTTTGAAGACGCAGACTGTGCTTCATCTCGAGCATGACGCCCTCACTCCATAAAAGACGAGGGGCACTGGATAACCCTATGAACGACCCCCACACCCAGAGGGATAAACAAGACCACGTGATCGACCTAGGACTGCTTGAACGTTGAGCCCATCCCAGAAATGTTTTTGCAAAACTAGGCCTATATTTAAAATGGCGCATTTTTAGCATACAAACTGTCAAATTAAGAGTACAAAATCTTAATTTTTATCTTCATTATCAGTCACGTACATCACAGTAGTCTTTAGGCAAAGCTTCGCGGGTCAGAAAAATATCGTCGGCGTGCCAGAAATGGCCCGCGGGAAGGCTTTTCTAGACACCCCTGCTTTAAGCCTATATATAGCAACCAATTTATAAAATACCACTTAGCGTTCCACAGCCATCACACTGTGTGGCGTCGGTATAAAAATGATTACAGTACCTGAAGCTAGTAAGACTAAAATTAACGGATACCTGGAAAGACAGGATGTGGTTTTTGAGTTGTTCTGGTCGAAAGGCTCCACCGGCGTTGGTTTCAAACGAACAGTTGACTACGTAGGAGGAGGAAGTTGAGTCCATGAGGAATAGGATCCCAGCACCCGCATGCATCGCCACGTTCTCGTAGAAGCGGCTGTTCGATATGTTGACGTATCGGAACGGTCCGATCAGGGTCATTCCTCTTTCTCCGAAACCAAAATGGCTGCCGTCGACGATGACTGTCACGTTGCTGCCCAAACTGGGTGGTTTGATGGCGACCCGGACGAGAAGTGCCGCGTCGAGGAGGTTCATGATGCTCTGGACTGGGTCGTTATGGAGAAGGTTCTCAAAGGTCGTGTCCTTGACCGTCACGCGGCTAAACTGGACCTTGTTCCTGACGGTCACAGCGAGGCCGCCGAGGAAGCGGTTCTTTGCTGTGTCAACTGCCGCGAACGTGCATCCAATCACGTCGACCTGGAGGATGTTGGTGGCCGTGGCGAGGCAGCGGCTGTGGCGGAACGTGGTGTTGGTCAGCTGGACTCGGACGACGAACCCGTGAAGGTCAAGTTCCGTTGAGGTGCCACATCCGACGGCACAGACGTCGTCTACCTTGCCCAGGAACTCCGAGTCCGTGGCGACTAGCTCTGCCAGTGGACTGGAGGCGATGGAACTCATCCGGGTGTTTTCAACGACGCTCCTTGAGACCCGGATTCTGGCGTTAGACGCGTAGATGACACTTCCGGTCAGGTGAACGTTCATCAGGGTGAAGACGGTGGCGTTTCCGGTCGTCTGCATCTGTTCATTTCCGGTTGAGATGTTGAGCATCATCATTCGAGGACCTGGAAAGGGACAGCCGAGGCGGTTCAGTCGACCTACGCCCTCGATGGTGACAGTGTGGCTGATGAGGAGTGGCTCAGCGGCACACAGCCAGTCCCAACTGTCGCCTGAATCGGCGTCGAAGCTGACGAGGATGGTGCCACCAATCCCGGTCACCGTCAGGGCGGTTGCCAGGGTACGACACGGTTGCTGAGACAGGCCGCATTCCGGAGCATCTCTCCCGGCGTTCGATACGTACGTTCGGATTGACGGAACTCGGTTATCATCTGCAGAACAATGAATAGTTGAAGCGTTGAAAAAACCAGCTGATCTAACGCAAAAATAAGTCTAAAAGGAACTGTCAAGGCAGTAGTTTGAAAAAATACAACGAAGAAAATTTGGTGATGTACAGAGAATTACGGACGAAAAATAATAGATGATGAGAGAGATACATAATTTATATATGTACAGAAGAGACGGACAGAAAACGACATAATTATATATATATATTATATATATATATAGAGAGAGAGAGACAGACAGACAGACAGACAGATAGACAGAGGAGAGAGATTGAATTACGGAAATCCATACAGTAGAAAAGAAGTTACGTGATGTAAAAGAAGACAAGTAGCGAAGTTAAGTCGTGGTTTTTGTGTTCCTGTAGTTGTGAATAAGTTATTTTCTTTATAATATCGTTGTGTTAAAATGTGTCGTGTTATTTTATGCTATACTAGACATTCTCCGTAAAATGCCTTCGAAGAAAACTTCATACAATGACGAACAACAGAAAGAGCTTAAATGGCGATCGAAAATCAGTAAATTCAATAGCAATCCTCTACCCCATCTCCCTCCCCTCCCCTAGACTTTGGCCCGTCCTAAGACGGTTGAAATGACCTTCCTAAAATATACGATCCCTCCCTACCCTCCGCCTTCTTCCCTCTCCCTTCCCCTTCCTCCACCGCTCTCCTCCCACCCCTCTAATCCACTTACCCTTCTGTCTCCCCTCCTCTCCTCTGCCCCTCCTTCTTCCCCTTCCCATGCCCGGACTCGCGTGCTTTGTGTAAAATTTTGCGTCGCCTCTAGTGAATTGGCTGGTACATCTAGAGCAAGATAATAGGCCTATAACTAAATGTAGTTATGCTGACACTAATAAGGTGACTAAAAAGAGGAGTCTACAGCACTTTTCAAATGCTCTTCCGCTAGATTCTTGGAATATTAGAAAGCGCAACAGGCACAGCAATCCGCATTTGCGGGACCGGGTAGAGCGAATGTCCTTGCTCTAGACTTGCTGCTTTCTCCCATCCATACAAAATCGTAATTCATGGCAGTGCGTGTTAAGCTGAATGATTTGGCAGCTTATAAGAGGCTGAATTTCTGGCCATTAACAGCAACACGGTTGCAGTGATTAAGTTATTTCTGTTTTGTGGGCACGAGTAGAATGTTTTCTGTAAATAAGCATATTGTAATAGTGTGTATGTATAAGCACTTGTAATAGCACCTCTTCAAGATTTCTACTCAGAGGCGCTCCCGACTACAGCGCGGACACTGAATCGGAGTTTCACGCCGAAGCGCATGAGCAATTGCGAGTGAAGGACTTGCCCAGGGTCCCTACTCGGCGACTTGAGGTGGATTCGAACCCGCAACCTCCGGCTGCAAGGCACCGAACATACCCCTACACCACCGCGCCCCGCAATAGTTCATGTATAGTATACAGCCGCACAGCGCCTCTTCAATACTCATAGAGGTTCTTACGTGCGCTATACACTACAGTTACAGATCTTACCACTTAACCTGCTTCTTCTTTTGACTTAGGCCTACTGAGCGCAACATAATATGTATCTCTTTCAGGAAACACAATAACTGTTGAATGCTATTGCTTAGGAGGATATTCTATTGAGCCAACAACAGTGGCGTCTAATTAATTAAGGACCTTCGTTTTATATCCATAGACTCTACAAGTTAGGAAGATTCACTCAACACAGATTTACGAAAGTTTCAACCGATAAAAAAGATGGTCTGACGCATTCAGTACAAACTGTAAATATACAACTTAAAAGAGTATCAACCTTTGCATGGGTCTTTAAATATATGGCATTGCCAGTAGGTCTACATTTTGACAAATATCCACAACAGAACAGGATACCTGTCTTTGGCCGTCATAGCTCAGCCTACACTGTATACCTTATATAATGTGTTTCTATAGTGATATCAATCATATTCTATATGACGGTGTCCATAAATAAACGGTTTATAATAATTGTTGTCTCAGCTGGAAATTTACCGGTTTGGATAATAGTAATAGATATAATTTATCTCGAGTTCGATCAGTAACTGATCTCACTCTTGCGAGACCAATCTGATTTAGTAAATGCGAATCCACGGAATAAGCTGGTTTTCTCCGTGTTTGGTTAATTTTTTTATAGCCTTACTTTCCCAAACAAACACACTCGGAACAATGGTGTCCTGCTTCAACCTAGCATGAACGTTAACAAACTAGAACAATAATAATTGTAATAATTTCATATGTTCTGCAAGATCTGGTTCTGGACGTTCTTCAGTTTGATTAAATTAAGAACTCTTCGAACTCTACAATGTTGATATACACAAAGTGCCTACGATGTATCTCCAGAGACACGACTGTTTGCAGCAGATGTGGAAACCACGCATTCCTTTGCAATTATTCGGTCTTTTGTGATGTCTTGTCGGAAGCTGTCTTTCAGTTGCTGCGCGTAATCACGACCTTGAGTAGGAGATGAGATGGTGGCAAATCTGTGGATGCAGCACTATATGCAGTCCATGGCCGCTAGAGGACGCGAACAGTCGTAACGCAATTAAGAAAGCAGAGCATGACATGGTTGTCAACTAGGGATGTATTAGTCATTGCAGATGCCGGACAGGAGGATGCCATGGCTGCTGGTATTCACCGGGTGCCAGCGCCTGGAGGCAGCCACAAAATGGATGTCCGAATTGGTGCCAATACGAGGCTGTGAGGTCGTTGTCGTCATCACCATCTGCATCATCACTAGTCATCGCTGACATCGTCATCGTCACCCTGCTCCTCCTCCCCATCCTCATCCTCTTCGGCATCATTGTCGTAATCGTTATTATCATCATCGAATTGTTCACAATCATAATCATCACCATCACGATGACCTACTTCCTCCTCCCCGTCATCATCACCTTCCTCATCCTCCTCTTCACCATCATTGTCATCATTATGGCTGCATCATTGTCGCTATAGTGTGAAAGCTGCATTGGGAGACGCAAAAATCGTAGGTAGCCCCGCTGAGAAGCTCATGTAAGGCTTTTTATTTCCACATACTTTCATAAATCCATACACGTCAACACTCGACAATGGTCGAAGAATGGGCTTCCGGAGATAGAAGCCAATGACAACACCTCGAATGGACAATGGACAGTGGATAATGCCGCGGAAGACGTGTAAAAGCTCGTCTATTCTCATATAGAATAAAAGGCGACTCTCTGTGTCTCGGCTCTCCTCTGTATCTGCTCTCCTCTTTGTCTTCTTCCCTCCTCTTCTCTTCTATTCGTTTCTCTCTTGTTCTCTTCGCCTTGAGTCTCTTCATAGCTTTTCGGTCTTTTTCACACCAATAGTCAGCGACCATCCTGCCTTTCAACGACTGCAGTAAACGGGTCCGCGGACATTGGTCTCCAGCCACGCGATGCTTCACCACGTCACATCTCGCGACAAACACGCAGTGGTAATTCATTGTCTCCGTCACAAAGGATGCACTTACACATGACCTTTACGTCTGCTTTCACGGTCAGTCCTCGTCACGAGGTTCGTAACTGCCACCCACCAAAGCAGGTTGCGGAGTTTGTTTCCCGGTCGTTCGACGATATTTACGCCCGATCGTCACGCACAAAAACCTGGGCTACCGCGGAGACATCAAAGTTTCATGCTCGTTGCATCCTGTACTCAAGGCCCATATATTTGCATATAATGGTATTTGTGTTGGATCAAACTATATGCTTGCAGGACGTGGAAAAACTATCTTTAAAGGCGCTTTGTTATAACGTGTGTTCATGTGTATATCAGCTGAATGTATAATTTTGTGAGTCTGTATGGTTGGATTGGATGTTGGCAGCCAAAAAATGGCAACAAACAACATTAACCAGTCAATGCCCTGCGTTTTCTCTAAGTAGACATGGATTTTGACTGACGAAAGGATAGAAGTGTGTTACTAAGAGCCTTAGTTACAGTAACTAGTTACTGGAAAGCAAAAGGTATCTTTCTTTCTTTCTTTCTCCTCCGTCAAGTATTCGCTGACGATGAGGCTCTAACAAAACTTCTCCATTTCGGTCGGTCTCTTGCGATTTCTATTGCCCTTCTTAAGTCCCATCCTCTGTCTTCTATGTCCTCCAGTACGTTATCTATCCATCTCTTCTTCTGACGTCCTCTGCTCCTCGTTCCCTCCACTTCTCCGTGCAGCGCCTTTGCCGGCATTCTTCCGTTCTCCATCCTGATCACATGTCCATACCATGTTGATGGTGTGCTCCGAGTCGACTCTATGCGTATCCTCGGTGTCACCCTCGGGCGCGATCTCAGCGTCACCGGCCATGTGGACGAAATCATAGAGGCTAGCTCTGCCTCCCTGCACGCCCTGCGAGTCCTCCGAGCGCATGGTCTTCCACCAAAGGCGTTACACCTGGTTGCCGAGGCCAGCACCGTCTCAAGGTTGCTATACGCGGCTCCAGCATGGTGGGGCCTAGCGTCAGCAGCTGATCGCAACAGACTTGAACGGTTTCTTGCAAGAGCTGCACGCCTGGGTTATCTACCATCTGGAACCGCAACCATCGAAGAGCGAGTCTCGTCAGCTGAAGACCGCCTCCTCCAGTCCATCATCTGGAATGAGATGCACGTCCTACGACGCTTCTTTCCGCCACCTGTGCTGCGACCCTATGCTCTCCGACCTCGTGCCCATGACTTTGTACTTCCTCCAAAAGACTCTAAGAACTTTATACCTAGAGTTCTATACAAGCGAATTTTTAAGCCACCACGTTGACCCAAATCTTATAAACTAACATTATTCCCTTTTTTTCTTTATAGTAGCCTTTGTGTATGTAAGTTGTGAAGCGGTGTGTCTTCCTGCTTGATAAATAAACGAATATATCATCATCATGTTAGTCTTCGTTTCTTTATTCTTTCCATTACCGTTTCCTTCTGCCCCAGTTCTTCTCGTGTCACCTCATTCCGTATCTTTTCTCTTCGTGATCTATTCAGTAGTCCTCGTAGCCATCCCATCTCCGCCACCAGGAGTCTTCTCTCGTCCTCCTTTTTCATGCACCAAGACTCTGCTCCATACGTGAGGACCGGTATCACCAGTGTTTCGTATAGTTTGGTTTTTGTTCTTGTTGAGATGTTGCCTGATCTCTATAGTTTCCTCAGCTTCCCAAACATTGCTGATGCCAGCCCAATTCTTTTCCTTATGTCCCTTGTCGACTCCGCGTCCTCCGTAATTACGCCCCCCAGGTACACAAATTCCGTCACCTGTTCCAACTCCTCTCCTTCCAGGGTGATGTTTATCTTTTCTTTTTCCTTACCAATTGTCATTGTTTTGGTCTTCTCTCCATTGATCTTAAGCCCGAATCTTTTGCTAATTTCATGTACCCTGGTCGTTAGTTCCTGCAGTTGGCTTCCGCTTTCCGCCATCAGATCTATGTCGTCTGCAAATCTTAGGTTGTTGACTATTGTTCCATTTATTCTCACCCCTATTTCTGTATCTGCCAGCGCTATGTCCATCATTGCCTCCAATATCAGGTTGAATAGGTATGGGGATAGACCGCAGCCTTGTCTTACTCCAACATGCACACGAAACCATTCCGTTAGCTCCCCATCTACTCTCACTGCGCTTACCGTCTTGCAAAAACAAAAGGTATCTAGCTACTTACAAATAGTTACTTTAGAAAAAGTAACTAGTAACTGTTTGCAGTTACTTGTAGCTAAGTAGGCCTATATTTGGTTACCGTAGTTGAGAGTGTTAACTTGAATTTTCAGCTCCCTCCATGATGCAATTAGACTTTGAAATGGACGAAAAGGAAAGAGTACGGATTCGTGGGCACAAACGAAAGTGTCCAGGTCACTTTAACGCACGTGAACCTAAGAGTCTGCAAGATGATGATAAAACACCTTTAACTAAAATTTATTAATAGTTATAGCACCATAATCGAAATAGACGACACGAACATAGGTTGATTTAAAATTAACGAAAAGTAAATAATTTTTTGCGTTGCCGTTACCTCATAAAAGTAATCAGACTTTGACAGAAATACAGACTGACAGACAGAGACGGATGGAAAGACAGACTGACTGACAGACTGGACAGACAGACAGACTGATAGACCGACTGACAGGGACAGGTCAGGGGCAGACCAGTTCGATAGATGATTGATAAACGATTCTGGTCCGTTGAGGTCTATAAATCAGATGAACAGTGGAGCGAATAAATGGCGACGGACGAACGGTCACCGACAGATATATTGCACGTCTCCTGATGCATTTATCCTATTAAAGGGAAATCTCTTCTGTCGTTCCCTGTCTTACTCTCAGTTTGTCTGATCATTTGTCTCGTGTCTGTCTGCTTGTCTGCTTCCTTGTTTGTTTGTGTCGTGCGTCTGTTTAAGACTACTTGTATTTCTTATTGTCTGTGACTGTCTGTTTGTCTGCATTGTCTGTGATGGCCTGTGGTGACTGTTGTCTGTATTTTCTGACACGGTGTGTTTGTCTGTATTGTCTGTGACGGTGTGTTTGTCTAATGTATGTAACGGTGTGCTTGTCTGTATTGTTTGTGACGGTGTGTTTGTCTGTATTGTCTGTGACGATGTGATATCTTGCCTGTCTACTTGGCTGTATATCTGCATTCAACGTAGTCTCTTGCATTGATGTATTTGCCTGTGTATCTCGTTTCGTACGTGTATGCATTATGCATGTCTGTTCGTCTGTCTGTCTGCCTGGTGTCCGTTCTCTAATAGGTCTATATAAATCTGTCTTCCTGTAATCTGAACGCCCATATATCAGTGTGTTTTCTGTATTGTCTGTGATGGTGTGTTTGTCTACGGGTCGGGTCGGTATTGTCGGGTGACTGAAGTGTGTTTCATGTATAGTGCCGGTCTGTCACATCTGTCCTTTGTCAATCGGCCGTGGAAGTTTGAAAATTCGCGATAATATTGTTAATTTTGTCTGGCATCAAATTATGGTGGATGATATAGCTGATCAGGTGTTACTATAACCTTCTTATATTGCACCAATATTGTAAATCGTTTAATTTTTGGCCATAAATCTGAAAAGTCATACTCCGAACATTAAGAAATTTAGTTGGGCAGCACGATTATCCATGAAACACGGTCAGTCATCATGATTGTCATTATGATTATGTTTAAGATTATTATTATTATTATCGTTATTATTGTGATTATTATTATTATTATTGCATGCTTCTGATTTCCTCTGTCTGTCTGCCTGGTGTCCGCTTCTCTAATAGGTCTATATAAATCTGTCTTCCTGTAATCTGAACGCCCATATATCAGTCTATGTGTCTGCATGTCTGTGTGTCTATGTGTGCTTCTGTTTCATTCCTGCCTTGTGTCAGCGTATTATAAGAGACTCGTTGAAATCATCAGTTGGCTAGATATCAAGATGAGACTCTATGAATATACATAAATCTTGTCCCATTCACAGCAACGAAAGGCAACATAGATGAACAGCTCAGGTTTATTATAAACAGAGTCGTCATGATCACTTCCATGCATGCCTGCTATACACAACCCTCTCCGACCACAACAGTAATAATATCTGACTCGTGTCACAAAATCTTTTCTTCATGTTGTCTTCCTTCGTCCGTTTTCATTTCAGTCCCTTATCGTTCTCATTGCTTTCTCCTCCTGTTTTTCTTGTTATTATATTTTGCTGTCACTTCGATTTTTCTCAAATAGTTTTTCCTTCTCTTATAATCTTCATATTGCAGCTGGTCCTTCTAAGGACGAATCGGCAGCTGTTCGTATATAATATTATTGTGTGGCTATTGTAGCGAAATTCAGTTTTCATTTTTCATACTGGGTTTCAATATGCTATCTTACTGGTCGAATCCAGAATGGTACTGACGTACCAAGATTATGCCAATGTTTACCAAGACCCAGGGTAATGCAGCGGCCCATGGCCAGTGAGTCTGGGGTCCGACCCTTAGTAGGTCGCGCGCATACTGTGCGTACCTTTTATGATACCCGAGGAATTATCCCGACTAGATATGGAAGCCATTAAGACTAACTTTGTAAAATCAGGCATGTATGCACACAACGTTATATTTCTCTTCTCCTCTTCTCTCTCCTCCGTCAGGCGTTATATTTGCGCTCTACTAAATGGAATCAAACTCAGAGGACAACGTTCAATGCAAAAATATGCAACATGAATAGACCTAAAGCTGATATAACATGGATCTAATTGTGGTTCATTCAAGGCGAAAGTGACCATTGACCGAACAAAAGTGTCTCCTACCACTCAAACGACAATCGTAGGATCATTTATTGGTAGGATGCTATAGACCTATTAAACTCTTTAGCAGTGTTTGTCAGATGTCTGTACACCAAAGTGCGATTAGCAATTGGTTAATAAAGAATATATTTACTTACTTATTATTCTGTCGCGCTCAAATGTACTAGGCTAATGATTTTACTAGACAATATTCCAATATTCCTCTTCAAGACAGCCAGCAACTATTACCTCTTACTTAATATATACTAGAGGGTTTCTGCCTAGCGACTAGATTACAAATGGCACCTGGCCGTTTTCCTGCTGGCCTGAGTCTCTTCTCACGTCTCCCCTTGCAGATGGCTGCTCAGACCACACCAGGCCTCATCCCCCAACTCACAGCTCTTCATTAATGTACTTAAAAGGCATTGTGGATACATACATCACAATAACCATCATCCACATTTATTATCATCAACCTCTTATCACCATGATCACCGTTGTCATCGTTCTGGTTTTTACTGCTGCAATAATTATGAAAAATCACGTCATGCTTCATGCAATATCATGAATTTTGAGAAGATTTAATTTGTGTAAACGAATGGAAATGAAAGACCTGTCCTATATACAAGCTTAAGAATGACATAATTTATACAGTCACATGCAAATCCTGTAATATTTTTTCATAGATGAAATTTAGGCCTACTCGGATTCTCAATATTCCCTAGATATTAGAAACCCGAGAATGGATGCCTGACGTTGAACGCGGATCAGTTTCCATCCAAAGTTAAACGTAGATTCCAATGGCTTGGGCCAACTTCTCTTCCAACATTTTGAACTAAAGTTTTTGCAAAATAATTTTAGATATCATATGCGTCAGAGTCAGCATTTGCTTCTCCCACTTAATTGCCTGTCATCTAGGTGTGTAAAGTAATGTAAGATGGTAAAGTAACGTAATTTAGCAAAATAATGTAAGCTATATATAATGCAATGTAATGCATAGAATCGAGGTGGTCATATAGCAGACTGGTTGAGCGTTCGTCTTGTAATACGAAAAGTATGGGTTCGAGCCTCCCATGAAACGGTCACCGTCTAGTGTGTGTGTATATATAGGGACCTTGAGCAAGTTCTTCACTCACAATTGTTCAGCGCTACAGAGTTATGCCTAATCATTAGATAGTGACGCTCTGTTGACCACCATTTTTATGCAGACGACACCCAACTCTACACATCCTTCTCCCCAAGCCATTTTTCCACCTCCATGGCACAATTACTCAATGTGGTCAACCTAATCTCTCAATGGATGTCGTCCAACATCCTCTGCCTCAATCCTTCCATGCAAAACATAATCCATCATCCTAGGCCTTTGTGACCAAATCAAGAAAATCCCTGACCCTTCCATACACCTATTCACCAACTCTTCATCTCTTACCTTCACCTCTGATGCCCCTGTTCGTAATCTTGGTATTACTTTTGATCGACATCTCTCCTTCTCTAACCACATCTCCAAGCTCTCGCTCTCCTGATTCCTGACCTCCACCGCATCAGACCCATTCTCGACTTTAAAACTGCCTCTACCACCAATGCTACCTCAATTGTCCACTCAAAACTCGATTACAGAAATTCGTTCTTCCTCAGTATTGATTCCCCACAACTCAAGCGTCTGCAAATTATCCAACACTCGCTGGCAGAGCTGTCACCAGAACGCGAAGATGTTAAATAGTTTTTAAAAAAATCTAGTTTCGGTACATAACGGCGCTATCGTCATTTCTACATATGACGTGAGATTGACGCAAAATTGGTTCCTTCTACAGAAACTGCACTGCCAGGAAATAGAGTCGCTGTCAGCCGGAAAAAAGAGACTGTACTGTCAATCAATTCAGGGACCTTCCTTCGTGTATGCCATGCGCTTCAGACCTTGTTTCTCGCCAGTCATTCTCGGCCAACAGGAACTGATTCTATTATTTTCTGTAGGCCTACTCCTACTATTCCTATTCCAACTCGTTTCAGCCATTTGGAATTGTATTTCAATGTGCAAGCGGAAAGATTATTTAAAATGGCGTCTTCTGCAAGCTCAAAGGTTTCAAGTCGTCGCTTATCTGACTTTGAAATAAGTGTCGAAAATCCTAGGACTATATTTATGATTTTAGATTTATGATATACTTTTTGTCTGAAGATTTACGTGATAACGTATAACGTTATATCATATATCGTTATACGCTATATAATACGCTATATATATGTTATATAATATATATACGTTATATGTATACGTTATATATATATAACATATATATATAACGCTGGACTTTGAGCTCTAGCAAAATAGATCGTAATAAAACAGGTCTTAAGGCTGATCGCATGCATTTGCTAACTATACACAATTTGTAAAGGGCTTTCTATAAACAGCTGAAACCAACTTTATATCTGCTGTCTGCTCTTTTAGTATTAAGCATTTATTGTCGGCTGTTGGAGCGTATATATATATATATATACAGCGGTGAGCAATCTCAAATGGGAGACCTCGAATCATTGACAGTTCAGCTTCAACGCATACATCCACATACTAACCCGTCAGAATCTGGTCACGAAAGACATGCATTCAGCCATGCACGCGCATAAAAAGACAGACACGGAGGTAGAGAGAGGGACGAGGACAGAGAAAGAGAGACAGGCAGAGAGTGTGCTGTCTGTCGTCGTTGCATTTGTAGGCAGCAGATAAGAAGGCAGGCACCACGCTGCGATGAGCAGAAATAAAGGCTGCAGCAGCGAGGACGGAAGCGGCGCCGTGGACCGCAGGGACTTACTTATCATAGGGCGAAGACGTACGCCAAACGCCAATTACAGGCAATGGACGTCAGTCCCACGAGCATCACAAAAGGACAACTGGTCGTAGTCGTCGTCAGCGTTCGGTTATTTATCAGTCGATCTACAAACTATGAAAGAAACGACGACAGCGGCGATTGCGATTTAGGACTATAGTCTTCCGAATGACTGCAGGCGAGCTGAGCTTCTAGATTTAACTGCTTCTCTAGGATATCTCTTCGCTTCTTTGGCTAAAGTCTTTGTTGTTTTTATTACCAACAGCGACTGTCGTACATAAACAGAAATCCGGAGGTCCGAGACATTTGGCGACTGTTGTCACGCTATTGTTCTCTCGAGACCTTGGTGAGTTCGTGTCACGAGGTTTTTGGGTCGCCATCTTGTATCGGCGTCGGTCCTTGAAACGTTACTTAAACCAAGCAGTTTTAATTTAGTCCATTTTCAAGTATCCTCCAATTCGTTCTCGGTGTGAATTTTATCCTAGAATGTTCCGTATAAAGCGGACACACATTATAAGTTTATGGCAGAATCTGATCTGAACTCGAGCTTCGATCTTATAAAACGTGCTATTGGCGAGGCTTGATGGATGACCTGGGTCTCCAGAACTGGCCTTGAGCGCTGACGTTCAGATGATTGGAAATGATATCGGGCTTCAAGCACCCAGCAGATGATCGCTCTACTGGTCTATGGCCATTGTAATTTTAATTGGAATTCAAATTGGAAATTTATATAGCCCGCTTCATGAGATACCAATCAGAGACGACGTGAACGATTTCTAATGTCACCAAGAAGATAAAAATCATCAGTTAGCAAGCAGTGCTCAGATGACTAGAAATGTATCCAATTGTGAGCTCCCACGCACATGAAGAGCCAAAGCGACAAATTCCCATTCAGGGTTGATAGTTGTAAACCCGTCATTACTTTTATTCTTTTAACCTTGAGTTGTGAGTTTAATTTAGTTCATTTTGTTTTTGCCATTCGGAAGTTTCAAGCTCTAACAGTAATAAGATCAGAATGACAAAATGCTCAACTGTTCAACTTTAGAACTTAATTGCAACAAATTGCAATCCAAGATGGCGTTTCAAAATAGGTCGTGGTTTAAAACCGTAAAAACTTATTCAAAATGACGTCAAGTTGGTTTCACGGACAGAGGTGTTATATTCTACCGCAGGGATATCCAAACTATTCCAAGTCTTTAAAACATTTAATGACTAATAAGAATCTATTCTAAAGACCCTGTTTATCGACAAATTGTTCTCAGATCTAAGGACACAACACATCTATCTTACTCATTTGAAATCTTGCAGGATCTCGGATTTACCAAAGATCCACTATCACAATGTACTAAACAGAGTTTTAAAAAAAACTCCAAACTGGTTTATATTCTTCAACAGGAAACGTCGTTGATAAAAGTATATGGGTGAAGCGACATAAAGGTTTTCTTGCATGCGACGATGATCGTAATTTATTGAAATGTGTGGAAATGTTATCGTCGCGTGGATAGTAAATGTTATCGTCGCGTGGATAGTAAATGTTATCGTCGCGTGGATCATAAAACACTTCCTGCTGCCATTGTAGGGTGTGTCCAACTGGGACTCTCATAAAAGCAACGGAAAGCTTTGTTGTTGATACTAAAATAGTACTCAAACCATTTCATTCATTTGCGTTTATTGGGCGCACATACGATGCTCTCTTTACTATCGGCAGAATGGCGGAACATTGCCCGCGTCATCGATTTCGTCGGCTTTTAATATGTGCTGAGAAAATGTAGACAGATGGATTCAATTCCAAAATAGCAGCACATACTAAAACTAAGTTAGAGATAGACCTGAGTATAGAGAAGGGTTCTGAATGTAAAGTCAGAGGTCAAAGTTGTCTTATGATCAATAATAGTTTTGGTATCTCCTTCTGCGAAGGAATAAATAGCAACGACCAAATGACAGTCTTCGGGCACTTGGGTCACACGCGGAAGGTATTGGTCAGAAGACAGACAAGACAGACACGCCGACAAATAGACAGACAGACAGACAGACAGGCAGATGAAATAGACAATTTAAGCTCACTGAAGCATTAGAGCTCGACACTTGCACAGACAAAACTGGGACAAGAAAGGAACGGAGAGAAAAAAGACAGCGGAAAATAGATCGACCAAATAAGAAGGCCATTAATTAAATTAGCCATGCAATGAGAAAATTCAAAGCCCAATAAACACAGATGGACGAAGAGAGAAAGTAATAGCCCTGCAGCGCCTGGAAGGCATTGCATGCAGAAGAAGGGAACTTCGACCGACGATTGTCGATGAGGAGAGGTCAGAGGAGAAGAGAATAAAAGAGAGAATAAAAGAGATATACATGCTATAAGACATCCGGTCTCTATTTCTTCCTAATCCGTGGCCAACAGACCCAGCTGATGCCTCAGATTTAGCGCCTTCATCAGGCAATGCCACTCGTGCGCCATCTGCTGATAGCCATACCATTCCTCTCTCGATACGCAGAGTATACCCACTCTCATCATTATCATCATCATCATCATCATCATCATCATCATCATCATCATCATCATCATCATCATCATCATCATCATCATCATCATCATCATCATCAACAACAACAACAACAACATCATCATCATCATCATCATCACCACCACCATCATCATTTATTCATTCGTAGTAGTAGTTTCAGTTTAACGACACTGTGTGATAACAAAGATCATTAGCGTTGCCCTCTTCCTTCATCCAGGCTTGGGACTGGCACTGACAAAGTGCGATCAGTGGCGGAGTTAAATCATTAATTGATTTAGGAAATTTATATAGTGCCACACCAGGAAACTAATCAGAGGCGCGCTCTACGCCAGCCTATATTATGTTTCCTGTAATTAAAACAGAAGATGTATCAGTTAGAAAACCGTTGCTCAGATAACTAGAAGAGTCACCAGTGGATGGCTCGTGCACATCAGACGCAGAGCTCAAACAGTTCTCAGCTATAGCGTTGACAGATGAAAGCAATTTCAGAGGATGAGAAAAGATGATAGGCGATACATGTGATCAGTTGGCTGACGGTTGTCTCATCGTCCCTTGCAGATGGAAATCTCGCTAACCGCCAGATGCGCATTTGTCACTCGCCGATCGCTCGGCAGTGGAGACATTCCGTGATTGACGGTGGTCGGTGCCTATCCAGAGACTGTCTTCGCCTTTGCCTCACTGGGTCCAAGGTCACCCTGCGTTGACGGTATACGATGGTCTGTAGGTTTGAGACTTGACTGTCAGCTGGAAACTTGTCCCCCATCCTTCGGCTGTAGCTGGACAATTCCAGTCACAGAAGGTTACGATAAGAGAAAACCAGAATCGTCACAAAGCCAGTAAATTGATGAGAACGAAAAGGAAGACCGGCTCGCAGACTCGGTAGCAACAATTGTTTAAACTTGCCAGAACTGTCGACCAAAATGCTGCGTTTGAGACAAAATGACAGTGACGGCTGTCAACAACAATGGAACATGACTGCTGGCATCATCATCATCATCATCGCCATCATCCTCTCAGGCTCTCACTATTTCTCCTTGGCTTTCAAGTACTTTGATATGCAACTGTATCTTCTTCTGGCGGCTGACTGACAGTAACTGTAGCTATCTGCGTCTCAGATTCACTTTTCGGTGTGACCGTGCGCTCGATAAAAATTTAATTAATAATAATAGCAATAATCATCATCACCATCATCATCATCAGCAGCAGCATAATCATCAGCAACAACGAAAACATCATCATCGTCGTTATTATCATCATCTTCGTCTTCTGTCATTTTGCATGTCCTCTTATTTGGTCTAATTCCTTAATTCTTTGGCTTCAGTTAGCCCACTTCTGTTTCCTTATAAGGGCTATCTATAACAGTCTGCTCTTCTTCAGTTAGTGTATCTCACCATTCTCATCCTATGCATTTCTGCTGATCCATCTCCTGAATTTTTGACTTTCTGCGTCAGTTTTCCATTCTCCTTATGATCCCCTTCAACGTTCTTGTTGTTCCTTCGCCATCCTAATTCGTCTTGATCGTCTTCAGCATTCTGCTTCGCTGTCCACTCGTAGGCCATAGTCCTTCGTCTCTCTGTGTCGTGTATCTGAGGATCTGCCCGTTTGTCTCTGTATATTTGTGTCTCTGCCCGTCTGTGTCTGCCTCGCTCTCTGCCATCTGATTGATGCAATGCCTGTTCAGGCGACATGTTCCCTTTCAGCATCTCTAACTTCCTTCTTCTTCAGCAGCTGCCACTACTTATGTGACATCCTCCTCCTTCTCCTCCTTCTCCTCTCCTCCTTCTCCTTCTCCTCCTTCTCCTCCTTCTCCTTCTCCATCAGTCTCCGGATTATCCCCTTCTCCCAGTTTCCTTGCCCCATTTCTTCTTCACCTCTTCTTTCTTCTCTCCTCCTCCTTAGAATTCCTCCTCCTCCTCCTTCCTCCTCTTCCTCCTTCTCCTCTTCATCCTCCTCCTCCTCTTCCTCCTCCTTTCCCTTCTGTTCGTCTACGTTCTCCTCCTCCTCTTCCTCCTCCTTCTCTTCCTCCTCCTCCTCTGCCTCCTCTTCCTCCTCCTTCCCCTTCTGTTCGTCTACGTTCTCCTCTTCCTCTTCCTCTTCCTTCTGTTCTCAGTCTGGCGATAAGAAGGAATTGGCGGAGTCTTTCGGTTAGGGAAGCTGATTTGCCAGCATCTGTTGTTTGCGAGCGTTTGACGGATGCTTTGGCTGCAGAGGTTGACGCAGTTTGGCGATAACGTAGCACGATCACAAGTCACAGGTTCGACTCCCGGACATCGGAACCGTCCAATTTTCTTCTGTGGTATGTAGATGTATGTAGCAAACGTATTGCGTATATGCATGCATGCATGTTTGTATGTAAGTCTATATATATATTATATATATATAATTTATATATATAATATTATATATGTAGGTTATTTTTTCTATTGTATAGGCCTATATCTGACCTCAATGCACATTATACTATAGATCACGGGGTGATTACCGAGGAAGTTTTGCTCGCACTAACTCTCGACTGTTTTCAATTAAAGGTTTCGGAGCCTCTGGAATAGTCTATCCCACAATATCCGTAGACTGCCTAATTTGTCATCATTTAAGAAATCAATTGGTCTATACCCAATTGGTGTATATACCCAACTAAATAACCGTGCACATGTCTTTATTCTCCCATGACTCTGGGAGACGTATCGATTCCTTGGGTGCAATCAATAAAATACTTGGGTGTGATGATTAATCATGGTAAATCGCTTAATTTTAACACGGAATCGGTGAGACGATCTTTCTTCTCTGCCTGTAATTGTATCTACGCACGTGCCAAAGATCTTAATGAGTTGGTTCATCTATCTTTACAAGAAAGCTATTGCTTGCCAATATTAACTTACGCCTCAGCCGTAGTTAAATACACAGTGAGACAGGAAGATGAACTGAATGCATGTTGGAACTCTGTTTATAGAAAGTTATTTGGTTTTAATAAATGGGAATCTGTTAAAGGCTTCATTTGTGGCCTTGGTAGACTAGACTTACATCACATTATTAAGAAACGTCGCATGATGTTCTATAGGCGACTAGTTCATTCGACATCTAATTTTCTCCAGGATATTTTCTGGTGTTACGTTGTTGAGCACTTTCTTTGTGACTCTGAACTCGTCGGCATCTTGAACGGTAACTTTAGTTGCATAAATGATCTTTACGAACATTTTCGCAGTCTGTGCGTTTGATTTTACGTTTGTTCAGATTTGTGCATGTATACGTTTTGTTTCTGCCTTCGGGCGTAATAAAGTAATGATTCTGCTTTACTAGTTAAGGCTTTTTGACTTTCTTTTACGTTATTGATTTTTCCGTTCTGGTTGTGTTTATGCTTGACAGTCCAGTTGGACTAATAAAAGGATAATAATTTGTCATTCTACGTTTATTTTATGATACATGGGGTGATCCTAATAAGCGGGTCTTTGGTCCCTTCTGGGTCCCAACATTACGGTATATTGTGTTTATTGCCATCTGCCGTTTGTACAGGGAACAATAAATGAATGGTTATGATTATGGTTATAATTATATGTGTATGCGTTATATGAATGTTTGCATGTATGCCTGCATATATGTGTGCTGTATGTGCATGTATGCATGTATGCATGTATGCATGCATGCATGTATGCATGTATGCATGTATGCATGTATGCATGTATGCATGTATGCATGTATGCATATGTATGCATATGCATGTATGTATGCATGTATGCATGTATGCATGTATGCATGTATGCATGTATATGTATGTATGTATGTATGTATGTATGTATGCATGTATGCATGTATGCATGTATATGTATGCATGTATGCATGTATGCATGTATGTATGTATGTATGTATGTATGTATGTATGTATGTATGTATGTATATGTAGAGATATATACATGTGTATGCACGTATGTATGTGACTGACTATTTCATATTGAGCTATTAAAAGCCTCAAAAAGGCAGTAAAACAACCACAATTCGTCAATGTCATACACAACAGTTCAACCGCACCGTTTCTCATTGTTTGATTACGTAGTTAAGTGAAATTCTATTTTAGGCCTATAAGCTTATAAAGTTATAAAACATTAATAAATGGTTTCATACATTTATTGTCTAAATCGTGTCTCAACCTACTCAGTATTATAGCCTAATCTGAAATCATTGTACAACAACTATATTTTAAGATGACTTGTATTGGTTTTTTACCCGTAGGCCTATATACCCATACCCGTAGCCTACTTGTGAAGTAATATGGCTAAAGGTTTAGGCTGAATAAGTGACAGTTCCGTAATAAATAAATCAGAGTTTCTGAGATAAGACCGACGTTTTCGAATTCTGTTGTAACTTTTGTCACTGATGAAAGTATTTCACGTAAAACTGATGTATACGTACTTTGGAAAGAACAGAATTGTATTGTATTGTATTGTATTTTGCCATTTATTAAGCGCTTCTCTCAGCAAAAGCCTTTCAGAAGCGCTCCCAGTGCCAGCAGCCCCGAGGAAAAAGGCAGGATTTTAGTTTAGAAAAAGATGAGGAAAGAGTCAGAGGCGTCCATCCTATGGGGGGGGGGAATGAAGCAGAAATCTTCATAACCTTTTCAGGGGGGAAGAAATTTTTTAGTACATTCAACGTCTCTTCAGTTTTTCATCTTAGAAATTAATCGATTTGTTTTTTGATTTGATGCGGCTCAGCTGATACGTCAGTGCAGTCAGAAACTGAAACTTATCGGAGAAGATGAACATTCTAGTAGTCTCTAGTTACGTAAGCACGATTGCAACGGTCCACAATGTTGATGCAAACTTTCCGATTCATCTAACAAGACGACCACCTATAGGCAACATGACGAGAAAGCTGAGAAAAGGACAGTATGGCCTAAATGTGGTGATCAGTATAGCACCGACCACTATCGTTTTGGTGTTTACTATACAACACTGGATACGGTTGCTTGTCAAAAGACAAGACAGTTTCCATGATGACATGCAAGGTATTCCTGAAGAAATGGATCATTTTACGCCAAGGAAGTTGATAACAGAGTATAACGTATACCGACGGACAGTATAGCTAACCTGTGTAACTTCTGCAACCTAAGTTGAACTGATTTGCCTAGATGATACAGGCAATGACAATGATGACGAGCAAAAGACACACCTGTGGACTGGACTGGACAGTGGATTGAAAGCAGTTATGTTAAGCCATTACGTGTGATGTGTCAACTTTCAGGCTATCCCACGCTCACCAGCTTATATGAAATCCTGCAGTCTCCCTTGCGGTGAAGCTGCTCAGCTGAGCGAGTAATGAGTGGTATCCGCATTGTGAAAAATCGACTGAGGTTAACCATGGTTGATGACTGGTTTGCACCTCTGACAGTATTAGCCTGTGAAGGAGGTACTACTTTATCACAAAAACTGGATGAAATTGTTGATCGTACTCTGCTGCTCTGAAGAAGCACCTCTTGTAATTTTAGTACTTACATGTATATTTGTATTGTCTGACCGATCTGGCGGTATGCTTCTGTCTGTGTACAAACCTTCATATTTTGAATGAATGAATAAATGACTTATTGAGTGAAGAAACAAATGAATGAAATACGAAGGTTAGTGCATAATGTCGCTTGATTAGTGAACTATAAGATAGAGAATCTAAAAGTAAAAAAAATTGTGCTTCAAATTTCGGTAATAGAGATTTTCTCTTGTGTCGACAGTCGACCCTTCGTCTGGGGCCGTCGTCGTGGGGGGGAATCTGATGACACACATGCTTCATAGGCGTAAGGGGGGATGGACGCCCCTTGGAAAGACTATACCAGAAAGGATGGCGGCGCGTACCGCGGTGGAGGAAGTCCATTCCACAGAGAAGGACCATGCATGCAGAATGATAGTACATGTATATCCAATAAACCCGTATACGTGTATATCTGTAATAATCATAATCATAAACTCCAAATTTCTCGAAAGCTAAGCGCATAAGCACCAGTTTATTCACTAGCGTTCCATGTTATTATTACAAATGTGTGATATATATGAATATGATATATATGATATAAATGAGTAAAAATAATATAAATGTATAATATATATATATATATATGTGATAAGTATAGATGTGTGTGATTTGTGATATATATAGAGATGTAAATATAAAATGCATTTAAAAAGAGTATAGATAGACCTATGTATACGGGAGGCTGTATATATAAAAAGGGATGAGTACTTATCAAATCTATTGTTAGTTTACTTAATTAATTAATTAATTTCTAAGGTTAGGATAAGATAGTCAATTACGAGTGGCATTTAGTTAATTCATGAGTGGCTTTCATTAATACGTAATTAACTGCCTAGCGAACCGTTAAAACAGCGTTAACGGCTCCATGACGTAATACGATTTATCCAAGCGTTACCGTGACGACGTAATGAAGGAACGAATAGAAATGCGTTGAGAGAAGGACTTGAAATTTGGAGTTCAAGCGAGTTGGACGATTAGAGACGTTCCTGCGATTGGAAGGACGTTTTCGGTGAATGAATCGTCAGTTTCGAGGTTCTAGATGACTATGCATCTTGCGATGGATGATAGCATCGTCGTGGCGGACTTTTAATCGAAGTTAGGAGTAACCGTTGAGCATAAAAGGGCCGACGAGTGATCCTTTCGATAAGTCTACATGGAAGCGTAGAACGGTTGAGTTGTCGTCGTTTCTGCGTGTGGATGATTTGAACTGCGGATGTTTACGAAGGATTGATTAGTCTTCGTACAGCAACTTTAAAGCAAACGATACGGATTTATCTAATTCCGGTTTGTCTGTTGTTGTGACGATCCTTTTCAACAACTACTTCGACGTTGGAAGAACTGGTTGGAAGACGAAGCATCGTTACGATTACATGTCTTCGCCGCGACTCTTCAGAAGAAGATTCACCTCCGTTGAAATACATATCCTTCGACGAAACCTACTCCTACATTGAAACCAGTTTCTACGGACTCTACTGCGATGTCATCGAAGCGAGACTGAAGTTGTCTGAAGGATCAGATAAGCTCATAAAACATAATTATATTATTTAATAAATAATGCCACTCATAGGTAGATAGGTATTTATTTGAATTGTATGTCAATTGATTGTCTTTCTAATTAACACAATACAAGACTTTTCTACAAAAGATGCCTAGTGTTTCCTATAACCTTATTTGAAGTAATGTAATGTTCTACTCTGCCATTACGGACGCAGCAAAAAGGCGACTAATCCACATTAGGGCTACATTATGGGTGCTCAGCGTCCAGGATTTTGAGAGACTTTGCTAACTCAAGTAAACTATTAGTTAACTTGTACTAGCGCTGTAGATTTGTGCTTTCTGTGAAAATTAGAGACGATTAATTTGAATTTTAACGGCACGCACACTTGACATTTTAAACGGTGCAATAAGCCATTGAACATTTAACGTTACGTCATAACGTTACGTCATAGACATAGATTATATATTGTAACTAAGAGGTTGCATACAGATCTTAGGTAGGATTTGAGAATTTTATAAAGCGCAAGGCTTTTGATTAATTACTTGGTTGAAATAAAGTAAACAACTAAGATGCCGATTACTGACTATCAGCAGTTAATTCAGGTAGGCCGAGACTTGGGGATGCAAGGAAACGACCTGAAAAGCTTCGTGATAGAACGATGTGCTCAGCTGAGAGAAGAGAGAGCCAAAGAAAGAGAAGATCAAAAGGCGAGAGAATTATTGGAAATTGAGGAAGCTCGTAGTAAACGTCAAATGGAAGACGAGCGGGCTAAGCGGAAAGCAGAAGAGGAGCGTGCTAAACGCCAGTTGGAGATAGAAGAGCGAGCCAAGAGACAAGTAGAAGAGGAACGGGATAAGCGCCAATTAGAAGAAGAGAGAGCTAAGCGGCAAGCTGAGGATGAGCAAGCTAAGCGACAAGCAGAAGAGGAGCGTGCTAATCGTCAGTTGGAAATAGAAGAAGAGAGAGCGAAGAGACAAGTAGCGGAGGAGCGAATCAAGCGCCAAGTAGAGATTGCAGAAATACGAGCTCAGCGTCAATTAGAAGAGGATAGAGCGAAGCGGCAAGCAGAGGAAGAGATAGCTAAGCGGCAAGTAGAGGAGACGCGAGCTAAACGTCAGATGGAATTGGAGTCCTGTATAGAAACTCATGATTGTAGTTATGAAAACACGTTGGTAGAATCAACGGATGAGTACTTTCAAGCTGAGAATCAGAATATTTCATACGAGGATAGAGCAAAACACAAAATTGCTGGCATGACAAATAGAGAAAAGACAAAAGCGATAGGACAGAAGATTATCTGTTATTCATGTAGAGGTCAAGGTCATAAGGCAAGTCATTGCCCGAATAAGCTAAAAGGTGTTGTCAAACACACAAGAGCAACCTTTGGAACTGGACCTCGTAGAGAAACAAGTTTTAATAAATCAGCTAATAGAAATTTTCATAGAGAAAAGACAAAGGCGATAGGACCGAAAATTATCTGTTATTCATGTGGAGGTCAAGGTCACAAGGCAAAATGTTGTCCGAATAAGCTAAAAGGTGTTGTCAAACACACAAGAGCAGCCATACAAGTCTTTGAGAATAGCTTGTACAAGGCAAGAATGAAACACGCAAATTTAGATGCAAAACAGAATCTAAAATCAAAGGATAAACAAGAGACTCTGGTTAAGAAAGATGTGACAATTAACCAGGTGGCATGCACTATTATAACAGTGAATGACGATAATCTATTGAACCTGAACGAAGAAGAAAAATCAGGATACAAAGTTAGAGTTAACGGAAAGGAAGTTGAGTGCATTTATGATTCGGGAGCAACATGCTGTGTTGTGAAGAGAGCACTTATAGACAAGTCAGATTTGACAGGGAAGGAAGCAATGTGTACACTGATAGATGGAAGTACACGTTACTATCCAACAGCTAATGTTGATGTAGATAGTGAATATTATACTGGGAAGGTGGAAGCCTTAGTGATGGATAATCCAGTGAAACCTATGATTATTGGGAAAATCAATGGAATCAGATACATGCTAAGTAAAGACAAGAAGAGTGATACATTGCCCAGCATTTGCAATGAAACGAAGAATATACAAAGAGACAGAGGTGAAATATACACGGACTTAGAAACACAGAGGCATAGGTCAACGGGTGTAGATGACGTCACAGATAAGCCGATTGTAAGAAATGACGTACATTCAACGGTCGTGACTAGAATACGGTCATCGAAGAAAAGGAATAAAAAACATAAGGTTACTAAATCAGCTGAGACGATAGAGGTCAAAGAAACTTCTAGTGATATTGAGATATTGCGAGAGGAAATAAAGAATGCATATAATTGCATATTAAAATTAAAAGAACGCATTGATCAAACGTGTGTAAAGGAACCGAAGGTGACGAACAAAGTGAATGTCAAAAATAAAAAGAATTTTGACAGAGGAGATGAAGTTGACAAGAAGTCAAATGTCAATCATGAAGAAATACATGATACAGAGACAGTTGCCTTTGTATCAGCAGTAATACATGATGGAGACTTAGGAATGAATAGAGAGGAAGAAATTCTAGAGCTCTACAATAGTGAGCAAACAAAAGATTACAGGGATGTAGACAAAAATCCTAATCTGTATGAGAAAATAGATTTTAGTGGACACACGCTTAGAGACGACAATATAAGTCCTAAGGTGGAATTGGTTGACAAGATTGTGGACAGACCGAGGCCGCAAACTAAGAAGCAAGTGAGAAGCTTTCTGGGGGCAGTAAATTACTACCGAAAGTTTATTCCACACTGTGCTGAACTTATGGCGCCTTTGTCTGATCTTACTAAGAAGTTGTCACCGAATGTAGTAGAGTGGAATCCAGAATTGGATAAGGCCTTTAAAGAGTTAAAGGGAGTATTAGCTAAGGCACCAATTTTGAAGCTACCTGATTTGAACAAGGAGTTTGTTATTCAGACAGATGCTTCAGGAGTAGGACTTGGGTGTGTTCTGATGCAGAACTATGATGGTATTAACCACCCAGTCGCTTATGCAAGCAGGAAGTTGTTGGAAAGAGAAAGGCGATACTCTGTGGAGGAAAGAGAGTGTCTGGCTATTATGTGGGGAATTGAGAAATTCGACAGGTATTTGTTTGGAAAGCAGTTTGTGATCGAGACGGACCACTGCGGATTGCAGTATATGAGAGAAGGACGAATGAAGAACGCAAGGGTGATGAGATGGAGTCTTGCCCTGCAGAATTATAGCTTTAAGGTGAATTACATTAAAGGATGTAATAATGTAATATCCGACTATCTCAGTAGGGGTCTGATATAGGAAGTAGATAATTTAATAGAAACCTGTAGGAATATAAATATTTATATAGAATAGGTATGTAGCATTGTTGTTGTTGTTTTATACATGTAGTTTAGATAATAATATAAGTAATTAACAAGTAGTTTGATAAGAAGGTTAGGTAGATAAAGCCTGTAGACAGTCTTTAAAAAGAGGGGCCTTATTGTAGCGAAATATAACTTATCAAATCTATTGTTAGTTTACTTAATTAATTAATTAATTTCTAAGGTTAGGATAAGATAGTCAATTACGAGTGGCATTTAGTTAATTCATGAGTGGCTTTCATTAATACGTAATTAACTGCCTAGCGAACCGTTAAAACAGCGTTAACGGCTCCATGACGTAATACGATTTATCCAAGCGTTACCGTGACGACGTAATGAAGGAACGAATAGAAATGCGTTGAGAGAGGACTTGAAATTTGGAGTTCAAGCGAGTTGGACGATTAGAGACGTTCCTGCGATTGGAAGGACGTTTTCGGTGAATGAATCGTCAGTTTCGAGGTTCTAGATGACTATGCATCTTGTAATAGATGATAGCATCGTTGTGGCGGACTTTTAATCGAATTTAGGAGTAACCGTTGAGCATAAAAGGGCCGACGAGTGATCCTTTCGATAAGTCTACTTGGAAGCGTAGAACGGTTGAGTTGTCGTCGTTTCTGCGTGTGGATGATTTGAACTGCGGATGTTTACGAAGGATTGATTAGTCTTCGTACAGCAACTTTAAAGCAAACGATACGGATTTATCTAATTCCGGTTTGTCTGTTGTTGTGACGATCCTTTTCAACAACTACTTCGACGTTGGAAGAACTGGTTGGAAGACGAAGCATCGTTACGATTACATGTCTTCGCCGCGACGCTTCAGAAGAAGATTCACCTCCGTTGAAATACATATCCTTCGACGAAACCTACTCCTACATTGAAACCAGTTTCTACGGACTCTACTGCGATGTCATCGAAGCGAGACTGAAGTTGTCTGAAGGATCAGATAAGCTCATAAAACATAATTATATTATTTAATAAATAATGCCACTCATAGGTAGATAGGTATTTATTTGAATTGTATGTCAATTGATTGTCTTTCTAATTAACACAATACAAGACTTTTCTACAAAAGATGCCTAGTGTTTCCTATAACCTTATTTGAAGTAATGTAATGTTCTACTCTGCCATTACGGACGCAGCAAAAAGGCGATCACATGTTTGAACGTATCTAAGTTGGTCGATATTTAAAATTTTGAGATCATGGAAGAGTGGTTTAGTATGAGATTTGTAGGGAGATTTAGTTATGACTCACATTAGGGCTACACTATCAACACCACCAGTATACGAACATCAGTACCACCAAAGCACCATACCATCACACTCAGTATACCATCAGTATTACAATTGCTATCGCAAGCTTAGTCTTAAAGTCAGAGAGAATGCTACTATTATTCTCGGCTATTTCTCTATTTATCTATAGTCGCACAAATCCGGTTAATTAAATTAAATGAACCGATGCACGTATGTAATTAAGTATTATATCTTGTTATATATAAGTCGCTGTATACATGAATGGTTGTCGGGTGTTGCGAAGGAATTCCCGGCGTCTCCCCGGAGACGCAAAGCAGACGATCTGGAACAGAGATCTGCCAACTGTGTCGAATGACTTCGCTCCACGCGGACCCAGGCGAAACGACGATACATACTTTGGGGAATCGTAGCTCAGCACACTCGTCTTAGCATGGACGCACACAAAGAAATCCCGGACGCATAGAAACTAATCCCGGACGCACACACAGTAATCCCGCTCGCTCACTGTCATGCAACAATGGTCCACGCGGCGACTATATAAGAAACTCGAGATATACGAAAGAAAAATTCCACACATTCCTATTCGCTCTCTTATCTTTTGGGAGCATACATCTTGCGACACACTCAAGTATATACATTTATCGCGCATACATACTGTATATATGAGTCTATAAAACCTATATGCAACATTCAATAAGCAAATGACCTCAATAGCTAAACTATGTACATGAGTATATATCATATAATACACATAAACTAAGTTATAAATGGAAAGGTTATTACTTATTCATGATAGGTCTATATAATTGTGTGTGGGTGTGCGTGTGTGTGAAATTTATATAGCGCCCCTTCAAGATAACTACTCAGAGGCGCTCCCTACCCAGGCCCGGTCAAAGAGGAAAGTCTTAAGTAGATTATAAAAAGATCCAGAGAGCTCTCGTGGGAGAGAACGAAGGTCTGAGCCTCTGAGGGGAGGTTATTCGAAAAAGAAGGACCATCGATCGAGAAAGCCCGACGCTGTCTAGTAGCAGAGCGAGCATGCGGAACTATGAAGTCACCTCTATAGAGGCCGAGCGCAGAGATCGGCGACCAGAGTGGGCCGAGGTTAAAATAAAGAGCTCCCGGAGATAGACAGGTGCTCTGCCCAGAACACAGTGCCAGACAATTGAGGAGACCCTTCATATAATGAATGCGCTGCTGGACAGGGAGCCAGTGGAGGACATCACGCATAAATGCAGAGATGTGGCCAAACCTAGGGACACCACCAATTAAACGAGCAGCCGCCCACAAAACGCCTTCCAAAGCATGCATGCAAACAGACTTGAGGAAGTCCACAGTAGAGCGAAGAGCAGTAGTCCAATCGATTACTAACAAAGGCATGGACCAGATTGCAGGCAGATGAAGAAGAAAGAGAACGAGTGACAACCCGCAGCTGGCGCAAGTGGTAGTATGAACGAGTCAATGCCGTGATATGCTCCGCGAAAAACAGTATATATTATATATATATATATATATATATATATATATATATATATATATATATATATATATATATATATATATATATATATATATATATATATATATTGTATATAGCCCACAGTGGACTACAAAATTTTTCACCTCTGCGAATGAGATAAAATATTTCTCAATATTTTCTCTTATACACATATGTACAATGTAGGTCTAATATAATTGTAGGATATATTGAAGCGATTATTATTTTACGGCCGTCGTAAAGAAACGTTTGAAGTGGTTGAGGTTTTGCTGGAACTTTGGCATCGACTGATAAGCATGTTGGAGACGAAATCTGATCAATATATAGATTGTCCTTCTTCGATAGGCGATCTTTTTCTCTGTCTGTTTTCAACTCTTATAATAGTTCTCGGTATTAAGCTTCGAGAGTGATCATGCAAGCATAATTATATATATATATACATATGATATATATATATATACATACATACATACATATATACATACACATACATATACATACATACATACATATGTAATTACATATACATATTACATACACATATAAATAGTCCGTGAGAGGAGTAACCCGCGTCGACTATGGTCCTCACTCGCTGGTGTCCTCGGTCGCTCCGCTGCACCATGCTCTCCTACTCAACCTTCGTTCACTGCCAACGATTATCTGGATTATATAACCGAGAAGATTGCCGTGACCCGTCGATCTACCGAGGGCTCTCCGCCTCCCTCCTTCCCCCTACCGCAGCCAGTCTCACCGGATGGGAGCCTCTAAACAAGGATGCTCTCAGCTGCCTCATTCAGGACTCTTCGTCGAAGTCGTGCGAGCTGGATCTGCTTCCTCCATTTATAATCAAAGAATTTATGGACGAATTTCTCCCATTTTTACTGTTAGTATGTAACTCCTCTTTGGCTCAGGGCTCTGTTCCAGTCCCACACAAAAGGGCAGTGGTCTTTCCATCGCTTAAGCGCCAGGGCCTAGACCCAGCCACTCCTTCCAACTATCGCCCTATCTCCAACCTGTCTTTCCTTTCTAAACTCTTAGAAAAATGCATTTCACTTCAGCTCGTTCACTACCTTGACACCAACTCACTAATGCCTCCTCTCCAATCCGGCTTTAGGAAATACCACTCTACTGAATCTCTCATGACTCACCTTCTTGCTGACGTCTTTAGTGCAGTCGACCAAGGTCACGTCACTCTTCTCGCACTGTTCGATGTCAGTGCCGCCTTTGACACTGTGGACCATGCCATCCTCCTTGAGCGCTTATCTAAATCTTTCGGCATTGCTGATTCAGCCCTTCTTTGGTTCCGCTCTTTTCTTTCTGACCGCTCTCTCTCTCTGTCGTCTTCGGTTCCACGCGCTCTCTTTGGACTTTTATTCCATACGGTTTGCCTCAAGGTTCAGTCCTGGCACCACTCCTCTACATTCTCTACACCGCCGACCTTTCAGACATACTCACTCTCAAGGGGGTCTCGGCTCATCAGTACGCCGATGACACCCAAGCCTTTGCTCATGGTCCAGCCAGCACAGCTGCTTCACTGGTCGTGAGGGTCCTTGAGGCCACCACGACGCTGGACCTTTGGATGTCTTCTAACCGTCTCCGCCTTAACTCAGACAAAACTCAATTCATCTGGCTTGGCGGGAGAGCCCAACTAGCCAAGATTGACATGGAATTTCTCCGCACTACTTTCCCACACGTCCACTACTCTGTCTCAGTTCGGGATCTGGGCGTTAGCCTGGATCCAGTTCTCTCATTTTCAGACCATGTCAATCGCATCTCTCGAACATGCCTTTATCATCTACGCCAAATTCGCACCATCCGTCACTCACTCTCTCCTCACGCGGTCAACACTCTCGTCCATGCACTGATCTGTACAAGGGTTGACTTCGGCAACTCCATCTTTGCCGGTCTCTCTTCATTAAACCTCTCCAAGCTTCAGTCCATTCTTAACGCCTGCGCCCGCCTTATCTGTGGTCTCCCAAAGTACTCTCACATATCTACCTTCATTCGGGAAACTCTTCACTGGCTTCCTGTGCCCCAGCGCATTCAATTCAAAATTCTTACACTTATGCGCAACTCTCTGCTCGGGGTAGCTCCTTCATACCTTCAGGCCTTATGCACATCGGTTTCTACACTTCCTGGTCGCTCTGCTCTGCGCTCTGCCACCAGAGGCCTTCTGGTTGTCCCCGCATGCGTGGTGCAACAGCTCAATCCAGAAGCTTTGCCTATGTCGGCCCCTCTACTTGGAACCATCTTCCGCATGAATTGCGTCTTGAGCTCCTCAGCCTTTCCCTTCCTCTGTTTCGGAAACGCCTGAAGACTATCTTATTTGTTAGAGCCTCTGGGTCGGGAGCGCCTCTGAATCTCTGAGTGGCGCTATACAAATGTTCAATTACAATTACAATTACAATTACAATAAATATACATATAGAGAGAGGCTTATTACAAGACATTCTTCGATGTTTATACTCAAATACAATGTCACACTGATCACCCTGAAGTAATTTTAATTATGAATGGACATACATGTAATTTATTATTTACTTTGCGCCGCTTCAACAGAAATTAATCAAGAGGCGCTCTCTACGCTAGTCCAAATTTTTTAAATGTCATTATGAACAAAATGCGCATCAGTCAGCAATCAGTTCTGAGCTAACTAGAAATGTATCCGACAGCAGGCTGGCACGCACACACAGACAAACACAGACAGATACACAGACACACCCACAGGCACACACAGACACACACAGACACAGACACACACACACAGACACACACACAGACACACACACAGACGCATACAGAGACACACACAGACAGACAGACATACACTCACCCCAATCAATGAGTTGCCATGCATCTATAGTTGACAGATGAAACCGTGTCCAGAGTTCCTGAACCGAAAAGCATCAAAGATGAAACGACGAGCGATGTGTCTAGGACGGCGCACACCACATGCGCTGTCCCTATGTGTCACCTAAAGGGTCTTTATGTGTTCGTATATATATAATCAGTTACAGATAGACCCAATCGCATGGAACGGACTCCTCTTCATGGTCTCCTCCTCTCTGTTCTATCAGTTAGGCCAGCTCAAGACGCGGGATGTCTCCCTTTCCCGGAGCGGATCACTTAACGGATCTCTGCCTTGGTTAGGCGCTGTTTCGCGGGTGTGGCCCCCGATTGCTTACAGGAGCTCTGCTGCTCCACCCTGAGCGTCCAGCGCCGTGGTTCTCTCCTCTCCTCTAAGCAAGCTGATCTTCTTGTTTTCCGGTCGCGGACATCTATTATGCAGCGCCGTGTCTTTTCTGTTGCTGGCCCTGCAATCTAGAATGGGCTTCCTGTGGCTCTACGCCTAATGCTTAGAGCCCTGACGGCCACTTTCTTCTCTAACCTCAAGAATGTTCTCTTTAGCAGGGTTTGGGTCGGGAATGCTCCTGAGTAGACAACCTTGAAGGGGAGCTATATAAATCTCTGAAATGAATGAACGAAGACTGCTCTCATCCGCTTGACCTGGGTCGGGAGGGCCTCTGAGTACAGATCTTGAAGGGGCGCTACATGAATTCCGATTGATTGACTCTTGCTCTCAAAGAAACTTGACATACCGTACCTCACTTCATTTGTGACATAATTCTGCACGATCTTCTAAACGAACCTCGGATGGATGCGGAAGAGTTTATTTGTCATCATCAACCAAATATGAAACTGTTCTCTCCTCCTTACTTATTATACCCCTAAGTCAGCTTAACGCCTTGTTGCTACACTGGACTCCAGGAATCGACAATTCACCTTGTAAGTGTTCACCGCCCTCTCTCTCTCTGTCACTTTCTGATTTTTCGCAGAATTTCAATCACTGCTTGAATTCCTGTTTTTCTCTTTCCGTACTTATAATAACGGGCGAATTTAATAAACACATAAATACCCTGAGCTATGCTTTAAAAATTCCATCATCTCCTCTGTTGGGTTTGATCTTATGCAACACATCTCCTTTATTTTGCAACTCATAACACGGGCCTTACATCTGACCTACTTATGACACAGAAAAAGCTTTTCGTCATTACAATATCCATCCTTCTGATTCCCGTTCGTCTGATAATGATTCCGTTACTTCTCAGGTTTCTCTCCATAATAAGCTGCTTTCCCACTTACTTTTCCATCAACTGCCACATCGCACTTGCTAAACGTCCAACGCTTCAATATTTAAAACTGACATGAACTCCATGGCTCCCCTCTGCGGTCGTGCCATCAGAATCAGCTATTGCACTTGCTGTCCGGTTAAATTTGACTCTATCTGAAATCATTCTAAGTCAAAGACTTATTTACTCGTATCCGGCCTGGTGGGGGTTCCTCAGTGGAGAAGATCGTGATCGCTTCGAACGCTGCACTCAGCGACTTAGGCGAGCTGGGTTTTGCCGCAGGAGACCCCGACAGTTGAAAGCTTGGCTAATAGGGTGGAAAACGCGTTGCTCCAGGTCATAATAAGGGTGACCCGTCAGAACGGCCCAGGACAAAACGGCCCCGACAAAACGGCCCCGACAATTGGGCCCCGACAAAACGGCCTCGACAAAACGGCCCCCGTCAAAATGGCCTCGACAAAACAGCCCCGTCAAATCGGCCCCCCGTCAAATCGGCCCCGTCAAATCGGCCCCCGTCATATCGGCCCCGTCAAATCGGCCCCCGTCAAATCGGCCCCCGTCAAATCGGCCCCCGTCATATCGGCCCCCGGTCATATCGGCCTCAGTCACACCGGCCCCTCACAAAATATTCCATGTCCTAAGTACTTTTAAGTTGGATTGATGAAAAGAATTATTTGCGTAAACAGAACTCGGATTGGTAAAACCGTACGGTTGTTTACGTTGCCAAATTATTTTATGTGGTCAGTTTAAAGTGGAAGTTGAATTGCTGAAAATAATGTTGGCGTTAAAATGGAAGTTGGATTTATGAGAAATAATTCGTTGCGTAAATAGAAGTTGGTTCTATGATAGTTGTCATTGAAAGCATTTATATGATTAAATACGCCAACCTTTAGCATTAGACTATGGTCCCCGCAATCCATTGCCCAGCTGAACCGTCGCTTGAGGCCTCGTAACCTCGTTTCAGTCGTTTGAGTCATTTCAACATAGTTTGTCAGCTTAAGCTTAAAAGTACTTGCAACATTGGATATTTTATATGGGGCCGATATGACTGGGGCCGATTTGACGGGGGCCGATTTGACGGGGCCGATTTGACGGAGGCCGATTTGACGGGGCCGATTTGACGGGGGCCGATTTGACGGGGCTGTTTTGTCGAGGCCATTTTGACGGGGGCCGTTTTGTCGGGGCCGTTTTGTCGGGGCCCAATTGTCGGGGCCGTTTTGTCGGGGCCGATTTGTCCTGGGCCGTTCTGACGGGGTACCCATAATAAGTGATCCTAAACACGTTCTACGTCGAATGTGCCATGAGCGACAGGAGAGTCGATACAATCTGCGACTCGGGCCCACCTCTCTGCCCTCCCAGCCAAGGAAAGCAAGAACTTTTTAGCACGTAGATGTATAAAACATTTACTAGCTGCTGCTTTCTGGAATCTCGCCCAGTCTCACTCTCAACATTGTAAACTAATCCAATTAGCCCTATTAGAACTATACCTATAGTGCTGAACAGAGCAGTATCTAGGCCTAAAGCTATAATAGCACGCTCCATTGCCTTCTCTTTACACTCGACTGAACTTATTACTCTATAGGACAGTAACCAGACCGTAAATGTCTAAGCGATCAACGACCAACAGCCGACATAAACGTTCTAAGCGGCTGGCGGCCTGGAATGTTCGGTCGCTTGGAAATAAATTCCTCGACATTGCCTACACCATAGTTTCCAACGACTAGACGTTGACTTTCTCGCTGCCACCGAGCCGTGGCATTCTTCCCCGACATACCGGTGACTAGACCGGAGCTACAAGGCGTCTCATACTGCGATCTACCTCATATATGACGAATGCTGAAAATCCAGCTCGGAACCACAGAGGTTTCTTAGTATACCTCAAGAGCGCTCTTAGGGGAAAGATTGCTTCCTTACTAGATAATAACTTTGAGGTTCCGCTTGTCATATGATGCAATTAGTTATCCACTGACGCTACTCGCCATCTACCGCTTGGCGCCTTACTTCCTTCACTGGCATTCTGTAATAAGTCAGCCGATAATAATAGGTGACCTGAACATCAACCTTGAAAACACTGGTTCTCTGTATACTGCCCCGGTTCGACGACCTCATCCAGCAGTTCGGTTTGGCTCAAGATGTGTCAGAACCAACGCAATTTGGTATGATGGCTGGACATTATAGTCATCACCGTAGATGATTGCGTCGTTTAAAATCTCACGGTTGAGCCTCCTCACTGTTTTCCACACCATGCACGCCTGATCTACACGCGCAGTCGGTTTATGCAGGGCTGTGTCATTCTGGAGCGAAAGACCTTCAGAACCGGTCTGTTGGATAGACCGACCGGCAATAGCACACATGTGTAGTATACTAATAACTCCATTGTGAGATCATTATGAGACTATTGTGAAATTGATGTTGTTCCACTGTATAAGCTTATGGAATCCACGATGAGACCATTTTAAGATCACTGCAGAATTTTGTAAGATCAAAAATAGGCTATTAGATCATTTTATTTTAAGACTATTGTGAAAATGAGACCACTGTGACTTCGTAATGAGCCCGTTGCGATATCATCGTGAGGCCGAAGTGAGACCATTATTATGAAGTCACCCAGAGATAGTATAATGACAGAGCTCTCTTTGAAAGCGTTTTCAGACGAAGTGTGCATGAACGATCTGCAGCGCCATCTGATGATGGTCTAAGACAATAGCCTCCATGGACTTGACGCACTTAACGGACTTCCTATCCACCTCTGCAGGCTCTGCTACGCGTCTGCTGCGCCCTCCCCATGCACTTCAAGAGGACTGACTGATACAAGTTAAGTAATTGCGTTCGTTCGGATAGCAACATTTATATCCTTCTTTTCAGGGCGATGAACGCATTAGAGACGCTCTTTGAGAATGCCTGTGGCAACCGACGCTTCAAAACAATCCTCCCACGAAACGTCGGAAACAAATAGGTTTCGGTAAAGCCTCGCACGTTCTGTGTGTTTATAACAGCGAAGTCGAGGTTTACATTAATAAGGGTCTTAGCCTGTATAGTGCAGATGATTACAGCACGTAGTTGGAAAATGCTAATATATTGTTGGACGAATGGGCTACTATATCTCATCATAGGATTTTTTTATCTTCTGTGACCAACATCGCCAGGCAGGGTGGATATGTCTATGCAACCTTGTGAAATGCGGTCAAGCGGTTCTTTCGCGCAGTTGTGGTGCAATGCAGACAATGGCGGCCATTGCATTTGTCTTTTCGCAAACACCTTTAAATGGCGTACTATAGTGCATGGCTCTTCATTTCGTTGATGATAACTCTACAGCTGGCTAGGAACGACCCACACGCACTGAATGCATAGCATAGATTAGATGTGCATTTTCAGGGTGAAATATTGGGTGCATCGCGTGGTACTTCACTAATAAAATTACATTGTATTTCAGTTGATGCAAGGCAGCTATAAGTCTATATCTGGATCTGAAAGCTGTATACGTGACTGTAACGAATTCCGACAGGAGTTATGCGTATAGCACGACCATTGACAACGGCATAATTCTGTCGAAATTTCACCAGATGGATCGAGAGACAACGTAGACAGACAGACGGACAAACCAACAACCACAACACAAATAGAGAGCATTACTATAATTGCATCATGGAATTCTTTCAATCATTCCTATGCGACGCAGAGTGCAATATAGCAAAAGGAAATGCCACTGTGCTGGATAAAATACATGTATTTTGCATAACATATATCGGCTAAGGTATACATAGAACTACGCATCACGAAGTCATGTGTACATGGCAATGTGCTGTATTAACTGTTCTTGTAATCATAGATTTACATCTGCTCTTCTTTAAGAAAGACACATCAGAGGCGCAAATACAGATAGTCCATATTAGGTATGTATATAATCTAAAATGCATACATCAGACATCTGTATACATTCTAAACACAGGCGAGTGAATGTAGGCGCATGTGTTGCATATTCAATACTATAGGCGCACAGTATTATTATTATCGCATTTCCTCAGTTATGCATGTGCTACTTGTGTTCGTCACCAATCTCTATTCTTCCAGAACATCAATCGATTAGAAGCGAAGAGCTCTGGCGTAGAGCACTAAATGGACATTAAGATCCCGTAGATCGCTTTAGAGCAACACTCCTAAAAGCCCCACATAACTGCTCGAAAATGCAGACACAGAAATGCTCAGCCGCATCATGAAACATAAATTGCTGCCATGACAGCGGTGGTCATTATTCGTGCATCTATGGACCTTCGTCTGCATATTATATAATCCATGAAAGGCTGTATATGCAGAGCGTTTGCCTGCAAGATACACAAGGTGCCTAAATGTATTATGTACGTCCCTCTAATTTATATGACAAATACGCGCGTTCAACATGGCAACAGTTATGCCACTTGTTGTCGGCAAACATCTGTTTCAGCTCCATATGTGACACAAAATAGGGTCTACTCTATGTAATATACAGAAACGTATATATGTTTACATACTCAAGAGTACACATATCGTTTTGTATTTTTCAGAGCTTTATATTTTTGTAATTGGCAACAAAAAAACGCAATGTCTATAGACAAGGCGTAGAAATATAGGGTCTATAGTTAAGATACAGTACAGTCTGGGATCTGTTCATAAGAGCGACATAACAAAAGAGCGACATAAACACTGTACCAAAAGAGTGGCAACCTAAGAAATGAAGGCAACATTCAAAAGAGTGACAAAATGTATATTACTCATTCAAAAGCAATGAATATGCTTCGAGTCTAAACACTACATTTAGGCTACGAGTCTAATAAATGTACTAAGGTGTCATTCAATGTCTGATTCCTTTAGCCAGCGCCTGTTCACCCCGACATTCGCGTCCCTTTGAAGCTTACATCAGAGTATGTAGGGAACCCCGATACACCTCAGAATATAAGTAGGCTACATGGCTGGAATTCGCACCTAGTCATTAGAAGTTGTTCATAACGAACCTCTAAATAAACTCAACCCACAAACTCTTCAAACAAACACTCTCTCTTGCATACAGAACAAACTCACTTAACTTCTTGATAAGCAATATGTGAATAGTCAGTAATTTTCGGCTACGAATACAAATTCCCTAACAACAGACTATAGGATCTGAACCAATTCGTCAATCTTTTGTTATGTCACTCTTTCTTTATGTCGTTCTTTCCAATCGGCAATATTTCTGTCGCTCTTTTGAAATTGCTCTCCGATTTGTCACTCTTTGTTACGTCGCTATTTGTCATGTCACTCTTTCGATACTAACCCGTAAAGTCTACGTGTACGAGGGAAGCACTTCATTGCTTAGACCCATAGGCAGCGTGTGAGTCTCAATCTCTGTATGCAGATACACTATTTTATACAATATATCTATAGTTATATGCTACATATAGGCACACCATTTTTGCATTTCTATACCATGTACACTTAAATCTATCGGCGTAGGCCTATATATAGGGGTACTGTATATTTCTGATACATGAGCGACTTAGATTTGCTCAGGAAAGGCGTCTAGTTCTCGTGGTTGGGTGAATGAGTTATCATGCGCTGGAGAGAAGACGGCGTGAAGACGTCTCTCTTAGTCATAAACCTTCATAATCATCTTTAGCCGGCCATCTATAAATCAATATACGACTGCCGTCAGTATATAAATATACTTATATATACTTATATATATAAGTATACATGTATGTATAAGTATATATATGCATGTGTCTGGCTATTTACGAAGCGCCCTTTAAAACCCCATAAGAGCGCTAGAACCTCACAAGGGCGCGATATATAAATACATGTGCAGTCTAACGCGAAAATAGAGTGTGTGTGTGTGTGTGTGTGCGTGTGTGTGTAGGTATGTGTGTGTACGCAGATGTGTGTAGGTGTGTGTATGTGTGTCTAGATTCATTCATTCATTCTGAGAATTTATACAGCGCCTCTTCAAGATATCTGCGCTAGCCTATTATGATGTTAAGTGTCACGACGAACGAATATATTACATCAGTTAGATAAATTATATACAAGGTGTGCGTATGTGTGTGCGTGTGTTCACGGCACGCGTTCACCTCTTTGGTGTCTGTCAATGCGTATTCATAAGATGTTCTTGAACCTATGAAGAGGTTTAATTTTCCTGTCGCGTACTTGAGTCGTTCAGTCAATGTCGGCACCAAGCACATTGGTTCACATTGGAGCAGACAATATGTTTAAATTAACTCCGGATGCTATCCAATTATCACACCGTCTGCTTTCCACTGATATAGTTAGCAGGACGCAAATGCTGCAGCGCTGAAACTAGTCTACTTCTGCTGCTGTTGCAGAGTCTCAGATGATGGAAAGTCTGTCCCTCTTCCGATGAAGGCATCTTATCACTACGAAATGGTACAGCCTGGCTCGAGTGGGTTCAGAACTGAGTAATGTTCAACCGAGTCTTATAAGTAAGACATTTTAGATATTTAGACGAGCTTCATTGGAAAAGGAAATAGTATAATGTCACAAGAAGGAGAAGAAGAAAGAAGAAAGCAGTTTGTTAATCAAGCTTAGGTATGAAGTGTCAGCTACTTCTTTTTTCTCGGTCTCGGCATATGATGGCAAGTGGTCGTACCTCGCACCACCACCCATCACCCCCCCGTCTCACCTTCACGCTGCAATCGTGCGATCATTGTGCTCCATGCATTGTTTAGTGAGTAAAATGTTAATGTATAAATTCGAGTATATTGCGTATGATTTAAAATATCATGCTATTAAATCTGCTGTATATAAAATTTCTTCTATTGCTGCATATTTGTAAGTTTATATCTTTTAGCGGACAAGAACGAAACCTAATCCAATGACTTCTTTGGCTTCTTTACCACGTCAAACGTTGTTCGACTTCATCGGTCGTTGTTCGACTTCTGTTATTTCGGCGGATTATTTTGTTCAAATAGAGAATTTGCTCAGAAATTAATAACACGATGGGGTTTACTGTGGCTGAGTTTGCGGATGGATAATTGTTCTCTGGTCGAGTCCTGGATCCAAGGACTGCATGCTTACACCGTCTACGGCCGGGTAATTCTAGTCTCGGAGGAAGAGAAGCTACGCGAGTCCTTGTAGTGGCTTCGACCGTTAGTCACTGGTGGTGCTTCAATCTACCGACCGACAGACGATGAATGCCTGTTCTACGTGCACGCAGTGACTCGAGGAGTAGCCGGACGTGCGTCATCTCTCACCAATGAATTACTGCTGAGCGGAGGTGTAATGTGTGTTGCTAACATTACCACTCGTAGTATCTACTCACTTAGCTATCGACGCAGCTTCGTCCCAAAACTCCAAACACGTCATCTGTTAACTGTAATGACTCGTCTAGTTTTCTGTTCATCGTTTTGCTTGCTAATGGCATATCTAATATTAATGACACTTAACGTCGTATATACACTGGCACATGCAGCGCTTTTGTGTGATAGTTAAAATGCGCTAAAATAAAAGTGCCCAGATATATACGTACATTAAACATTAGTCGATGGTCGCTTCGAGTGATATCCCAATAAAAAAAACAATCCACAGGAGACGCCATGTCGAAATCCCACAGATTGCTCCTAAGCCTGATACGGAAAACAGTGAAAACATCAAAACACTTTATGGTACATAAAAAAAATATTTGCTACAGTTAAACTCAGGGTCGTATTATCCATTATTCACAGTAGATACTGTGTCTAGGGTCTACGAACCTTTCAGGGTCCTACAAAAGTCTGAAAATGAGATATTTAAAAAAATAAGTTTATTTATTGAATTTGACGTGAAAATGAAAAAATTCAAATTCTGATTTAATAAATTGTGTAATTGTACTGAAATAGTTTAACTTTAAGACATTAACTTATAGTTAAGTTAAGCTATGAGGCAACCTACATTACATGAACTTTACGGCTCTTTGCATTAGCAAAATAACATAAAACGTCTTCGAATGCAGAGTCTACGAATGCAAAGTGTCTATAGGGCCTACGACGACTTTAAAACGGCCCTGGTTAAACTAGCCACCGTTACTAACAAGTGACACGTTACTGTAGCCCTACTGTGTGTAGGAGTCGTGACTACTTTTCTAGTAACTGAACATTGCCTGCTTGTTGTTGAACTGGTTATTTCGTAATGAGCTTTAACATAATTAATAATCTTACGTATACTATAGATAGCACTCCGATAGTTTCTTTTGAAATGGTGCTACATAATTTTATGATCACAGCTGCAATTACAAGAATACGCTTAAACCACGAACACGCCATTAGGCTAATGAGGGAATCTGACATTACTCAAAGTCGTCATGACACACGTCATAACATAAATACGATACTGCATGATACCGAGTTTTAGTACCCACACAAAAGCTCCTCCAATGAGCTTGGAGGCTACCGTAAAACTAAATGCATTTACAACTGTCAATTATGTCAGATTTCTGCTTATGACATAAAAGAACAAATTTGACATAATTCTGTCGTAATGGGCAATTTATCGCAAAGGGCTTAGGCGATATGTTTGCTCACTACGATAAAAGTATCGAACCAAAATGATCTATCAAAAATAATCTACGGATATCAATATACGGCGCCGATCGCTACATATACGGCGCGTGCATGCTAGTAACAAGTCGCCTTTTTGCGAAAGAAAACGAGGACATGGACACTATGGACTAGAGTAACTCGACATACTTTATATATATAGGACGCTACGCCTATATAATAGATGGTATACACATATCCACACGCACAAACACACACCTACACGCACATACACACACCTACACTCACACGCAAATAATTATAATATAAATATATATATAAATATATATATTCAGTTATCTATGAACTGCCACTTCAATTACGGGGAAGCTTATTGGATGCAATGAGCCTCAAGTTTGATACGGTAGGACGACAGACAGGCTTAATAGGCCACAATATTTTATTAATGCACTATGTATAAGCGTGTATATAGGTAAGAAGTAGCCTACATGTGTCTTCGTCTGTGTGTATGTATGCTGTGCTACTGTGTATGCTCATGAATGTTTGAGATAGCCTACTTGACATGATTCTGCGTATCTCACCTACGAGATCTGATCTGCCTATTTTCAATAACAGAATATGGCGTCGGCTAATTTCTACAGGGAAACATGTGCCATAAACTATATGCGCCTGAATCACACAGCATTATAAGTTAGACGTAGCGCAACGAGTGCACGCAGTCCTCTATTCAGTACGAAGACATTCTTTGAATCTCGAACGAAAACAATCATTTTATCGATTTGTCGTTTGTTATTGCAAATGGCCGCTAAAAGTCCTCGGATAATGGACGCTCAATGGCAGCCATTTTGTCACGTGACTTTAGACACTATACCGCAGAAAATATATCTGCATGCAGCCAGCGTTCAGTCATTGTCCGGCGGCAGAGACATATATTCAGCAGACTGGTAGACTTTCGACATACGAAAACTCCTCAAGCAAAGCCGCAGCAAAGTCGAGATTTAGTGGAGAATCGTGCGTGCAAGAATTCTAGAAAATCAGTGGCTAAGGACTGCTGCCAGTCCAGCGGCTGACTCAGTTAACTCTTTCAACTCTAAACTCAAGACTCATTTATTTTCTAATGCATATCCTGCCAGCTGCTAGTTGATTGTGAGGCGCCCTTGTAGCGGCATGGCTGTGTTACGGCGCCATATAAATTGTCGTTATTATTAGGGAAACTTGTCTAACGTATAGCCTATTCAAAATTAAAGACTGAACGGCCGACAAGGAATCCATAATTAATGCTGTGTTGTTGATAATTATAACACTGCTGGTGCCACAATCAATAATAAGCTGAATTTGTTGTCCATTGAACAAAGGCACATGGCGAACTGAAGGAGCATTTTCGTAACAAACGTCCATCGCAATTTGGAAATCCTAGATTTTGAAATTTCGTCGTAACCTCTCAAACCATTTCATTTAAAGATTGTCATATAAAGATTGTCATAATGAAGAAAAATTCGCCTTTCACTTTAAAGAATAATATGGGATAATCTTGACAAACATTTAGATATACGGATGCCTCTCGTTTTAGAAACATCCCGGAGCTCTAAGCAAACAAATGGACGTTTTTCCCAGTTCCCACCAAATTTTCTCTGCAGGTGACGGTTGAAAAGATACAGATTTCGATTGCCAAACTTGTTCAGGGCAAATTTCCTCTGGCCCAGCTAAATTGTGTGCTGACTGCTGAGCATCTGTTATATGCTCACTGCTCAGGCTGCATAGTAACTGATCCTGAGCACCTCTGGTAAATTATTCAGTTATAATTGTATTGTGCTGGTAATTATAACTGCACTGGCAATTGTTCTATAGTATGTGCCATCTGTCTTAGCCACTGGTCATTCACTAATTAAATATTAACGGTGTTAATAGTCTCCCATCTTGCCACCACTATTAGTCCTGTTATTTCGAAAAACTAGCTCTCACTACTTGGGAAGATTTGAATAGGCCTAGTCGATGAACAACAGTTCGGTAATAGCGTCGAATGCTCTGCACAGAAGGCTGTATTATTTGCTCATACACGGTCACATGCTTAATGTGCTGCTACTATTCCCGTCTCTTGATGGGCTGCAGGATACGCTTGACTGAAGCTGTTCTGTTTCCAGTGTCAAATCTCTAGCGTTCAATTCGTCAAAGTCTTATCGCATTGCTATAGGTAACAGAGGCGCGATTGCAGAAGACGGGGCCCTAGGCGCACACATATTTGGGGCCCTTCTGAACTTGTAGACTGAGAGTCTGAGACAATCAATATTCTCTGCCTCTAAGCACATGCCAAAGATTTTAAAGAGTTAGTTCACTTGTCTCTTCAAGAATGCCACTGCCTGCCAACACTGGTTTATTGCTTTTCTGCTGTGAAGTAAACTATCGGGCATGAAAATGTACATCGGAATTCAGTATAATTATATAGAAACTCATTTGCTTACCAAAGATTGGAATCTGTGAGAGGCTTCATCTGTGATCTTGGTCTTAAATAACATAGGTACAAGCTGTGCACCATGTAAATGAAATGTTGGTGTCAACTTCGTTCTGCATCAAATTTCCTTAAAGATAGTTTATGGTGTCATTTTGGCGAGCATTCTGCTTGTGATTCTGATCTCAGTGTTTACAACAACCATAATTCAACCTTTATTGGCAATATTTACGAACGCTTTCGTAGTTTATACTGCTGATTTTGTGTCTGTAGCACTCTTTGGTTTGTTTTTCTCTGCCTTCTGCAGGTGTTACAAAGTGCTTACTAGATTGTTTCGAGAGTTTTGCTCGACTTGCACCCTTAACGAACTCCACCATAAAATGAGTATCTAGGTCGTGCACTCGATGGAAAGACCAGGCGTCGTAAAAGCGCTGGTCACCAACCTTCACATGACCACACTAAGGAATTGTATGGCGTCTTCTTGGCGCTAGCATATTCTCTTATTCCTCGTTTTCTTCTTTCTCTTCATCACCATCATCAGAAGTACTATCATCATATTCTTCTTCTTCTTCTCCACCTCCTAATTCTTCCTCTTCCTTTTCCTTTTCCTCTTCCTCTTCCTCCTCCTAGTCATCGCCGTCATCCTCCTCCTCTTCCTCTTTCTTCTTCTTCATCATCATCTTCTTCTTCTCCTACTCCTCCTCTTCAACTTCATCAACTTCTTTCACTTCCTCCTCCTCCTCCTCCTCCTCCTCCTCCTCCTCCTCTTCTTCCTCTTCTTCTTCCTCTTCTTCTTCTACTTCTTCTTCTTCTTCTTCTTCTTCTTCTTCATCATCATCTTCTTCTTCTTCTTTTTACTTTGCCATAGTAACAATAATAATAATTGCAAACCACAAAGACTTACTGTTGACAGACAATAGATAGCCAACAAGTATTATAACGTAGTGGATCCGTTCACGCCCCGGGCGTTAGCGGAACCCTAGTACTACATTCACGCCCGTCGCGTATTGGCCAACGTATGTCACGTGAACTTGCTTACTTCCCTTGGAATTTGAAATGGCGGACACCTTGAGAGTCGGTTACGGTCAGGTTATGCGTCGTGAGGGTCGGTTATGGTGAGATTATGCGTGTTGAGAGTCGGTTAGAGTCAGGTTAGGCGTCGTGAGGGTCGGTTAGGGTCAGGGTTAGGGTTAGTGTCGTCATTAGAAAACATGGTGAACAACCTTCCACCGCAATCGAGAATGTTTATCGGTCGGTTCGTTTCACGTCCACAAAATCATGTGAAGTGCCTTGGCCAATTGCGTAGCGGGCGTGATTCTAGTCTCAGGTATTATGATCACGTCGGGCGTGACTGTATCCACGACCAGCAAGTAATGGTCTTCGATTCACTCAGACGAATTAAACCGGGTTTATAAGGCATGTTTTCGAGAGGATTTATATAAGAAATACGTCTGTCCGCCAGTTTAATTTAGGTGTTTTCGAATGCTAAATTTGAGTATTCATTTCGCCCGCTTCGCTTTGGTTCAGTCTTCCGAATTCCGAAACGTATACAAGTCAAGCTGATGACGGGTAAAATAACTTTTTTACTTTTCTCTTCCATCTCTCGATCTAAAAACACGTGCGTGACAAGCATTATGGTCATTTAAAATTACATAATGCACTGTCAAGTTAGAATAAAGCTATATTTACTGGCCTATGTAATGAATTTCATATTCGCAAAATGCGTGAAACGCTTGTTCTTTATTTAGCGTCTGAACACAATATGATGTGGGTTATCGTTTGGCAATGATGATAACTGGATAGATTCGGCAACTCACATTACGGCCGAAATATAGCCTTGACCGAAACCATAAAGTTGATTTTAGACCAAAATTTAGATGAAACTGTTTTTTCTTGCACCGAAATCTGATTCCGGTTTCCTTCTATTCAGTTGCGCTGTCTGTGAACACATTATCAAGTCTGGTAGTCTCTCCTCATCTTTTTCGAAACAGAAGTGACTGTTGAGTGCATTTTCCGAAATAATCATAGGCTTAGGCTTATTTCTTCATGAGGTCTACAATGGATTTGTGAATAGTCTATCACCCGAATGGTATATGACCTGTGGCCTTTGCTAAAATTTTCCAGGTCCCATAATCAGGACACAAATCTGTGTTGATATGTGGGGAGGTAAACTGCCTCTGCCCTCTTGGAAAGTGTGAATACTTCCCTCAAGGAGCCCATATAAACGGCATTGCGTAAGAGTCGTAATTATTTAATTAATAAGGTCTACATCGTCATTGAGCAAAACAATATTCCAAGCTTCCACTGGCCAGTAATGACTTATTTCCACTACTGAGTTCAGTTATACACCAGGTTATTGCTAAAAAGATTTAATTTATTATGTTATTTGATATTTCATCTGATATTTATTTGTGCACACGATGCATAGATTTGGACTGTCATAATATTTATGATACAGCTTAGAAAAATTGGCGGAGAGGGAAATTCTTCACGTTCCCTCCCCAAGCTTAAAAGTGGTGAGGGAATTCCCACCATTCCCTCCCCATGCAGGATTTATGTCTCTGCTCCTAATTATTATTTACTTATTTTTTGAACGCAAGACGTTCGTTCTGAACGACTATGGTTTAATGAGCCGTCTCAAAAGTAATCCGAGAGTCGGTGACATCTGATAATGGATGCACGCTTGCAATAGGCTCATCTCCGCTAACGGTAGAAGCCATCAGATAGATCATTTATGTTTTAATAACATGGAGTCTGCCGCAGCATATATGTAAACAGACGAGTTTTTCTGCGAATGAGCGTCAGAGGACGCTGCGAGATGATAGCGACATCTATCAAGAGCGGAGAGAACGACGCTGGAACAGCATCATGTGCGGAACATCGGAACAGACGTCAACAAGACGAAACAAATTGGTTGCGACGGATACGCTCGACGAAACTTGACATGATGATTTCTGCTTTTGGCTTCGCTGCGCCGAACTACAGACTGACCTAAGAATAACGAATTCCGATCGCAAGAAGTTTATCAGCCGATTTGGAGGCAAGTCCTGGGATGCGCTGGTTTCGTGTCTAGGACTACTAATAGTCATTCGTATTTTAGTCGATTCAGGAAAAGGAAGTGAGCGCTGTATTCCTGGAATTCCTGAAGAAGAGTTTTATTAATGTGCATTGACTATTACGACTGCAATTACATACACAGAATACCCTCAAGAAACATGGCCTTCATTTAGTTTAGAGTCGGTACTTTTAATTGTGAATACAGAATCTGATAAGCTAATTGCACATGTTCCCTGCCTGCGTGCTCACGTGGAGCCCATGCAGGACTCATAATTATTCCTATATGGAAGCTGCATAGAGCCCATGTTGATCCCATAAAGTGCCCACAGAAATGCTGGCAGGGTACAGCCACCTGACTGAAGGATGGGACCAAATACCAGCATTGATCTTACGATTATAGGCACCGATCTACGCCTCGCCGTCGGCACATATCATCAATAAATCGATCTCATCCGCGCAGTGCCTTCGTAGTGGAAGATTGCGCTCATCAGTCCGATCCCAAAGGTTCCTGCATCTGTCTCCCCTGCAGACTCTAGACCACTCTCGTGATCCTGCTTTTTTGTACCGATCCTATCCAGGAGCGAGTCGTGGTCCGCACATATCAACAAACCATAACTCTCTGAAGAGCTGCGAGATCAATTCGTCCTTTAATAGGCCGATGGACTCAACAACTGCTTCCGTCATCGCCCTCCTACACCACACCACACCACCAAAATGCTGCGAACAAATGACTTTGTTGCAATAATATCTACTGATTACTCCAAGGCTTTCGACACCGTTCGGCATGCACCCTGACCAAGAAATTGAGTAATCTCAATCTCCCTGACAATATCTATACTAATAGGTTCCAGCAATCTACACACAGCCACGGAAGAGTCCGTGCATATAACTAAATGGACTAAAAGCAGCAATTTGCGGTTGAATCCATCTCAAATGATGGAGATGCTGATATCTCAAAAAGGATTAGGGAGCCGAATGATCCCTAGCATCATCCCAGGGGCTGAAGGAGTAGAGACTTTTCCCCCAAACTAGACAAAATAAATATAATTTAAGATCAAGAACTAACAATTTCACATTCTCTCTGAAGAATGAACAAAATGTAAAAGCCCGTATCCTATTTGAACAAATTTATTAAACATCGACCTAATCAGAAAAGCCTTATATAGCAGAGCTATAGAGAATCTATTACACGATTGTAACCATGATGCATCTATGTTATGATTGTCATTCTGTCTTGAAATTGATTGATTGATTGATTGATTGATTGATTGATTGATTGATTGATTGATTGACTTGGTCGTCTATGCAGGATGTCTTCAAATCGTGCTTGGTTCAGTCCGATGATGGTGCAGAACATCTGGCTACGCGATGAATATTTAAAGACCGATGAATAGTTAATAAAGTTGTGATTCCTTGATTGGAAAAATGACTCGTCATCCGCGACCTTTGTGTACTGAATAAACCAAGGCTGATCACGTGAACTCTCTCTCTTTCAGATCCTCTCAGATTACTATCAGTTGCGTCAGATACAGTCAAACGGCGCAATATGTAGCTTGATAGGCTTACCTTAGAGACCCTCGTTCATTAATTTAGTTCATCTTGAGTTCTTGACGCACCTGGACTACTGCAACCTCACATGTATCGCAGGCCTGTCGCAGTTCAGAATATGTCACTTCAGTCCACCCCTCACCGGCGCCTTCTCAGTAGCGGTCATTGTGTCGAAATTTTTCCATAAGTCGAATTATGCGTACAAAGTTCTTCACCTCCTGATTCGGGTCACAGGGGTTCATTTCGCCCTGGCATAGGTCAGGGAGCTCTGTTACAGTAGTCCGTCTAGAGTCATCTGGGAATGCGATCATTGAACTCTCATGAGCGAGTGGAATTATGCAGGTGTCGCGCTTCCGCACATGGACTCGAACCCAGTGTTTCTTGTCCGGGTTGACCTTCCTCTTTAAGCATTTTCATTTCTACCTGAAAACGTACTTTGTTTATATCAGTAAGACATTTAACGTTCAGCGCTTTGGCAGGTACTTAAAAAGGCGGCTTATTAAGTGTGTCTAGATATATACATAGATATATACAATTATACATACAGCACATATACATGCATACATAATATGACACAGAGTTCAATACAGGGATCGATCATTGGCTCCTACCCAGTGCACCGAGTAGCCAAGCAGTTTTTGTTTGTGCGCCCATCTATCTATCTATGAGATTTATATAGCGCCCCTTCAAGGTTGGAGTGGCCCATGTTGGAGTGGCATCGACTGAAACGTGAATAAGAACAGAATATGTTTGACTGCTTCTTCTACCAGGCGCTGTTTGTCCTCTAATGCAATAGAATCTGGTCTTCTCTGATTCCACCCGAACCGATCCAGACAAATCTAATCTAATCTGATCTTAGCTCAATCTAATCGCGTTCACTCAAATCTTATCCAATCCCGACATAAAGCTTTGGTCCCTTCAAACTGAAAGTCCGAAACCCTGTTTGTTAGCTGAGATTCTGCAGATAAATAGGCAGGCTACGCAGAGTAAACACGTTAAAAAGATGATGAAGGAATTTGGGCTAAGCAGGTAGGACCAAACTACATGACAGCGAATTAGAAAAACTCGGAATCTCGCGGAGCAATTGAGCCCTGCTGCAGCTTAACACTGCTGTCCATAACTTTATGTCGTTAATTGTGATCTACCGTTTGATCACAAACTGCAGGCGATGGTAACACCAATATATTCACTCTTTCGCAACATCCACTTTTTCTCCTGAAAAACTGAGAAGACTCTGCACAGAGGCGCTACATGTATATCCTATGACAAATTACTCCATATCATTCGAGTGAGTGACCTGCATCTCATGCAGCCCATGCTGCAGAAAACCTCAATAAATTTAAGAAGCAATGTTTTATATATTGAATGGAAAGAACATAAGCGAATATGGTTTTCACTTAGGTAATGGTGTCATAGTGGCATACAAATCATGCAGACAATCGTGTGGATTATCCTGAGAGATCTAAGGTTCCTAATAAATAAATATATGAAATAAACTTCCACGTTGCAATCTCCAAACCTATAAATAATTTGCGCATAATTCCGGAGCACTTTCCTTCCAAACTGGATTTTAATAGGGTTCTAGAGCTATTAAAGAGAACTGCCTTATCCCAAGTGTTCGATCACTTTGTGGCACATGAAGAAAAGTTGTTGAATTGGCATTAGCACACACCTACATGACACTACTTTGAGTTAAACTACATTTGAGGTCATCTTGGGTCTGATTGGCAGCACTATGCAGTTAATCACAGAACGTTAATCCAACAGGTTCTATAATTTGTCTTGCTACAAGACAACGTATTACCGGAAGACATGACTAGCATACTCGAAGTGTTTTCAAGCGTTGGTGTTCAATTAATCCAACCGTTCACAGTATTTGTACACACCCGTCTATGCCTATCTCATCCTAGCGCTCTGTCCTCTCTTTAATACGGTCTGGCGGCTTAAGAGCGTTAAGAACGGTCCATATGAGACTTTGACATTAATAGGGTATTATGTGTGGGATAAATCCTGCTGGGTTTCACGACTAACCCAATTGGCCGAGAGATGCCTACTGAGAACAGTTAATGAATATTAAAACATGAGAAGAAGGTAAAAAGGACCGGCGGAATTAATGGAAAGCAAAACATCATTGGAAAATTATGAGATTTTGAAAAGGATTTAAGAAAGAAAACCCTAATAAAAGCATCTAAAGCGACGAATATTGTGCTGTACCATAGAAGATTATTAGCACAATTGTCGATGATAAAAAATCATCGCCAAGAGTCAAGATGCTCTTATTATTTGTAGATCACCTCAAAGGATAATATTCGATGGGAGGTTCCTTGGAGATTCAGAGTGATTCTCCTTACAGATTTTATTTCAGTCACAGTTATAGTTACAGTTATTGCTAATGGTTTTTCATTTTAGTTATAGTTAGTATTATTTTTATTTATAGTCATAGTTACTGGATTTTTATTTTAGCTAGTACTTAGATACAATACGGCTAGGCGAATTTACCTACAAAAGCAACAGTTGTGCATTTTAAGACGTGGTACACAATTTGCCTAGAGCTTCGAAAGGCATTGAAGAATGGATGCATTCTGCTTGATGAATACACTTAGTCTTGATGCTAAAAATTCATCAGTCCTGGCCTGATGATAAGGGTTAGCCATTCCAGAGTGATCTACTACCCTGTTTTGAATTATTATTTAAACTTTGGAAATTAAAGAATAAATTATCCTTACGATAATTATATAAGCTGTAACAACACTCAATCTCCTAGATGTAGATTATCATTCCTCAGTATCGTAATATGAAATATTGCATCAGCAGCATCAGTGTGATTCTCGTTAACGATAACGATAACGAAAATGTTAGTTAACGAAAATAAAATGATTTCGTTAACGATAACTATAACTATGACTAAAAAATATAATTAACTATAACTATAACTATAACGAAAATAACACTAACGAAAATTCATCTTTATTTTCGTTAATGCAAAAAATAAAAATAGGAAGTACAGTATGGACGATTCGACATAAATGGGAATGAAAAATTCGATATTTTTAGTATGCAATTTGTCAGTTACTTTGGAAAATTGTGTATTCATGAAGTTGAATAAACCCATGCTTCAAAGGGCTTTCAAAGCTCGGAGCAAATTGTGAAACAGCGTGTTAATAAGCACAATTTTGCTTATAGCCTTAATTATTGTAACTAAGTAGTAACAAAAATTAACTAAAATAAAAATCCATTAACTATAACTATAACTATAACTAAAAAAATAATACTAACTATAACTATAACTAAAATTAAAAACCATTAACTATAACTGTAACTATAACTAAAATAAAATCTGTACGGAGAATCACACTGAGCAGCACAGCTGTTTGAAGCACTTCTACTAAATACATGACACACAGACATATTTCTATAGGCCTATCATGACACCTACAAACAAAGAGAGACATTGTAAAGCCCGCAAAAATCACCAAAGACATTGAAGAACACAGCAATTGGCACAGTTGAATCTGTTAATTTTACTGCACACTAATATCTCACCAGTTTTGATTGTCTTCGCCGAATTCCCTTCCATGCACCTCATTCTATCACTCTCTGCAGCGCAGACTTCTTTTTATGTAGGTGGATGGTGATATTTGAGATGATTGAGTAGATTCGTCGTATTTTTACCGGCTATGAACAGGCTGCATAACTTCCCATCATTAACACCAAGCCACCAACACCGCTGATTATACACGAACTTTTATTTGTGACTGATTCATACTGGAAATGACTCCAGACAGCATTCCCACGCTTGTGGACGCTCAAAACCTTCAGAGACAATTTTTACTACACGATTACTACGATTATACTAATTTTGCGTATTTGCGCCATTCAACTTGGGTCGCAATCGTAGAAAAGTTCACAAAATAACTAAATTTAAAATAAGTGAGTCACTACTACTGGGTAAATTTACAAATCCAAAATCCGGGAAAACATATAGGCCTAGCTTTTAGTTTTAGCGCATTTTCACGTTCTCATGCTTGTCGATATTGTACTTTAATTTTTTTAACGAAAATAACGATGAATTTTAGTTAGTGCTATTTTACTTATAGCTATAGTTATAGTTATAGTTAATTATATTATTTAGTTACAGTTACAGTTATCGTTAACGGAATCCTTTTGTTTTCGTTACCGTTATCGTTTACGAGAATCACACTGTCCAGGAGATTAGATTTTTGTTCTGCACAATCGCAATGAACTAATCGGTTCTCAGAATGTTTCACCTTACTCCACTTCCACCGTCCATGCCTGGAAGATCACATAGGTTACACTACCAAAGAATTTGCAAAAAACTGCATAATATTTGCATTTCTTGTATGAAAATGATTGATTCCATGTCGATGAAGTTGCGCAAGGGTCGTGTTCATACTATTACCGGTTTTGTATATGTAGCGTATATCAAGACACCACTGTGAAAAAGAATGGCGGTTTGTATGACGCTCACAACTACAAGTTAATTGATTTATATTTCAGGTTAACACGATCTTAGACTGAAAGTAAGTGGAGCCGGTCACAATGAACAGCCGAGGTGAAGGATCTGACCCGATAAACACACTGAAATATGAGCATGGTCGAGGTTTAGGTCGCTATAGAACGTCGTTACATACATACATGCATGCATACATACATCTGACACATACGTAAATACATTCATAAGTATATGCATATATTTTACGTGCATACATACATGTCATACATGCATGCTTAGGTATTAACATATATAAATATACACGCTTCTGTGAGGTACTTATAATGCACTATTTTTATGTTTTGATACCAAATTTACATGCATACAAATATATTATGTGGAATTCTTTCCATGATTCTATATTAGCTGTTCTCTATTATTATGCTTTGAATTTAAGGCAGAGTAAATGATAATTAACTTCTTTGGTTCATTCTTAACTCCAAACTATTCATCTCCCACTAATGTGTTCTCATAATGTCACTTAGTTTAAAGCCAGATGAACTTTGTTATTAATATATCTGAAAGTATGCGGTCTAATTATAACGCTCAGCGCTGTCTAAGAATTCAGTCAGAAATTACAAAGAGCGTTCAGAATGATCTACAGTTGAAAAGAGGTGTTAGATTATTTGATAAACGAGCAACAGGAAGTACTAAGCAGCAGGCACAATGATGATATATCGCAACGTTGTCTATTGTGCAAGCGCGAACACCAACCGCATTAATGCCATTAACGACCATTAACGGCAATTAACGTATCGCATGATAACACAGGCAAAGCGGAAGCATAGGCTCATATGTGAACGTATGTATACATATTAAACTCACTTAGTATTTTGTATCTGAAAAGTCGTCCAGAGCCTGTAAAAATCACCAATGGTGCAAGGATGGAAGCAGAATGAAATGCCTTTACAATATACAGTATTTATTTGGCAATAAGCCTTGCTGCCTCAGTCCATAGTCCGGCAGCAATCGTACGTCTTCCACGGCTCGAGGAGTTGACGTCGTCGCGAAATGGAAGTGCAAATGGACGACCTTTCACATTTGACCCAGAAATGCGACCAAGTTTACGGCCGGGTCAGGTCCCAGTTAATACTGCTGAGTTAGGCCATGAGTTTGCTGACTGACCCAGACAATCTTAGCCGGCAAAGAAACTATCAAGCGTGGCCAATTTGGCCATCCCATGAGATGCCACGACGAACTTGGCACTTTTCGTTTGTATTATGTCGAGGAAACACAAAGCAAATCCTGTAATTGTTCTCTGGCTTTATTAACCTACGCTTTAAGAGTTTCCAACTTTTATTAGCAAACATCTAGCAAGTCTGTATGCATAGTCCTGAAAATTAAAGAAATTCTTAGAGGGGCGTCTTACAACTCTCTACCTACATACTCAGACATATGTATTTTATACAAGCACATCTACGCATAAATGAGCATACATACATACCAACATATACACAAGTAATTGCAAAACAATAAAAAATAAACAAGCAAACATACATACATACATACATACATACATACATACATAAGTAACCCATATCTGATGCATACATGATACATACATGCATACATACTTCCATGCATACATAAATACATATATATATATATGTATATATCCATGCATACATGCATACAACATATATATGCGTAATACATGCATACACATACAAACATACATATGCACATATACAAACATACATACATACATAATTGTAACATAAACATGCATATACATACATATACATACATATACATACATATAATATGCATGAATATACATACATACATGCATACATACATACGTACGTACGTACATGCACAAACATACATACACATATACTGGAAACTGTCTCCGCTAAACTTCTAGCATCATTCATGAATCACTCAGCTTACCTACTCTTTTACTTTTGTTATTCCCTTGTATATATTTGCCCCTGTTGATTAAGATTATCACATGCTTAATATGGACACACACGACATTGCCTTAAGAAAGTTAACTAGTTAAGACATATTATTCTCTTATTAATCTATTTGCATAATCTGTGGCCATCTCTTTTCACTTGTGCTTGGGTAGCTATGGCAGTGGGACAGTAGTCCCTTAAGGGTTCCCCCTTTGCTTTTTGTTACCTCCAATTTTCAGTATAGCCTACATGGAAATATGATGCTTCGTTTTTGTTACTTGAAGCAATAAAAAACTATTGTTATGGTTATGGTCATGGTTATATGCATACATATGCATACATATACAGACATATACATACCTATACATACAAACATACATACAGGCGTTCCATTTGCGCGGCCACACCCTGCATGAACGAAGTGTGGTTCCAGTCAGCGTTTGCACATAACGGCTTCCTTCGAAGATGTTGATCCCGATGGCTTGGCTGCAGATTTTCAACGGCTGATGAATTGCCTCCAAGACGGCAAGCCCCTGCCATAGGCGCTGGGTGAAGCACGTCGCCAACGCCTTGAGTTTCTATCACATCCATGTCTGAGTTATCCAATTATCTTTGCGCTAAAGGCAAATTGTTTCCCAGTCAATCCACAATGCCGCATAACTGCTACAACTTGCACCATGCAGTTGCCATTTCCTACTGTGCTACAATGGGAAATAACTTTAGCCACCTACGGCATGCTGAGGCGCGATTTTTGCCAACTTCAACACTTTGGAAAAGTCCTATGACAGAGTTTCAAGAGTTTTGCATCTCTATGCTCACTGTCAATATGAGATCCTAGACTGCAAACGTTGTAATGTAATCAACTCATGTTCTCTCTCAACTCTGCATTTTATACCTCTCTGAAAGCCATTCTTTTCAGCCGTGGTTGGTCCGGAAGCGCCTCTGTTGATATCTTGAAGGTGCGCTATATCAAGATTCTTTTGATTGATTGTTTGATTGATTAATTTGATTGATTGGTTCATCCTGGTATACATTTTGATGCATCAGATATTTTTCGGGGCAAGACCACGCTGTGCCTTGGAGACGGAATGATGATTTTGAAGGTAATGCGTCCAGAGAGAGGAAGCAAGTATATTAGATTACGATGAGTGCACTTGTCGGTTCTCTCTAATCTAATGTGATTTTTTATATTTCTATAGTACTTTATTCATTCGTCCACCCATTCGTCTGTGCATTCATTCATTTGTTCATTCCATAACAATAGAACAATGAATCTTGGAATGAGTTGAAGAGAGACGGGATTAGTCGAGATTTATGTGAGTATAACTGTATAATTATAAGCGTTAGTTTTTTAAAATATGCAGCTACCCAATAAAGGGCTCTCCAAAATCTCCATGCAGAAACGATTCTAACTGGAAAACATAACGGCCGTCGCAAATGGCCTTAAAATCAGCAGAGTTCTTCAATATTATTATTATAATGGCACCAAAAAAACATCACAGATTCACCAAAAGAATAATGGATTTCTAAGTTAACAGTAAGGTTCAAAAGATGGAATTTAGTGTTAAGTGGTACATTTTGTCAAAGACTCTCTACATTTCCGGTAAAGAAAACACGAGGAATAAAATTTCTATTGTCCTTAAAGGGTGTAGTACATTATCATGAGGTCGGGGCCGCATTATATATTCGCGTATGTTAGTAGGTGGGAAAATATCACAGGTTCACCAATGAATTTCATCTGAAAAAGTCGTAACTTCCATAACTTGTACCTCTACAGACAATGATGAAGCTAATGTTTCGATTAGTCTGTAGGCTACGCAACGAGTCTTGCAGGCAACGTGGGTCAATAAGCTCAGCGCTCGCGAATAAACTGGTGCCCTGCGCTTAGCTTGCAAGTGGCGCTTTATAAATTGTAAGTTTACAATTATGATTGCGACTGTCTAGCTGTGCATAATTTATCAGTCGTGCAATGATTATAGGCGAGCATTCTAACTACACAACAAATACTATAGTGCATTGTGCTGACCTAATTACAGCTTGATTTTGGTACGCCATGTTTCATGCCTTGCGCTGCTGCGCATTAATTACACCGGCACGATAGAAGTTACTAATAAGATAATTACATACATTACATACAGTAGCAACTAAGGGTATTCAGGACAAAGGTTGAAAAGAAGTTCAGACTGAAGCAGAGAGTGAGAAACTGAGTCCGCCGCGAGAAGAAGCTTTTCCGGATATCGTTTGTCGGACAGGAAATAGATTGTTTCGCTCGGTTTGCTGAGTGTGAAGCAATCTATCTACTGTCAGAGTCGCTAAAGCCAAACGTAGACCCACGTCCTGCACGCTCCGCTTTTGCCAATAGACGACCTCGGTGATTGCTATCGAGAGCAAACATCTTTTGACTTAAAAATATACCGGTACTGAGCCAAAGTCACGGAATAGAAAGGAACATTCCCATCAACACGGGGCATCTTGCGGATTAGCAGGTGTCTTTCTGTTGACAGTCGCATGGAAACGTGTAATGCTTCACGTTAGCCGCTAAAATTAATATAATCTGAAGATTGGCTGTCAGCACTAAACACTCATCCGGCTTCCATTTCCATCTCGTAGCCTACAGTTACATTGGTCTAGAATCTAGATCACCGATCGTTTCACGAGTTCAACCAGAGTTTTGTGGTTAATCTAATCTATTGTATTGTATTAAATTTGTATAGCGCCATTCACAGTTCTACACAATCAGATTATGTAGCGCCGTTATCACAATTTCAAATATATTAATCGATGAAGCTTCAAGTCAAATCGCACTGATTACAAATCGAACTCAATTGAAAAAGCCAGGTTTAAATCTAATGCACTGTATATCAGAGAAACCAGAAGCCAGGCTACGGTGAGTATTAATTTGATATAGAGATGAATCTTACACGTAAGTATGGATCTGAATGACATCAAAGGAATTGACAGAACAAATCTTAATAAATTCCATTTGCGTCCTTTTAGTCATCAGTTTATTTTCATTCGTCAGCTTGTACGTTCGCTCCTTCGCTTAGTCCTTCCTTCCTACTTTCCTTCTGTCCTTCTTTCCTTCTTTCCTTTTTTCCTTCCTTCCTTTATGTGTAATCGTAATTGTTGTCGAACATTATTTTAGGCTATAAAGCGCCACTCAACGACACAGCGACGCTTTTAAAAATGTTCGATTGCTTCATTCATTCATTCATTCATTCATTTAAGTTAGTTGAAGAATCAATCGTGCAGACTGCAAACTTATATGTGCACCAGTAGTAAGTGCCACTGTTAAGGATACCCTGCTCATAAACGACGGCTAAGGCGTAGAGATGCGAAACTGGGAAGTTAAGTTGTCTATAGAAAAGCGTCGTATACTCGGCTGGTACCGGGAACGAAGCTTTAGAATTCGCTGTCCAACTCAAATCGCTCTGTGAATTCCTTGATGACATTCAGGTCCAAACGTAAAACTCTTTCAACAATGCAGCACATCCACAGTAGCCTGGCTTTTGGTTAACCAGATCTATCGCATTATAATTTCAATTGCGATTTTAATCGAAGCGATCATCGACTGAGTGGATTCATGAAAAGGCGCTATAGAAGTCTATGTATTAGATAAGATGGAACTCCTTAAACTGCCGATGTGCTTTCTTCGGCGCACAACCTGCTATTATCAGAACAAGTAAGATATATATATATGTGTATGTATGTATGAATGTATGTATGTATGTACGTATGTATGTACATGTAAGTGTATGTATGTATGTATGTATGTATGTATGTATGTATGTATGTATGTATGTATGTATGTATGATGTATGTATGTATGTATGTATGTATGTATGTATGTACATGTATGTGTGTATCATGTACAATGCATGTATGTATAGGCTATGAGGCCAGACCTACCTCCAACCTGATATTAATCATCGGAACAAGTAGGAGTCATGACACCTACCTCCAACCGAAACCCGTTGAAGCGACGATCCAAAAACGACGCAGATCCACAACGTCATAAACAGAAGCATCACTCCGCCGTTGCCTAGCAACCGGTTTGTTGACGCCATCGGAAGCCGATTATTCTGATGGAGCGACGGCGGCCGAGAGATGGTTCGGATGCCTCGGCGTGAGGGATTGCAGAGCTCTGTTCCTCAGTGTTCACTGGGGCCTAACATCGTCACCTGGAAACAGCTGCTCTATCGGAAAGATGTTCATATCTCGATTTTCCAATTCGTAAAGCTGGGCTTCCGATTGTTTCTCCACGATTTTCCGCCTGAAACACAATGCTCAACAGCTGTTGCCAGATGCGTGATTTACGGGTCTGTTATAGTAGGCATGCATCCATGCATGTACGTATGCATGCACTGTATAGCGCCCTTTAAGTAACTCACACTGCAAGGGCGCTCCGGCACAGCTACCTAGGAATATGCATATATAAGCATATATGTAAGTAAGCATGTATGGATGTATGTATGTATGTATGTATGTATGTATGTATGTATGTATGTATGTATGTATGTATGTATGTATGTATGTATGTATGTATGTATGTATGTATGTATGTATGTATGTATGTATGTATCTATGTATGTATGTATTATGATATGTATGTATGTATGATTCTGTATATGTATGTATTATGTAGTATGTAATATGTTTGTATGTATTATATATGTATGTATGTATGTATGTATGCATGTCTGTATGCATCAGAGCACTTGTATAGCGCCCTTTAAGTAGCTCACAAGGGCGCCCCGGCACCTAGGAATATGCATGTATATAAGCATATATGTAAGTAAGCATGTATATATGTATGTATGTATGTACGCATTGCACTTATATCTAAAGTTGGATGTCTTTATATCTAAACTTATTGACAAAAGTTGATTTTTATAAGACTGTATACAGATTCTAATAATTTTCTCCAGATCAGGCCTATATTGCGCCGTTGATAGAACCCAAGTTACAAAATGGTCTATTTGATGGCAGTGGGCCCTCTTTATGGAATGCCCTTCCCTTCACTCTGCGTGAGACTTTCCTTTCTGGATCATTGTCTTCATCTCTCTCTCTCTCTCTCTCTCCTTAAAACCTATTTCTTCTCTCGGGGTTTTCGCACTGGGAGCGCTACTGAATGGCCACGGCTGTGAGCGGCGCTATATAAATTACTAATTACATTACATTACATATGGCTGGAAAATATGCAGCAGCTTGAAAATATACTCAATAATCATAGCAGCTTCTGGCTACGCTGACGTTGTCTTCTCCACTTCCGTTCGCAGTCTTGAGGCTGTCAGTGACCAGGAATTCACATTCTCTTAGCAGTAAAGCTCGTATGTGTGATCGAGTCTCTCACGCTTCAAGAAAGGAAGAATGGAGAGAGGTCATGGACGTGGATCCGAAAATCTAGTTCATCTGTAGAAAGGACCTAATGAAACACGATCTATCTATCATCCTCAGGCTTTCTACTTACAATTAGCCGAGGATAAATAAAATATGAATGGATAATGTGAAGAATGACCTCGAGACGCGATGAGTGGACGTGAGAACTGCCGTCAACATGGTCGGATACAGAGAGAACTGGGGACATCCTGTTCAATTCTCATCGTCGACACATACCTCTGTACCTGAAGGGAGAGATGAATAAGAAGAGAAATCTCGTATTTTGTTCTTGCTTCTATCAGTTGCACCGAATGCGGATCATGTCCAGTTCGCTGTCATCCAGTACTGCAATCATTCTTGTTTCCAGCGCAGCGTGATTGATTCGTTTAGTGTCATCAGTTCCGGTCCTCTTTTATGGACCATTGGGCAGCTCGAACGTGGACCGCATGCAGCAGTTAGGTTTGTTGGTGTCATTCCAAAATTGACCACGTATCGCATTATATGCGTGAAGTGCTTCATTCACTGTCGGTTTCACAGCCCATGGAATTTTTCAGATTCAATATGGGTCTTGCGAAACCAAATGGGGCTGCGTAAAGTGTATTATTTCTGTGAGCTTTTGTTTCCACGTTTCAGATTTGGCTGGTCGCAGAAATCTCTTCTCTCCACGACCAGAGTTCAACCTCCTGCTCCTTCCCGTGAACAATAACAGTCAGGCGCGGATTTAGAGGGGGCGGAGCCGGCGTACGCCCCCCCTAAACCTGCAGCAAATGTTCTCAAACTAAACTGACCTAAAACTAATATAACTGCAATTTGGGAATAGGATGTTTGAATTAGCTGGACCGGCAGAATGGAGCTCTCTTACCGGAGCTCTCTTACCTACTTACCTGAGTTGCTAGCAGACGTTGCCCACGTGACCAATGACTTTTGCCGTGACGTCATTCACAAAGTTCATGTACAGACAGGGACCCGGGAACCTATGGCGTGCCGCCGATGCTCACCCAAATATTGACCCTGTGGCGCCAAGGCAGGGTCACGCTCACACAACTTTGGAAACAGTAATACTATGAAACTAACGCAGTAATGGAACCTAACCAAAGCCGGCCAAAGCTGGCCCTGGCATTAAGCAAAGGCCAGCAGACAACTGTCAAGTCTTGCCGGATGACAAATTGTGCGAATCATGGATACTTGATACTTGGCTACTCGCCTAAACGGTACCACATGTGTAAATGTGTTTGTCGGAAGTCGGAGGTAGGGGCCTACTGAAGTGACACGGGCATTCTACAAGAATGGGCGAACTGTGGTTGCAGACAGTACAGCTAATTATTAAGACATCTGCAGCTGTGATATATATTAATATATATACATGTTTAGATATACACATACCTATATATATATTATATATATATACATAAGCATAATATTCAGTGTGTCGGCTCTCAGAGTGCCTGGAGAAATAGAGACTAGATCAGTTCTTCTCGAGACTCCATTCGAGTGTATACAGAGGATAATAAATAATTTGGAATCAACTAATTGGTACAAAAGAAAGTGCAGCAATGTCTAGCGGACCGCCTTTGAAGGCATTTAAACAGTCTTTTCTGTCGTTTTGTAAGTCACCTGCAGCTGGGAGGTCTGATGGTAAGTAGGCTACAACTAAATAAATTGCATTTCACATTTATAATCTATTCGCCACAGCGCAAATATGAGCATAAGAAAAATTTGACAAACGGCATTAGCCTTTAGGCCTATACCTGACAAATTCCTGTAAATAAATTTTATTTTCTTCCATGCAAAAAATCCATCTTCATCGCATGTCTCATAATCATAATGGCCTAGTATACAATGGTATTTTTGATTGAGAAAGCAGTTAGAACTTATTGTGCTATTGTCGCCTTTTATGTTATCAATATTGAGCGTAATAAACCACCAGTGGTTGCAAAAAAATGACAAAATATTGTTATAGATAATATCAGGCAAAATGAATAATTTTATCCACCTTAGGTCTGTGGCCTACACGGCTGAGGTTGGCTCACACAACTTTTAAACACTTCCCGGGCCTCTGTGTACAGACAAAATTTACGTAAATAGAAATTGGTCAATGGAAAAATATGTAAGTGGAGAAACCGTTAAAACGGCTTAAACAAGCAGTTTTATCATTCGCGAATAAGCCGACTGCCGTTGGTAAGACATAGGCCTATCTTAGGTCTAAATCTCAAAAGATGGCAGTGTTGAACGAGCAAATTCTAGTCTGCGATTTGTGAAGTCGTGTTTCCGAAGTACAATGAACGAGGACAGATTTAATGCACTCATTTTATTGTTTGTCCACAAGGACATCAAGTTAGACATTGATTACATTATCAATGCCTACGCCAGAAAGCATTCAAGGAGAATGACACTGCTTAATCCACTGGCATGTGACACTTAATTATTTTCTTTTTGGATCAAGGGTTGCATGATCAAAACCGATAACGGATTTATAATCGTTTCACTGTTAACCTTCAGTGGAGACCAGTTGTTTTATATGAGAAACTATATATTTTTTAAAGTTCCATAACATTTTCTATAAAAGGATCATTATAGTTTTGCGTGATCTAATTTCATATATATATATATATATATTTACGGGATTGGATTGGTAGTATTTACGCCCCCCCCTAACCAGAAATCCTGGATCCGCCCCTGACAGTTGCGTATTTTCATCGGGAGGGGCTATATCTACATTGAATGACGTTTAATTTCAGTGCTCTTCTGACTAAAAACACTAAGCATGCCTTTCACCAACCAACACCTGGTCCATAATATTACTATCTTTCACTGAGGCTTCGATGGGAGCGCCTCTGCATAGTATAGGGCGCCACAACGCCGCTACATATATCTATAGACGCTGAAAATGAATGAATGAACGAATGATTGAATGAGTGGCCGTGTTATTTTCAGAATTTATGGTACAATTTGGAGGGGCGTTATATAAGTCCTATGAATGAATAACGAAACGTGTTATGTTGGCGCTCTGGTGTATGCTATATGTGTGTTTGTGTGTAGGCTACATAAATCAACTAAATGATCCTATGTAGCGATTAAAATGAACTGCAAGTTGTCCAAGACGCTGCTTTAGCAGGCTAACATAATTATGTAAAAATAGGATATTGATTTATGTCACTTTGAGCAGAAGCGTTCCTAATTTATGATAACTAAAAGTTTTGAGTTGGACAACAATTCTAACAAAATGAGAAGAAACAGCGAAAAATTAAAGTTGTCACTGGTTTCAAGCATTACAAATCCGTCAGCATAGGTTTAGCCTTATTTAGTCGTCTCATGATATAATTAACTTAGATACATTTAACATTACATAATTAACACGGTATAACATTACTGAGCAACCTGGCATAACATAACTTTTTGAATATATCACTTGGAAGTCTTTGACATTGCAGACAAATTCAGACTCATTTCTATCTGTTCACCTGTGTGAATTGAGTTGAGGTGTGCGCCTAATAGGCTGCCAGACACGTTCGAATCGACTCTTGTTGACTTGGATTTAAAGAATTTTAGTGGACCGAAATCTTTTAATGCTCTACTAATTGTTGAACGACGCTGTTTAATTACATGCAGTTGCGTCTTTTGTCAACCGACTTTTTGAATAAATGAATATTTTGATTGATTTTGATTGACTGTGTTTAACAAAGAGCTTTTGATTAAGCTAAGCCACACGACTTTTAACTCTAGGCACTATAAATAATTATCTTGAGATGTATACGATTACTCACACAGATACTTTGTTATGAAACAAGTAGAAATTTACCTTGACAGATATGTAAAGTGTTGTTCCCTTGGCGTTTGACTAAGCAAAAGCTTTAAGTCTGCACCTCAGTCTCTTCTATAGGGATTTTAGTCGTTGTCTCTTGCGAAGACTTTCTCTCAAAGGTCCTGTCAAGCGACTTCTGTCTCGCTTTCTATCGCCTGTCGCTGCCAGCCGAAGCCGATCGTTGGTGTGGCGGCCGCGCGGCGTAAATCTTCCAGGACGAGTTTCATAACATCCGGCTGAGACCAATTTTGCCTTCCACCGCTTTATGGCCGCAACGTTTATCACTGAAACAGCGACGTCGTTATGGACTGCGTTCCTTCCACGTAGACTGTTCCGCACTGAATAGGGCTTAGGTTCCAGCGCGCTCACACGTCTACGAGCTTTAACTGTTCCACTGCGCACTTCATCGACGGAGTATAAAGCGCTGCTGCGGCAAGCAGAAGAGTGCGCCACTGCAGCAGCAGAGTGAACGACTCCGCGATATATGCCTACAGCTACAGCAGCACAGCGCTCGCTGGCGATGGCTTACAGAAAGAAAACGGACTGCAGACCCCCAACACGTCTGTCTGTCTGTCTGTCTGTCTCTCTCTCACACACACACACACACACACGCACACATACACTATAATTATACGGCATTATATTGCACCAGTGGGAGATCCAGAAGTCTAGAAAGCGGATAAGTATGCAAGGCTGCACTACTTTGCTATTTCAATTTCACTTTCACAGAATTTGACAACGAATGTCACGAGGAAGGTCAAAGTAATCTTGCGTCATAACAGAGTTAGTCCAAACGAACCATTTCTGACACTTTTTATCTCACCCAACGGAAGACACGGATTGATTTTAGAATTGAAACTGACCGGTGATCGATGCGACACTACCAGGTATTGAAACAGCTGTGATTGGTCGGTCATTCAACCTTGAATCCTATGTCTGAATTCGGTAAATCTACGTTGCAAAGGAAAGCCCCCATTCTCATTCCGATCGGGACTATATTAAATAATTTGTACCTTGAGCGAGACCACCATCTGTGCGCACTGGGAGTTAGAGAATGGCGTAGCGCCCATTCAAACGTAGAGATAGATTCAGTTAACATGTCTGAGGGTAAACGGCCGCTATTGAAAACGAAAGTGTATTTATAGGTCTACAAGTATTATACCTCATTTTTGTGTTGACAACTTGATGTTGAAGAGCTGTAGCCTGTAGCTCTGTTTGAGGATGAACTGATGTCCAATGCTGTTGTGTCACTTGCGCTTCAGCCAAAAAGTACCTTCGACCCAAAGACGACGCCTGAATCTTTGGTCAGGTCAATGAGCCAGTGAAGAGATACTTAAATCTTAATCAACTATACTAATCTAAGCTAATCTTATCTAATCTAATGACTTCTATAGCGCCATTATCATATGTGCAATACATCAGTCGATGGTCGCTACATTGCTACAAGTAAAATCGCAATAAAAGATCGAAGTCCATTGTAAAAGACACGTTGAAGGTACTATTAGCTCTTTACTTATTATTTATTGTCTTACATCTGCCTATATATATATATATATATATATATATATATATATTATATATATATATTATCTCAAAGGCCAGATAAGCGATGTCGCTGCGCCTTAATGAATTGTTCAAGGTCCATATACAGCTATACACAGTGACTGTCTTATGAGAAGAATGAATTGAAACTGACAAATCCATGTTGCAGAACGACAGCTGAAGTGGACTTTGTCGCACAAATCTACGTACAGCGCAATCGCCTTCCCGACGACAAAATGCAAGGACAGCTTGACTGACATTGGAGTTGATGTAGCCTAAATTTATCGACAGTACTTTGACAACGTGTGTACAACAGTGTATAGAGATACTGCAATTGGTAGTTGCTTGTTTGTTGAACAGCTTTAGATTATTTTGGTGTCGTTTTGCAATCGCAGTTTTGTTGCAAATGCTAATTCTTGTCATCGACATCTGACGTTAAGTGTGCGTGCGTGCGGGTGCTTGGGAGAGGAGAATAGCATTCAACAGTAGGCCTATAGTCGGGTGAATTTTCTCAGTCTGTCTGAATTCCTAGAATACCATCTGTCGGCTGATGATACGAATTGTCCAGGTGTCGGTAGTGATCATCTGGCAGTTGTTGGACGGGATGCACAGCGGTAAACTGCTGTAGTTCATCCAATCCACGGTTTTAGGGACAAGAGCTTATAAATCAGTGACACGCTAGCTATGCTCAGCCTGCAGGGAGTAACTTAAGGCCATCGCAGCTTTGCAGGATAGGTCTACCGTTTGGCATAATCCCCATATTGTTTAGCTGTGAATTGTTTTACTCATGAGTTCATGGTTAGAGGGTTAAGGAGTAATCGCCGAGCTCTATATGTCCCTCAATATGTGGGCGGTTGGATCCTTGAATCTCCTACCGGCCAATTATGGTCAAATAAATTGCGACAATTCGCTAAAATTTCAAACATCCATATCTAACTCAAACATTTTGAAAGTGTTGGTCTAATGATACTACAACGATGGTAAACCTCTTTTCATAAGACGTCTTCGAGAATATTGCGTGACTCTTTCAATTACATGCCCGGGAATGCTAAGTCTTAGAATAAGGAACTACTCGGCCAAAATATAAAAGTAACTAAATGAATTAGATCAAAATGTAATAATAAAACATTCACCAGCCACGCAGCGATCCGAGTAGGAGCTGATCTACTATCTCGAATGCCGCAATTCTGGGGTCCAAACCTTAAAATAAAATAAGTTATTCCGTGTTGGTATAGTCACGTAGTCTGTATACTATAGTGTATAGTTGTGATAAAAAAGACAAGAAACACTACCAGTTATATCAAGAAAAAGACAAGAAACACTACCAGTTATATCAAGAAAAAGACAAGAAACACTACCAGTTTTCATATTTTGTTTACATTGCGTCAGACAACCTGCGCTTGTACGATAACTTGTAAGTTATCCTAGAACATCTTTATGGACTGAATCATCATATCTTTACAGTTCTGAATATTTAATTTTTGTACCAAACGAATGTTGGAAGGCCTGTTCAGTTTATTTTGCCAGTCAATCACCATTTGGCCTCGTGTCAGAAGTCCATGTAATTCCACATTAGCATAGACTTCTGCAACTTCCTCGGCAGTTTTTGGCTCTAACAAAACAGCCATTGCAAGCTGATCCCAAAAAATGTATTCAGGCGTTCCATGTGATTTCAAAAAGGCCACTGCATCGTGGTCGATATCTCTCATCAATGCAGATAGCTTTGTCTCACCAGAGGCATACTCTTTCTCATACCAATCCTACATAAGAAAATGCAGTATATTTCAATTAATTCATTTAGATCTAGTTCAAAATTAACCACACGTGCATCAACTTGTCAATAGCTATTAAGTAAAGGTTTAATACCACCTTATTGCTCATTTGGTCAAGTAGTCTTTTGCTGATGGCTGCTTTCCATCAAGTTTTAAATGTGCCCTATCACGCGTTTACTTAAGAATCATAATCTGGACACCAACAGCTTGTCAAACGTTTTAGACCCATCTCCAACCTTAATAACATTTCAAGCATTCATGAACGTCTCTTCCTTATGCGAATCAACAAAGTCATATTACTTCATCTCTTAAGATCAGTCTTCTCCAATCAGCTTACCTTACATAAAGGTTACTCTACTGAAACTGCTGTCGCCGTTGTCGCTTGACAACGTTTTCTCACCTAATGATATAGGAAAGGCGTGCCTCTCAGTATCCTTAGTACCGCTTTAGACACTGACGACCACAAGCTACTGTTAACTAGACTCAGTAAAAATTGCCTTAAACTGGCTAGCTTCTTCCCTCTTCAATCGCTCTCAGCAAGTGGGTGCTGGCACACTGCTCGGTCTGATTCTTCTTTCTGCACTGCTGGTGTCACACAGGGATCTGTCCTCGACCCCTGTTATTTAAAATCTTTACTTCACCAATCAGCTCCATAGCCAATCTCATCAAGCATTCCTGCCAACCTCAATCATTGCTCTCTCCGTACACAATAATAATAATAATGCTGCGAGGGAAACGACCTCAAAACAGGACGACCGTGTGGTCAATCCCCAGTTTCTGCGAAACTCCTCAATATCCGCGAGTAAGGCCCTGGGGTATAGCAGAAGACAGGTAGGCCTACCGTTAATCCTTTATACAAGAAACGAAAAAGAAACCGGACTGAACCAGCTGAGCTGCAAAAATCCCAGATCTGCGATAAGTAATCCGTAGATCGATGATATTCTTCGAGTAACCGCATCCTGTAGTAAGTAGTAACGTCTCTTTTGACTGTCCCGAGGTTTCTTCGTGATAATCCACGGTCAGGACGTATGTCCCAAATCGCATCGAACGTAGACCTACTTCAAACGTAAAGGTTGGACGGCTGACAGAACAGTCACAACAAGGCCTACTCTTTGTCGTCTGATTCGCCTTCTCATTCGTATGCTTCTGTAGTCGTTCACCGCATTCGTCTTCGTCTCGTCCGTTGCTCCACCGTAGTCGTTTACTTCTCTTCTTGTCCGTTGCTTGGCATTCTTTTCTTCTCCTCATGCTCTCCTCTCTTTCGCTTTGTTGTGGACGGCTTGAACTGGATTTGAGCTGGGATTAAACCGGACTCGGACCTCCCTCGACTACTCTTTTGGACAACCCCTCTGACTAGACGCAGCGCTCGTGAATAAGCTGGTGCCCTGCGTTGGCTTTCGAGTGGCGCTTTAACAGTTTGGAGATTACGATTACGATTACGATTACGAAACTGGGTTCAAGCCAAACTTAAGTGTGGACTTAGCTCTCGCGAAGGCGGATATTCCCAGCTTAAACTTAGCTGGGCCGGGCCTCATCAGAACTATGACGGCAAAAGACCGGACGGGGCAACCCTCGTTTGGGCCAGAGGCAAATACATAGCCTGACACTTCACAGCCATTCACACAATGTGCGGCCTAATAATATCCAATAATCATAATCTGTACCCGGAGGGGCTAATAATAATAATAATAATAATAATAATAACAATACTAATAATAATAATGCCTAATAATAATAATAATAATAATAATAATAATAATAATAATCAATAATAATAATAATAATAATAATAATAATAATCGCCGTGCAGCCGCTGTTTCTGGCGACCAAAGGGAGACATCATACCTTTTCCAAGGCTTTCAATTTCCACTCAACGTTTTAACTTGGTTGCTTTTAGAGGCACCTTCACACCGTACCCCGAAGACGAGGCCTGACCCTCCAGACAAATTTCCTGCTCCTTATAGCAATTTTTCATAAATCCTGAGGGATCCTTGATACCTCGGGTAAAAAAAAAATAATAATAATAATAATAATAATAGTAATAATAATAATAATTATACTAGGTGTCATTCCATACGTGTTTCTACTATTCTTAATTAACTTAATGTTTAAGTCCCTGAAGGATCATTTGTACCTCGTGGCAAACTAATAATAATAATAATAATAATAAACAAGTAACATCAAATAAAGAAGATGTAATTACATTCTAAATATAACAAAGTGGCTTTTCATTTAAAAAGGTAGATCTTTTCTTATTTTGCCTTAACACAACTCACCCATGATACTCCATGCTGGAGACAAGCCTCATATGTAATTACTGTGGCTTTTCTTTGAAGTCCATTCAGCACAGCACATGCTGCTTCAGGGTCTTTAAAGAAGTTGTGTTCTGCTGCAGGGGACATGTTGCCTTTGCCTATTGCAACATACAGATCAGTTCATCTTAGTAATCATAATTACTAAATTGCTTAGGTAATGTAAGGTTAGATACAGTAAAATAATTAACCACTCAAGGGCTCAAATATCTGTATAAGACTTTTACAAACAAAACAAACCGAATCCTCAAGATATGCAGCATTTTCCATAGGCGCACACACAACAAAGACTCGTTCAAGCAATTCTTTTTTTATTTTGGCAATTTGGCCTGGCAATTGCGTCATTTATCCAGTACCCGTACCAGAGCCATTACTTTTGCTAGACTAGGCAAGCTGCACATCTTTAAATGACATTTGTCCAAAATTATGTGTTAGCTGAGGTCAAAGAAACGTTTAGTGGCATTATGATCTGAATGTCTTCAGTGCCATCAAAGATTAACTTCACATCAAAAACTTTCCGGCTTTAAAACAGTCATTTATTTTTAATGCTATAAATATATGTAGGGCAGCTAGGGCTATTCTATAGCTCTTCAAAACTGCTTCCTGTGACAGATATACAAAATTTACCCTGATAGTTTCCTCCCATGATGATGCAATCCTTTAGTTTTTTGCCAAAATCCGCATCAAGTTTCAGACATGTTGCTATATTCGTCAGAGGTCCAAGAGCAATCAAGGTAACAGAATCTGTAAACACGATCAACAGGCATCAATTCATCACTCATTTTAATATAATTTCAGCTAGTGTAAAACAGTGCTATTTGAAGTATTTAAAAGGTCTTAGGTATTTTAGTAGCCTACTACTTAAGTGTAGAAAGGGGCAGACATATGTCAGATAGAGAACAGATGGAGAGACAGGGCTATTTTGACAGAGTTGACCAACATAGAGCTTAAATAATTTATATTATATAATTATAATACTCAGTGCGTGAGCTTTCAGAGACGGGAAAGGGAGAGGGAGAGAGAGAGACTGGGTCAGTTCAACGCGTCTGAAATTAAATAGGCCTGTAATTACACATTAATGGGTATTTGACATTTCTAATGGACCAAGCTTTGGTTCTGTTGCACAAAGACGCTCGTATTTTATAGAGTAAGTAAGTCGGTATATCCTCTTATTGAACCAATTGCTAACCGCACTTTCAGTGTACAATTGTGAAGTATATAATCACGAGAAAATCATCCTAATAAAAATGTTTTGCGTGCCAGATTGTCTGCAACAGGCATAATTCTGTCATGTTTATGTGGACGTAGCGCATATACTGCAGTTTTAATTGAGGGGGGCAGTATAGATCATGTAGAACATGGCCTCGATCTGCACGAACAGCAACGAAGAAACGGTTGTCAGCACCCTGGCATAGTTGTTCGAAACGTCAGCATACTTTAGTAGTCTATTGTGAGGGTGGAGTGGCTTTTGTTTTGATATGGCTATTGCGAAGTTACCTGGTCCCAATCCAGATCCCTGGACTATGCTGGCGTTGATTTCAATGTCATCGGAGATTGTTCCAAGGAATTTTGTGCAGTGTTGGCTGTTACTGAGAAGGGCTATGATCCAGTTGTATAATTTTTGTGGTCAGGGATGGGTAATACCGCGAGCTGTTCTGTCAGATATGCATGCCTCACAGCATCAAATGCCTTTGAGAAGTCCAGGGCTATCAGGTAAACAAAGGGGCTTTGTTGGACATTTCAGAGAGTTGATTTGTTATGGATATGATGGTAGCTGTGGTAGAACCAGTCGGCATCGCTATCAAAAATATTTAGGACATAAATGATACAAGTGTATCTATTTTGCGGTCCTTTAATGTCCCTTGGACAGAGCCGCCCGGGGAGGCTGCACCACTCGCCTCTGGCTTCGCTACTGTCTGTAACAAGTGTTTAATTAAACCAATGCTAAACGAAACAAGATCTTACCAGGATATTCTGAGACCAGACGACAGAGAGCCTGAGATGCATGCTCAGGAGAAATGGAACGAAGATCGACTGGATCCACTTCAGGTATGTGTATATCCCCAAATCCATCATTACCAAAATATGCATCGTCTTTAGGTGACTCCATCAGTAGACAAGATTCACAACCTTTGTAAACTGGAATCTTCAAAAAATTCTAAGATTCTTATTTCAACAGCTCTATATGTGATTTTAGCTTGCTGAATTACTCATTATCAAAGAGTAAATGCACCTGAATGACTTCTTTAACTGGAGCAAAAAATAATTACCAAAAAGTCTTGATTCAAAAAAAAATTAGGAAGCTTCCGCAATGTCCTAAATACTCGAGCGTTAAAATCAGATTTATCGAGAGTCCACTAAGAAGTTACTGAAAGATCTGTGACTTGCTAAGTTATTTTAAATGGCATAGGCCCACAAAGCGAGCAAATATAAAACTAGCCTATATATATTAGTTAAAGAATGCTGTTAATTATTTGTCAATATGAGCCAAAAAATATTAAAAATTGCTGATCAAGCTTACATCACTCCGGTGGCAGTAGGTAACTAGTCTCAGGGCATTATTAACACCGTTCTCAACACTGGTGTTCCCAAAAACAGCTGTAATAGCCAAGATTTCAACGTGACTGGCATTTAGTGCCATAAGAATGGCCTGGGCATCATCAGCCCCAGGATCACAGTCTATGACAATTTTAGTTTTTCCGTTCGACATTTCATCTAAAATCACAAAGACCTTTCATTATTCATTTTTACTGGATGGATTTGGAGATAAATAAAATGTAATAAATATTTTACAATTGTCTAGCTCTTTAACACCAGTTCCCATCCCGACTCCTTCCATATCGCGTCTCCCCATTACCCTCAGAGCTTGACGATAAGATTGTCACTGGTCTGCGCGTATTGTTACTATGCTTGTCTGTCATCTATACAAGGATTTGATGGCAAGAATCTTCTTCCAGTATCTGGGTGATTAGTGGTGTCAAGGTAGGCTGGTTTAATCTTCTAAAAACTTAAGCCTACATTAGCTAAATGAATGTTGTAAATCGCCCGAAGATAATCATGCGTACTTTTATCATTTTTATGTAGTAATAAATAATAAATGCGCAAGCAGTGGCGTCGCCAGAGTAACGAGGTTGGGGAAGGGCAAGGCAGAGGATCTGAGGAACTTACAGCGGAGTAAAAATGGCTCAGACCCCGTTGCTGGGGTCTGAGGCAAAGCCCCAGAAGCTGGAGATTTTTCCATTACGTTATTTTAATTTAGTTCGTTTGACAGCAGGAATATCCCATATTAGGGCACTTAAATGCCATTGCCATGTCTATTTAGTAGGCCTATAGCTGTAGGCTCTATAGTGTTAACTCAAAACTGTTAAACTTTTTCCGTCGTGATTTACGGATTGCAAAGTCATTAACTACATCATAAGTTGGAAGACTTGGCAGCAGAGCTCGAGGGTACGCGTACCCTAAAATAGAATACGCTAAAATACGTACGTACCTTTCAAAAATAGAATACGCGTATGGTACGTATCATACACGAAAGTTTTATTTATGGTTAACTCGGTGACCCATAGCCTACGTATAATCTGACATTAAATTTTAGTGCATTAGGTGCAATGCATGCTGGATAAACATAGACTTACAGTATAGCATTGCAGCAATTTACTACGCTGTATACTGGGTTGTGGTTGTTTGCCTAAATTAAATTGAACATTCTTATAATGAGCAATGACCTGGTTAACGTATTTTTGTATTGTTTACGTACCCTAAAATAGGGTAGGCCTACGTTAAAATACGTACGTACCTTTCAAAAAATAGAATACATATGGTACGTACCCTCGAGCTTTGCTTGGCAGTTACCAGGTGTGGTTCGAAGGTCATTTTTGGTCCTTTTCAACTGATAAAATGACCTTTCTGCAGAGCAGTTTATTAGGGGCCTACATGTACCTTGAAAAAGCCGCAAAATAAATTCAACGTTAATCAACGTTTGTGAAAGCCATCTGAATTTCATCCTTGAAGGTACTTTGATACAAGTCTAGCCAGCTGCTTTTATCCGAATAAGCTGTCTTCACGTAACTAAAAATGGCTTCAATTCTCAAATAAGACTTAGATCAACTTCTTCACTCTAAGCTTTCGTCATCAACGTTAAACCCTCCTACACTTGCTGGGAGTCTTTGAGCTTGGTTTTTTGGACGTATAAATGTCGTCTTTTAGAAGTAGGCCTATTCACGGTGATTGCCTCTGAGTAGGCTTTTTGAAGGGGCGCTATATAAATTCCTGAAATGACTGAAAAAATGAATGTTGTCTTACATGCTACAGTCCACCGTCTGTGTACAGATTTTCATTTCAAAATGAGGCCTTTTGCAAGTGTATTTTGGAGCATACATGGTTTGGTTGGCTGAAGCGTTCATCCGGCATCCTCAAATTTCTTCCCATACCTTCGTCCATTCTCCTCTCATCGTTAACCGGCACCAGTCAATCAGATATCTCTTCCAAAACCACTCCCCAAGAATCGGAGACTGTCCGTTCATCTGGTCTCCATTTCTCCATCTCCTTTTACGGCCCATGCTCATCTTATATTTTTCCATCTTCAAATCTCATTTATCACAGGTGTGAGCAAATATTTTTATTATTAGTAAATTTGTAACCCGCGCACGGTCATACCGATACGTGAATCTGAGGCGCAGATAGTCAGCCGCCAGGAGAAGATGCAGTTAGATATCCAAGTGCTTGAAAGCCAAGGAGAAACGGCGAGTTTTGAGCGACTTTTTGAAGGAAGAGAAGTAACTTTGAGCTACGAAGAAATTGTCGAAGGTCAGTTCCATGCCTTGGGAGCAGCGGCTTGGATTGCACGATAGCCCATGATTGACTGTCCTGCATCGGGGCTCAGCTAAAGGACCCCTACTTGATGATCGCAGGCAACGAGCAGGGATGCAAATAATAATTCTGACACTATTAAACATAGAGCAACCTTGAATATTAATAGGTAGCTAGAAGCTAAAACAAATGAGCATGCATGTAGTTCAAACGGGGGTAAGCAATAAAATCTACAATTAAATTAAACTAACATCACCATCGTCGTGCCCATATTTCGCTACACCCTCCACCCCACACCAATTCATGACAACTGCTATAATTCTCCACTTTACAGAATAATTACGGTATCCCAAAAACTTTTATAAACAATCCTGAGACTTTACCTGCACATTCGGTGTCATCTCAGGCAACAAATGGAGACTGGCGCTAAAATAGAGGTGTTAATTTGCACAAATGTTTAGCTTCAAGTTTTCTTGGACATGCTTAGGCCTATTGACAATTTTGTTTCCCCTAAGGATAAACAAAGTTAATCTGCAGATATGTACTAGTATATAGAATACACGCAACTGTCCACGTCTATTCTACTTAACCATGACATTAATAGGCCTAAGGTGCGAGTCTACATTTCTGGACCCTGGACCTGTTCCTCCTTTATCAAGCACACAATTGTTGACCTCGTGAAGCCTTGTACACACACACACACACACACACACACACACACACAAACATGTGGGCGCGTATGCGTTTACCGTCTCGAGACACTTCATTATATGTAGCGTCATTTTGGTACCCAAAAAGTGCTGCCTATATTAGTCTAAGTGGTGTTAATGTTTATCAATAAGCAAAAAAGTTAAGATAACTAGAACATGGATGCAGCACAATACTATACAACTGTAATTGATAATGCTCTCTGTACAAACTCCAGAAGTGCACATTGAAGCCGGGCAACCATCAAGAGCCATAAGTCGACAGGAAGAGGTAAGTTTCCCGTTTAGAGCTATTTATATATCCATGCTGCATCAAGCACAGCCAGTGCAAAGCTATGCATGGCTCATAACGTTTGCTAAAATAGTTCTTTTGGTAGACACGCAGAGTCATCATGGTGCATTGATGCACACTATTCTTGCTTATTATTCGCAGTGCCTCTGTAACTCATCACAACTATAAAAGTAAAACAAAGTTGATAATGTAAGTTGTATAAAGCTAGCTGGTGTATTGTATTGCAAATGTAGCCTACAGTAGGCCTATCAGTAAGTACAATACAGTAAACTTGAAATTTGATAGAAGCGTGCACGGAAGTCGAGCAACAGGAAGTATGAATCATCAACAGGTGCGATGAGGTTAGTTTTCGGTTTACAGCGACAGGTGGTCTAAGGAGGTAGAGTTCGGAATATATGGGCCAGCAACTGTCAAAAAGCGCTGGCCGAAGACAAGACATGCACCAGGAACAACATAGATTTACTTTCCAGAAGAAGCTGATCACAGAGAAGATCGCATAAGGTGCATTGACATCATGTTCATTACCAAGCAATTAAGTGGCTGATTCCGGCAGTCTCACACTTGTAGCCTATTTCTTTGGTTTAACGCTTCTTGGCCATATATTTCCCTTTCACAAAGCGTGAAAACCGTAAGGGGCGATCAGAGGAGACGCAAAACTGGGAGTTCTGATACACAAAGATCAGAAAAATAGTCTCTGAAGACAATGAAAACTAGTGAGTTGTGACGCATATCTTGAACGAAGAAAAGGTGTTTGAGAAACAGGTAACCGTTCCTTTAGCGCAGCAGCTCAAAATGCACGAGAGCTAATGACAGTTGCATGAAGCTATTTGAAAATTTTAGTGATGAGGTGATGGATGGGCGGAGCAATGCTAGGGCGGAAGAAGTCTAGAGCAGGTTGAGCGAAGTGGTTGGACCGTGAACAACCGGCGTAAATAGGAGGATTGAGAAGATTGAGCTGAAACATGATTGCCTGTGACTTATCTGGGCTTATGGCAAGACCGTTGACGCAGAACCATGCTTGCACTGATGAGCGGCATTCTTCAAGTATTACTTTACTGATCCGTTGGTGACAGGGTAATGAAAAATGTGAGTATCATCAGCATACAGTTGTAATATGACTCCAAAGTGATTGGCTATGCGGCCTGAGATGGATTGCAGAGGTAATGTAATGTTTTGTAAATCTTCGAAAATTTCTCAGCGCCCACAAAAGCCACGTCAGGGAGACCCTGCAGCTTAAACACCGGCGCTATATCAGATCAAGTCCGCAATAGCCAAACTCCGGTAAGAAGCTAACCAGTATAAGGCAGTCTCAGAGAGCTTTCACGGAGTCTAGGAAGAGAGAAGTGGTGGTCGACAGTGTCAAAACCAGCACTAAGGTCAAGGCATACTGAGAGGAATGCGTTTCAGGTGTCATTGAATGAGCAGATGTTTTCCGTGTAGAGGCGAGAGCAGTTTCAGTGGAGTAGCCTTCACGGCAACATAACAGCACAGGCCAAAGAGATTCTCTTGGTAGGACTTCAATCTTCATACAGGATGGGTGGATGGGTGAATGAATAAGTTGATTGGTGAATGGGTGTAAGGATGGATGAATAAATGAATGAATGAATGACTTGATCGGTGGGTGGATCTAAGGATGGAAGAGTGAAAGAAAGGCTGGATGTTCTTACGTATGGCTGTTGCTGTTTGGTGGATGGATAGATGGATGGTGTATTGATGGAGGGATGGTGGGTGGATGGATGGAGCTTCAGTTCACTTTCTCTTTGGGCAGGATTAAGATGTTTCATATAGGGTTTCTATATTATCTCAGGTTACTTTGATGGACAAATGGGTGAAACGATGAATGGAAGGATGGATGGAAGCATAAATTGATGGATGGATGAAGGATGGATACATGGACAAAGAAACCAGTTGGTTGTTGCGTGGATGGATGGATGAATGAAAGAAAGAATGACTTGAATGGGATGGGCGTAGGGATGAATGGGCGAACGATTGATGAGTGAATGAATGGATGGGTGGAGGGTTGGTGCATGGATGTAGTAGATGAATGATTGACTTAATGAATGACTTAATGTGTGGATGAATAAATAGATGGATGAATGAATAACTTAGTGGGTGGATGTATGTATGGATCGAGAGATGGGAGTTCATGGGTGAATCAATGAATGACTTGGTGGGAGAATGGATGGATGGAGTGGGTGTGGTGGGTGACCATTAGGGTGTCCCACGATAACATAGGAAAAATAAAATTCTTGAAACTTTTGATGCAGTCCCTCCTAAAAGTTTCTTTATGATCCCGTAATATCACCTGCCAAGTTTTATGACATTTCGAAAATATTTAGGGGTCCCGCAAGCTCATAGAGTTAGTGCAGTTTGTCGTAAATTACGCATGGCGTCATTGACTTTTAAATATTTGGGTGACAACATTTTGATCCCATAATAACATGTTTAGTATCACTAGAAAGCTTTTAAACAGCAGAATCTACAGACATAACCTTCTTGTATATATATATATATATATATATATATATATATATATATATATATATATATATATATATATATATATATATATATGCATAAAGTTTCAAGTATGAAGAAGACATAAAACACACTACAACAAGAAATCAAATTTCTTGGCTTGCAAATCAAGGAAGACTTTCGAGCCTTTAAATCTGTGGTGCACTGGGAAGGCAAGCTGCTCCCTGACATAACTGGAGTAAACACGGACAAAGTGGACAGATTGTCAGTACTGATTTCTTCTCCAGTTGATAGAAGTACTAAACTTCTGGGCGTGCCAAAGTTGGCTTCTGTGTCAAGACAGGCAGCAGCAGTAGCAGTTCTAGACCTTTTGAAGTCGTGGCAGTGCGATACATTTATTATATAGTAGGGTGTCCCAGAAATATTTTTTGTCGAAAATTTTTATGGAGTCCCTCTAAAAAGTTTCTTTATGGTCCCATAATAACACCTGGAAAATTTTATGAAATTTAAAAATTTTTTAGGGGTCCCGCAAGACACTGACATTTTCACCATGTTGGCATAATTTGCCTCGGACGTGTCCAATTTATTAATGCTTTTAGACACCGACCTTTGATCCCATGATAACATGTTTAATACCACTGGAAAGCTCTTAAATAGTGGAATATAAAAGTATCTGACTTTATTACGTACATAGGTATGGTTTTACGATAAAATAATGAAATAATTGTACAGCAACTCAAGATTTTTGGACTTTCTCAAATCTCAATATCTGTTATTGCCATTAATCGTTAGAAGGAATCATTATTACAAATCCTTGATAATGCGACCAGCCATGGTTTCAGCTCCTCCATACCTTCGTCTGCTTATTCTTAATCACTGTTTATACCTTCAGCTGCATATTGTTCAGTTCTACATTTTGCAATAATCTACAAGATTGTCACGATTGCACTTACAAAAGTAATGCCTGTGTTTTTCAACAACTTGCAGAAGAAACTGTATCTGTTCTTTGTTCTTGTTGAATTGAAATTCTGTATAAGAGCAACTCCAAGTTCAGCATTGTCATTCACACAGGCCAGGTTATTAACAGCCTGACATGCGATCTTATACAATTGGCTTTTGGGTCACTCTTCACATGCATGGAATATCGAGGATACAAGCCACGATGAGTTGGCGGTAGTTCAGAAGAAGCTTCGAGAAATATATAATTTCCTTATCGTACGGGGAAGAGATTGAACCAAGTGCAATCCTCGATCACCTTTCATTGTCAACATAAGCTGTGCTTTCTCTTCAGAAGAGAGATGGTGTGAGAACAGAGAGAGGGTTTCCAGCTCTTGGCTTAGGTATACCAAGAATGACACAGCATCGTCTTTAGTGGTCTGCAGAGCAGCAGCATCGTAAAATTGCAGCCTTTTATGAGTTGAATGTCATTGATGGGTGAATCAGCAGTGACTCGACATGAAAACCACGATTGGGTGTAGATGTTGACTAACAAAGTCTGTTAAATCGTGGATGTCCTGTAATTCACGGGCCATCAATTGGATAACCGATTCGGTTCCATTAAAACGCAACTAAATCTTCATTGAGTATAATTGCCTTCGCCATCCAACGCGCTCTAGAGGGGCACCAGGCTTGCGAACCGCTGTCGAACTGCTCAATCCAAACACGGATGCCGCGAGTTGGAGAATTCTCTCTAATCATCTTGAGGATTGTCAAGTTGAAGCTGTTCAGTAATGAACTCCTTCAGTTTGTCAGACACAGACAGACATTAATGAGGCTTTGGTTGAAGGTGAGCCAGGTCGGACCATTTATCTTTAAATCGCTTGAAGAGAAGAATGCCTTCCCCAGTTGATGGACAAACTTTACCAAGGCACACTACGAATATATATCAGACAACAGGACTTCAAACATGGGATGTTGACAAGCCATCTACAGCAGATTACGACCGGTGGCTGCCTCTAGAAGGGTGCAGGCTCCATTAACTCTGCCGGTATTTGAGGCCCTTGTGTCAAAACACATGCCTATACACTGACCATGGGTAGGTGGATAGATATATTAATGAATGGCTTTATACTTTGTCATTAGGTAGAGAAGTCATAAGACTTAATTTTTACTGATACCTAAATGCTGAATGTATTAGATATTAGAGGGTGCCGAGCGGATCGACAAGATCCGGATCCTCGGGGTAATGCTCAGTTGTTCTGACCTCGGGATGCATTTCCACCTCGAGGGACTCTCTCCTCTTGTGCCTCGTCGCTGTATGCCCTCAGGGTTCTCTGTTCGCACCGGCTTTATCTTCAGGCATTACATGGGATGACCACCATCGCTCAACTGATGTACTCCTCTTACCGCCACATGGTGCACTATACGACATCTAAGGACAGAGATGGGATCGAATAGATCCTCGGAAGAATGAAGCGGAGGAGATTCCTCTCTACCTCTGCCACGAGTGCAGATGAACTGGCTATGGCCACGGCAAAAAAACTGACCTTGGCCATGTGCTCCAAAGATTCTTTCCACCTCAATGTGAAAGCCATTACCACGTATACGCTCTCGAGCCCATGGGTTCACTCTCCCACAGAAGGATGACCGTAATTTAATTTCCCAGGTCTTATATATGACAATATATTAATAGACACAAGCTGCAATTATAATAACGCTGACTGGCCAGAATACTATCATTGCATAGCTCCCTAGATAGCCATGCGAACTGTTACATTTATATTTTGTATATGTATCGGGGTTCGTCTATGCCACTCTGTCAGTATGAATAAACAAAAATTGTTGATGATGATTATATTTATGGAAAACTGTTATTTATTGTAAAGCCGAAACATCTCATTATTTTTACTAATCATTTGTTAGTAGTTTGTTCTTAAAACGGCATCATGCAAATCAAGTTTAACTGACCATCACTGGTCAATGTCTTGGAAAGTAAATATTAATGAATTATTGAGCTAACGTAATCCATATATTGTTAGCTGTGGATTATTATACTCATCAGTTCATGGTAAGAGGGTTACGGAGTAATCGCTGAGCTCTATAATGTCCCTCAATATAATGGGCCGCTGGATCGTATTGGCCTATTATAGTAAAATAAATTTCGACCATTAGCTAAAATTTCTAAAATTCAAATATGGTTCAAAACATTTTAAAACTAGTGGGTTTATAATACTATGACGTCGGCAATCCTGTTATTATGAGACTTTTCAAGGATATCTAGTGACCCTCATTAAAGTACTTGCTCTGGAAAGCTAGGCAAACTCTTAGAAGAAGGACACTAGCCTACTCGAACAAAATATTAAAATAATTTAATGAGATCAAAATGTAATAATAAAGAAATTGAGACGAAACTCGTAATGAACATACCGAGAACCCTGAGGTTGAAAACCAAGGAAAATATTCATCACCCACGCAGCGATAGGACCAGATCTCCTACCTCGAATGCCGCAATTCTGGGGTCCAAACCTTAAATAAAGTATTCCGTGTTGGTATAGCCACGTACATGTAGACTGTATAGTTGTGATCAAGAAAAAAGGCAAAAAACAGCACAAGTTTTCACATTTGTTTATATTGCGTCAGACAACCTGCACTTGTACGGTAACATGCAAGTTACTCTAGAACATCTTTATGGACTGAATCATCATATCTTTACAGCTCTGAATATTAAGCTTTGTTATCAAACGAATGTTGGCAGGTCTGTTCAGTTTATTTTGCCAGTCAATCACCATTTGGCCTCGTGTCAGATTCCCATGCAATTCCACATTCGCATAGACTTCTGCAACTTCCTCGGCAGTTTTTGGCTCCAACAAAACAGCCATTGCAAGCTGATCCCAGAAAATGTATTCAGGCGTTCCATGTGATTTCAAATAGGCCACTGCATCGTGGTCGATGTCTCTCATCAATGCAGATAGCTTTGTCTCACCAGAGGCATACTCTTTCTCATACCAATCCTACATAAGAAAATGCAGTATCCTTCAATTAATTCATTTAGTTCAAAAATTAATCACACATGTATCAACTTATCTATAAGGTTATACGTCAACTATTAATAAAGGTTGATTACCACCTTATTGCTCATTTGGCCAACCAGTCTTTTGCTGAAGGCTGCTTTCCATCAAGTTTTAAATGTGCCCTAGTCACGCGTTTACTTAAGAATCATGATCTGGACACCAACAGCTTGTCAGACGTTTTAGACCCATCTCCAACCTTAATAACATTTCAAAATATTCTTGAACGTCTCTTCCTTATGCGGATCAACAAACACATTACTTCATCTCCTAAGATCAGTTTTCATCATTCAGCTTATCTTACATAAAGGTTACTCTACCGAAACTGCTCTCGCCGTTGTCGTTTGACAACGTTTTCTCGCCTAATGATATAGGAAAGGCGTGCCTATGCAGCCTATCAGTATCCTTAGTAACGCTATAGAAACTGACGACCACCAGCTACTGTTGTCTAGACTCGGTAAAAGCTTCGTTGCTTCTGGTACTGCCTTAAACTAGCTATCGTCATACTTTTTCAATCGGTCTCAGCAAGTGGGTATTGGCACTGCTCGGTCTGATCCTTCTTTTTGCACTGCTGGACAGCTGGTGTAACACAAGAGCTGTCCTCGGCCCTCTGTTATTTAAAATCTTTACCATTCAGCCGCATAGCCAACCTCGACAGGCATTCCTGTCAAGTGCCAACATTCAATCAGTATACTCTCTTCTTACTTTCCGTCACGCAGTTTGCGAATCTTCGGTTTTGGGTCTTTTGGTTGAACTTCGTTGTATCACTGTCATAGGCTCTCGTCCATTACATATTGCTGCCCCTAAGGAATGGAATCGACTACTAATGTTTGTCCGAAGTTCGAACTCGCTTCTCTTCCTTTAAGAAACGCCTCAGAAAGCATTTCTTATTGGCTTTCAAGAATTGATTATCTAACAGCTCTTCACCTGGCAACTGACTAACCGCGCCTGTGGTTCGCATTTCTATGTAACACTGCGATAGTAAATTAAAATAAAATAATAATATCAATTTGCGAAACTGGGGAAACGACCTCAAACCAGGACGACCGTGTTCAATCCCAAATTTCTGCGAAACTCCTCAATATCCGCGAGTAAGGCTCTGGGGTATAGCAGAAGATTGGTAGGCCTACGGTTAATCCTTTATACAAGAAATCAAAAAGAAACCGGACTGAACTAGATGAGCTTCAAAAATCCCAGATCGGCGAAAAGTAATCCGTAGATCGATATTCCTCGAGGAACCGCATCAAGTCTTGTAGTAGCGTCTCTTTTAACTGTCGCGAGGTTTCTTCGTGATAATCCGCGGTCAGGACGTAGGCTACGTACATGTATGTCCCAAATCGCATCGAAGGTAGGCTTACTTCAAACGTAAATATCCGACGGCTGATAGAACAGTCACAACAGACAAGAGTTCCTCTTTGTCGTCTGATTCGTCTTCTCATTCGCATGCTTCTGTTGTTGTTCTCCGCATTCGTCTTCGTCTTGTCCTTTGCTTGGCATTCTTGTCTTCTTCTCTTGCTCTCCTCTCCCTTCGTGGTGGACTGCAGCAGCTTATATAGCTCTCTTGTTAGATTTGAGTTGGGATTATGCTGGGTTTTAGCCAGACTTGAAGCTAGGCTTATCTAGATTTTAGCTAGAATAAAAATTTTCAGCACAAGCTCCCACTACGAATGTCACAATAATAATAATAATAATAATAATAATAATAATAATAATAATAATAATAATAATAATAATAATAATAATAATAATAATAATAATAATAATAATAATAATAATAATAATAATAATAATAATAATAATAATAATAATAATAATAATAAATAATAATAATAATAATAATAATAATAATAATAATAATAAGAAATAAAGAAATAAATTTGTATAATAATAATAAAAGTAATAATAAACAAGTAACGCGAAATAAGGAAGATGTAATTGCATTTTAAATATAACTAAGTGGCTTTCCATTTAAAAAGGAAGATCCTTTCTTATTTTGCCTTAACACAACTCACCCATGATACTCCATGCTGGAGACAAGCCTCATATGTAATTACTGTGGCTTTTCTTTTAAGTCCATTCAGCACAGCACATGCTGCTTCAGGGTCTTTCAAGAAGTTGTGTTCTGCTGCAGGGGACAAGTTGCCTTTGCCTATTGCAACACACAGATCAGTTACTCTTAGTAATCATAATTACTCAATTGCTTAGGTAATGTAAGGCTAGATACAGTAAAGTGATTAAACACTCAAAGGCTCAAATATTGTATAAGACTTTTAGAAACAAACAACACGATATGCAGCATCTTCCATAGACACACACACACACACACACACACACACACACACACACACACACACACACACACACACACACACACACACACACACACACACACACACACACAACATAGACTCATTTAAGCAAATCCTTTTCGCTTGGCAAGTGCATCCTTGATTCAATAATGGGACCAAACCACAATTTTTACCAGATTAGACTAGGCAATTATATTGTATATCTTTAATTGATATTTGTTCGAATGAGTTAGCTGAGGTCAAAGAAACGTTTAGTGGCATTATGACCTGAACTGCCCTCAGAACTTCTCCAGTGCCATCAAAGGTTAACTTCGCATCTAAAAATTTTCTTTCATAATAACATTCATTTATATCTAATGCCATAGGCGTAGGGGGAATTTCAGTGGTAGGGGGCAAGATTTTATTTTTGCCCGAAAAATACAAATAACGAATAACTGGTGTCTTGCATTTATAGTCGCTCACGTCTCTCTAGAACACGATAGAGTTTCTGTTCTCGCGTCTAACAAGTCTCAATAATGTCTTTCATCCGCAGTTGACCCCAGTTGAAGTTGCACGTTCAATGTTGATAATCAAACGATCATTGAGCCTATCTTGCCCCATGGTTAGGGAGAGGCCTATAGTAGAAATTCACGAAGTCGTGGAAGCCGTGAAGTCCGTGATTTTCGCCACTTGCCGTGATTTTCCCCAAATGCCGTGAATTGCCTTGATTTTCTGTAAAAATTTTTGACATATGCGTCGCAGTTTTACATACGAGAACTTGGCGCTACGTGTGTCTACAATTGCAGAAACTATGTGCCAAACGTTGACCGACACTTAGGCGTAGGCCTAGCGTGACAATTATACACGGCAACAGCGCGTCGCTGCTTGATCTATATATGTTATAATTATTAATATGATTAGGCCTACATCGATTAGATCTTGGTAAATACAAGTATGATTTGAAGGAATTCAAGCAGGAAGTTTATAGTACTGACATTAATACATAGCGAAGCGTTCGTTTCTTTCTTATTTACGTGATTGCTTGGTCGGATCATAGCAAAAAATGCGTTAAGCCTTTTTCATGCCCTGAATTTGCCGTGATTTTCGCCCGTTTTTACAAAATGCTACCGTGAATTTTGAATCCCCCAAGACGCTGAAAAAACACAAAAGCCCGATTTCCCGAAAACAGTTTTCTAGAAAGCGGCCGAACTCCCGAAAGCTATTCACAGTTTCAATTGTAAACATGACATAAACTTAGACCTAAGCTTATAGCATGACCTTGATGTAGGCCTATATCGATATTCACATGTTTGTTTGTTAATTATATTCGGGTCGGACTTAGAAAATCAATTTGGGGGATCCGGCCGAAATTCGTTTCGGGGATTCCGATTTTGGGGATTCGGGCAGCACCCGAGCCAACATGTTGGATGCTATAAGTAACTAGCTAATTATTCAGTAGCCTACACCAATGAATAAAGCTGTAAATATTATGGTGGTTTGCGAGCTAGTAGCTAAGTATTCCGATTCGGGCAAGTTGGAGCTGGCAGATCGCGCTGTGTGCTACCGATTGCTGAACTTCTAATTGTTTGTTCAGCATATACCCTGGCACTTCTTGCCCGAAAAACAGGATTTCCCGAAATTTGGGGGGGCATTTGCCCCTCTGATCCCCCGCCTCCTACGCCTATGTCTAATGCTATGCAGCTATTCAAAACTGCTTCTTGTAACAGATATAAAAGACTTTACCCTGATAGTTTCCTCCCATGATGATGCAGTCCTTTAGTTTTTTGCCAAAGTCAGCATCAAGTTTCAGACATGTTGCTATATTCGTCAGAGGTCCCAGAGCAATCAACGTAACATAATCTGAAAACATGATCAACAGGCATAAGTTGATCACTGATATTAATATCATTTAAGCTAGTGTAAGGCAGTGCCTTGTGATGTATTTAAAAGGTCTTAGGTACTTAAGTAGGGCCTCCTACTTAAGTGTCTGGATAACTAACTTACTGATATTATTGATGCACGTAAAAAGTGATAGTGCTGAAAGTCAATAGTTCGCGTCACGCTGCAGTTCTTGCACAGCGCGTTTACCAATACAAGCATGTTAAGGTTATAGCTTGAGGGACATAACAGCAGTCTGCATTATGGGCAATGGCACACAGACAGGGAGTGCGTAAATGAGTCCACACTTCAGGTATATTAGCTGATCACACTCATCTGTACATTGTTCGGTTGGTCTATGATGTGAAACTTTCAGTGGTCATTCTTGTGTATACAAATGGTTATACGTTAACATATTTGCTGTAAATCCACATAAATCTTATACTGTTTTACTGAGCTAATTTTAATGCATACGTGCCTAAAGTTACAGGGACTGCCGTTGTTATAAGTGTATATTCCGATATATATGCAAGTACTTGCATAATGTAGGGTGTAGAGCTTTATAGTCATCACCTTGTCAAAGACACTCTTGTGATTGGGTTTAGACTTGGCACAGAGAGTATTTCGAGAGACTAGAATGTAGTGAAAAGGCGAGATCATGTAAACTTGCTTCCATCAAACCGAGAGATGTAGCCTATGTCACAGAATACCCCGGTACATAAAAATCTGTCTGCCTGCAGACAGATTTTAATCATGTATTCTGTAACCAGTGGCGTAGCTGTGTTTGCCGCCCAGGACGAGTAATAGCAATATATTATTTTATTAACGGAAAACAGCACTATAGAGAAAGGGCATGTGTCGAACGTTAATCGATGACACAATAATTATTATGACACTCTGGTGTAAGGGAAAGGTCAGTAATGCGACAGTTTAGGACATCATTCAAACCTGACCCTTTGGTCTTGAAACTTTAGCAGACGTTTATACGGTTGTGGAAAGATAGTTTCATCTTAATTAGTCCAGAGAGCAGTGAAGTTTTGTTCTCATGCATCCTGCAAGACAGATAGAGAGAGGGCCACTGGAGAGAATTGGACAGAGGAAAGAACATGTCATCTCATACTACTATTTGTGTAGACTTTACTCAACTATCATCCCTCTGCTAACATGGTAAACGGGTATCCCTAACTTAGCGGGACTTCAGTCCCTTCTGGGAACCCGTTTGCTTCCCTCAAACGTTAATAAGATAATCATGTGATCTGTCTGTTTTAATTTCCAAGCTTATGATTGTTGATTATGATTAACCTGGATCACTACTTGTAAACTATTCTATGGAAACAATAAAAGGATTGATTGATAGATAGAGAAAAGAGGGCGGGGCAAGGCTACTTTGACAGAGTTGACCGCTTAATATTAATAATAATAATAATAATAATAATATACCTCTTAGGCCTATAGCTTAAATACATTATATGTAATACTCAGTGCGTAAGCTTTCAGAGACGGGAAAGGGAGTAGGAAAGGAGAGAAAGACGGCGCCAGTTCAACTCGTTTGAATCTCGATATGCCTGTATAATTACAAAAAATGGGAAACGAAATTTCTAATCGACACAAGCTTTAGCTCTGTTTCACAAAAGACGCTCGTCTTTTATGCGATCGCTATTAGAATTTAGGACAGAAATGATACAAATAAATTATGTCTTTAAAAATTTCATTTTAGCCGTCCTTTTGCCACCCCTTAACCCTCAATGGTTCCTTGGGGTGCAATCTGCACCCTCTAGCCGTTTCTATGGCTACTCACGTGTTATTATTAAAATGTCAGCAGTTATCTTCTAGGACATTGTAAGTGTACCATTTCTTCATATAGTCATGCATAAAACGATTAAAAAAGGGTTGACGTCAATTTTTCCCAGCACATATTCATCGGGGGTGCAATTTGCACCCCCAAGTTATGAAGTTGATATGATAAACAAATTCAGGTAATTGGTGCTAATTACTGCAATAATTTGTTATGTTATTATATTTTAGAATACTTCTTGATATTAGTTTGACCTTTTTAGAAGTCAGCCATTTTGTTTTGCTTACATTTCAAGTAGGCCTAGTAGAAAATAAATAACACCATGACTAGGTATTTCACAGCTGAAGCTCTTCGACTAATTATGCAAGAGTATACAGATTACAGAAGGTGATGCATGAAGAAAGAGTAGCTGAAGGTGATGCCGATGATAGTGAAGATGGAGATTATTTGTCTGAAGTTGGTACTGCCACTGATAACGAAGATCATGTGGAATGTGGATCTCGAGGAATTCGTCAGTCTCGGGGAGTCTCTTGCCGAGCCACTTATAAGAAGATGTTTGGACAAGCTAGCCCTGCTCAGAAGACCGATCATGGATGCAATCCAACTTATAGAACTGAACTCTGGAGAATTCGAAGCAGGAACTGAGATACCAGCTAAAGTGAAGAGGACACAGGGACGTTGTCATCTGTGCCCGCGCGAGTTTGACAGGAAGACGCGCAAATTCTGCGATAAGTGCTGTAGGCCTGCTTGTCCGGCACACTCTGTCAATATATCAAATGTACTGTGTGACAAATGTATGTAACTGAGCGATTTAGATATGTCATTTGGAGAAAACATTGAACAGTATGTTTATATAAAATACATGGTATTCTATTACCGGTAGACAGAGCGTATCCTTGATTTATATTCTCAAACAAATAGGGGGTGCAGTTTGAACCCCAAGGACCTGGAACGAAACTTCCTGACATGGGCCCATTGAGGGTTAATTGGACCGTGCGGGGCGGCCGCACCACGCGCCTCTGGCTACGCCACTATCTGTAACAAGTGTTAAACCATTGTTAAATATAACAAGATCTTACCAGGATATTCTGAGACCAGACGACAGAGAGCCTGAGATGCATGCTCAGAAGAAATCGAACACAGGTCGACTGGGTCCACTTCAGGTATTTGTATATCCCCAAATCCATCATCACCAAAATATGCATGCTCTTTAGGTGACTCCATCAGTAGACACGATTCACAACCTTTGTAGACTGGAATCTTCAAGAAAAAATCTTAGATTATTGTTTCAACAGTTCTACATGTGATTTTTAGTTTGCTGAATTACTCATTATCAAATAGTAAATGTAATTGACTGACTTCTTTACATGGAGCAGAAAATAATGACCAAACAATCCTGCAGGCTCTCTTGACTCAACAAATTTGGAAGCTTCCGCAAGATCCTAAATACTCGTCAAAATCAGATTTGTCAAAAGTCCACTGAGAAGTTATTGAATGATCTGTGTCTTACAAAAGTCACTTTAAATGGCATAGACAGATAGCAGATATAGAATTACAATATATCATTATAAAATGATATATTAGTTAAAGACTGTTATTAATTATTTGTCAATATGATCAAAAATATTCAAAATTGATGATCAAGCTCACATCACTCCGGTGGCAGTAGGTAACTAGTCTCAGGGCATTATTAACACCGTTCTCAACACTGGTGTTCCCAAAAACAGCTGTAATAGCCAAGATTTCAACGTCACTGGCATTTAGTGCCATAAGAATGGCCTGGGCATCATCAGCCCCAGGATCACAGTCTATGACAATTTTAGTTTTTCCGTTCGACATTTCATCTAAAATCACAAAAGCATGTATTAGTTTTCAACTTCCATTATTCACTTTTACTGGATGGATTTGGAGATAAATAAAATGTAATAAATATTTTACAATTGTCTAGCTCTTTAGCACCAGTTCCCATCCCCACTCCTTCCATAGCGCGTCTCCCAATTACCCTCGGTGCTGGAAGAAAAGATTGTCATTGGTATGCTCGTATTATTGTCATACTGGTCTGTCATCGCAATGGATTTGATGGCAGGAATCTTTTTCTTCTTGGGTGATTAGTGGCGTCAAGGTAGGCTGGTTTAATCTTCTGAAAACTTAAGCCTACATTAGCTAAACGAGTGCTGTAAATCGTCTGGAGATAACAATATCTATTTTGGCATTATGTATACAGTATAGTAATAATTGATAAATGTACAAGCCGTGGCGTCGCCAGAGTAACGAGGTTCGGGAAGGGCAAGGCAGAGGATCTGAGGGACTTCCAGCGGAGTAAAAATGTATGTATGTATGAGCACTTGTTATAGCGCCCCTTCAAGATTTCTACTCAGAGGCGCTCCCGACTAACTGCATGCTATAGAAGTAGGCCTAATATTTCGGCACTCTGGATATTGCCGGCTAGATTGTCAGTTTAGCGAAGTCGAAGTCTCTGTCTCTGTGTCTGTCTGCCTCTGTCTGTCTGTAGTCTGTCTGTCTGTCTGTTTGTCTGTCTCTCTCCAATTTCCTCCCATTACTTCGTTCATTCTCCTCTCACCTTTTACCCCACCTGTCAATCAGTCATCTATCTCTGCCATAACCACTCTCAAAGCATCGGAGACTGTCCGTCCATCTTGTCTCGCTCTCTCCATATCCTTTACGACCCAATCTCATCTTACATTTTCCATCTCATTTATGGCAGGTTTAAGCAATTATTATTATTAAATTTGTAACGCGCGCACGGACACATCCATAGGCCCTAAGACTCCTAAGTGAATCTAAGGCGCGGACAGTCAGCCGCCAGGAGAAGATGCAGTTAGATATCCAGGTGCCCGAAAGCCAAGGAGAAATAGCGAGTTTTGAGCCGCTTTTGAAGGTGGGGAAGTGGCTTTGAGCTACGAAGAGATTGTGGCATTCAATTCCATTCATTGGGCAGATGCATGGAATGCACACGATCCCAAGACTGTTCTGCATCGGGGCTCAGCTAAAAGACCCGTACTTGATGATCGCAGGCAACGAGGAGGGATGCAAATAATAGTTCTGACACTATTAAACATAGAGCAACCTTGCATATTAATAGGTAGCTAAAAGCTAAAACAAATGAGCATACATGTAGTTCAAACGGGGTAAGCAATAAAATCTACAATTAGATGAAACTAGCATCACTATCGTCGTACCCATTTTTCGCTACACCCTCCAATCCATATAAGCTGCACCAATTCATGGCAACTGCTTTAATTAATTCATTCATTCATTACGAAAGTTTATATATCGCCCCTTCAAGGTTACTACTCAGGAGCGCTGAGCAACGTCTAATAATTCTCCACTTTACAGACTAATTATCGCAAAACTTTTATAAACAGTACTGGAACTGACCTGCACGAGTCGGCACGTGTTATCCCAGGCAACTAAATGGAGACTGGCGCTAAAGTGAGGTGTTAATTTGCACAAATGTTTAAAATTAGGGTGGCTATTACAAACCACCAGTATATACTGAGCCATATGCTTCTTCTCGATCGTATTTCCCCTAAATATAGGTTTATCTGCAGCAATGTACTCGTGTATACCATACATGCAACTGCCTACGTCTATTCTGCTTAACTACAGAATGACATTAATAGGCCTAAGGTACAAGTTTGCATTTCTGGACCGTGGACCCGTTCTTCTGTTATCAGGCAACCAATTGTGAACCTCGTGAAGCTTTGCAACCCCCCCCACACACACATAAACACACACATGCGCGCGCGTATGCGTGTCTATAAACGCTTCTTATCTAGAGTCTTTTTAGTAGCCTATAATGCTGACGCTACCCAACAAAAGTGCTGCCTACATTAGTCTAAGTGGTGTTAATGTTTATCAATAAATAGACAATGTTAAGATAACTGGAAAATGGATGCAGTACAATACAATACAATTGTAATTTGATAATGCCCTCCGTACAAAGTTCAGAAGCCCACATTGAAACCAGGCAACCATTACCAGCCATAAGTAGACAGGAAGAGGTAAGTGTTCTGTTTAGAGATATTTATTTATATCCATGCTGCATCAAGCACAGCCAGTGCAAAGCTATGCATGGCTCATAACGTTTGCTAAAATAGTTCATTTGGTAGAAACACAGAGTCATCGTGGTGTGTTGGTACACACTATTCTTGTTTATTATTCGCAGTGCCTCTGTAGCTTATCACAACTGTAAAAGTAAAAGAAAAGCCCATAAAGAGAGCGATATAAAGTTATCTGGTGCATTGTACAGCAAATGTACAGTAGGCCTATAGGTACAATACAGTACAACTGTACAATTGAAATTTGATAGAAGCGCGCACGGAAGTCTAGGAACAGGAAATAAGAATCATCAACAGAAGAGAAGAAGTTAATTTTCGGTTTACAGCCTAAGATGGTCAAAGCAACATGAAGAGATACCCCCGGTAGAGTTTCAGATAGATGGGCCAGCAAATGTCAAAAGAACCGGCCAAAGATAAGACGTGTCTGGTACACGTCTTACTCTTATCTTTGGCCTAACCTTACTTTCAAGAAGAAGCTGATCACAAGCAGACAGAGAAGATCGCATAGGATACACTGACATCATGTTCATTACCGGTACCAAGCAATTACGTGGCTTTAAGATAATAAACATAATAGTCTCTCACTTGTATTTAGCAGCCTGGCGACGTCGCTAAATGACGGCTAACAGATATTCACTAAAACGTCGTGTGTCGATCGCCTGTCCTCATGTCAATCATCTTCGAACTGACTGAAGTGCCCACTGGACATCTCTTTTCCTCGAATAAGCATTATATATTCTCAACCAAAGGACTGCGTAGGGCAGCAGTATAGGTCTACTATAATACTTTTACGAAAGCTTCGCAGATTCACAACAAGCCTCTTGCAATTATTAGTGTTATTTCATATATTTTATATAGAGCTAGTATTTGACTGCAAAGCAGTAACGTAACTAGGAATTTTCGTTTGGGGTGGGGCTTAAGCCTTGAGTGCGGTAGCAGGAATTCATAGTGGGGCCGGGACTTGATTCATTTTGTGGTTTCAGCATCGTTTGGGGGCTTAAGCCCCAAGCCCATTGCTAGTTAAGCCTGTGCTTCAAAGTGCCAATCGATGATGCTAAGCAGTTCAGTATGCATACATGTATGTATATACGTATGTACTATGTATGTATGTATGTATGCATGTACGTGTGTCTTGGTGTGCATCTTAAAGCCTTCCAAGAACCTCCCAAAGGCGTTGGAACGTCATTGAGAGGTGTCTCATGACGCTTCTTAGCATGAAGCATCTCAAGTAGGCTAAGGCAGGATAAAGCTGTACAGCCAGACCATTCCTTCACATTTTTCAGCATTAAGACACATTGTATTGTATTGTATCTGTAAATTTATAAAGCGCCTCTCACAGTGAACACCAATCAGAGGCGCTCCCAGTGCGAAAGACCCCGAGCGAAAGGAGTGGTCTTAAGACAGCGAAAGGAAGCACCTGGATCACCGGTTAATATCAAATAACGAGTTGACATAGGGAGTTGGTTCCATTGTGAAGGGCCAATGAAGGCAAATGCTCGAGATTTAGCCATGGCAGTCCTCGCTCGTGGGACAAGAAGGTCAAGGCGATCAAGTGAGCGAAGCGGACAGGTGGTAGAGATAGGTCGGCGAATGAGGCCACAGAGGTACTAGCTAGGCCAGAGTAAGACCAGTAGATGAGAACGAGAACCTTAAGCTGGATAAGAGCAGTGAGAGGGAGCCAGTGAAGATGTTCCAACATATAGGAGGAGATGTACAAGAAGCGGGGCAGTCGGGCTATCAGCCGCATTAAGCACAGATTGTAATCGCCTTTTGATGAGATCCATGGTGCTCAACCAACGTCGAGACATCACACACAGACACACAGACACACACACACACACACACACACACACACACACACACACACACACACACACACACACACACACACACATACACACACCACGAACAAATCGTATCTTGGACCAGCGGCAGTCTGCAGTTTAGACCAGGTTGAAGGATGGGGCCATGGGGCAGGCGGCCGAACTGTCGGACTCACTGCAGAGCTGCATGATAGTTAGTAGTTTAATAACAGTCAGAGGTAACGGGCATACAAGTGTGTGATACCTCTCCCACAGCCCTTCTTTCTCCTTTATAGTAATTAGCTGATAGCTGAACTGTGAGTCATTTGAAGGAAGGCCAATATCGACAAAGTATTGTCGAGGTTTACCCTCCCCCGTTTCCTATGCGTAAGTACATTATCAGTAGACCCCAATACGCAAGCAGGCGCATTAATTTTGAGCTACGGTACGCTTCTTCTCCATGCATAGCCTACATACTAAATGGGTGGCCCCATTCTTCATTTTTGGGTAGATTAAGTTCGATTATTCAGACAGAATTAAAGAAGTGAAATTAGCTAGATTCGGAGACAAGTAAAAAGGTATAGAATGACATAATGACATGGACACACGCTTAGGAGTCCCAGGAGATTAATTGTGGCCTCAGTCATAACACACACATTTGCTCCTATATACCCTGCCAGCAAGCGCACATCGAGCCCCATATATGAACCATATTGTATAAGAATACCATGTTCTTTGTATATATTGGAACATATTAGAGCTCAGATGGCTCTCGTCTAATACCCCGCGAAATACTGGCAGGGAATAAGCGATTTATAGGCAGTCCCGTCTGGCGTTTGCAAGTGTCTCGGAGGACAGACGGGCTCAATGTAGCACCCGTGAGATTTAGGCCTTACAACATATTTGCCCACGTTTGCTATGCACGTATAATTATGTGCGTTAACTGTTGACCTGTTGGTTGAGGTATTTATGTATGTATTTAGAAGACGACATGCAACAGTCCACGACTTATCGATATGCGTCTATCGTCGGTCGGTTCGTGACTGTTTAAGACTATGGATGCTTGAACTGTGGGCGATTCGCTGTAGCTCTATTTATAGCAAGCGTGCGTATTTCGCACTTTCATTGGTTAGACATTAAGGCTGCCATTTAAAGCGTTGCCATGGTAACATCACTAAAAAATTCCAGATTGCAGCGAAGATAATAGCGCCGCGCTATGACGTCACATGTTTCTGAGTATCTCTTGTGGTTCTGCCTTTTAGATGTACTGGTAAAAGGGACAAGGAGCACACCCAGCTCGGTTGAGCGGAGGCAGCAACGGCCTCAGACACCCATGGTAGGGCAGCAGAGCTCGCGAAGGTAGACATACTGTAGGCAAGGCCCAGCAATCACCGCCAGATCAAAGCACCGATCCTGTACGTCATTCGCTGCTGTAGGGGAGGGGGGCAGCGCAGCACGTCCAGCATATATCCAGAGACGAGACCGCATCTAGGGATGCGTTTCAGTCTTCAACGTACTAACAAAAGACATTGCCATAATAAAATCACATTAGTGAAAAACATAACATTGTAAGTTTAACAAATTTCAAGACGTTTATGCAAAATTTAGACTTTTTGTGTTTTTTGGGTGGCCTTGGGGCACCTCAAGAAGTTCATCAAATCCGGTATTATTTTACCCCCATGCTACTATATACAGAACGCAACTTTTGCACACCCTGCCGATTCTGAAATGTGAACTTCATTTTTTCACTCCACCCTATTATACATGTACTGTAGCTAAGAGTCTTTGGGTTGTTTTTTGGACGTAGCCTGCATGTATAAATATCGTCTTGTAGAAGTAGGCCTAAACGTTTTTTGGTCAAACTCCACGCTACATCTGTGATCTTATCAGGCGGCCTATCTTAGCTACCTCTGGACGTCCTCTCCACTGTTTAGACCGTCTTGACCTTCTAGTACCTCGGTCTCGGCCTGTCACAGCACAGCATCGTGCCTATGTCTCTGTTGGCCCTTTGCTGCGGAGTGACCTTCCTGCTATACCTCGTACTGAGATCCTGTATGTGGGCACTACTGTTTCTGCCTGTTCTCTTAATATAAGTCTTTTCTGTTTTCGAGGGGTTCTTCGCACTGGGGCACATCTGATTAGGTTGTAGGTCTACTGTGAGCGGCGCTTTATAAATCCGTAAAGCGGCGTAAACGGAATAGAATATTCGTGGTGAATGTAGTCTTACATGCTACAGTCCACTGTCCATGTACAGAGATTCTTTTCAAAATTCTAGCAACGTGTGTCCCTAAACCAAGGCTTGGTTGGCTTTTACGTATATCCGACACTGCATGCTATAGGCCCAAGTAATCTTTCGACCCTCGGATATTGCCCGCTTGATTGTCAGTTTAGCGAAGTCTCTCTCTCCAATTTCCTCCCATTACATCTCCTCTCACCTTTAACCCCACCTGTCAATCAGTCATCTATCTCTGCTACAACCACTCTCAAAGCATCGGACCCTGTCCGTCCTTTTTGTCTGACTCTCTCCATCTCCTTTTACGACCCATGCTCATCTTACATGTTCCATCTAATTTATGACAGGTTTGAGCAATTATTATTATTATTAAATTTGTAACGCGCGCACGGTCACACCCATACATGTAGGTGAATCTGTGATAAGAAACAGGGATACCAAATACAAGACGATAAAAAGTTATTTTAAGGACAAAAAGGTCAATTTTAGAGAAAAATCATAGTCTGAAATTGACCTTTTTTTCCTTAAAATAACTTTTTATCGTCTTACATTTGGAATCCTTTTTTCTTATCACAGGTAGCCCTTTTCAAGACGAGAAATACAAGAAAGAATTAACCAATTTCAACATTTATTGGCTGAGATCTGATAATTTTTCTTAGATTTTTTTAGATTTAGTTTCTTATGACCTTGAAATGACCTTGAATAACCCTGAATTTAGTATCTATATTTAATCGGAATATAGCTCTCATCGAGACAAACAAACAGTAGAAAGTTCATACAAATTGGACTCCTCGTTAATTTTTTTGATAAAAAGAGTAAATCGACAATAGACCCAAGTTCCAAGACTCAAGCATGTGCGCCTTCAGTCCTCGGAGTTTAGGCAGGGTATGTTCGGGGGCTTTGAGGACCTCAGGATAACATTTTAAATTCTGTAAAAATATTTCTAGACAATATATGAATAGAATAATGGGAAAAAATAGGGAATGGTTGGTTTCTGCAATGTATCATTTTTCTGGACACCCTATAATGTACTACTATGTATGTATGTATGTATGTATGTATGTATGTATGCATGTATGTGTGTCTTGGTATGCATCTTAAAGCCTTCCAAGAACCTCCCAAAGGCGTTGGAACGTCATTGAGAGGTGTCTTATGATGCTTCTTAGCATTAAGCATCTCAAGTAAGGCAGGATAAAGCTGTACAGCGGACTTAACAGGACGAGTTGGTCTAAACTCTAAACCGATTCCCAACATGGTTGAACGAGCTTCTTCAGCTAAGGACTTAAATTTTTTAAACTATATTCCGCATCTGCTCTTTTGATCAAGTCTCTTACTGGTTTCGCATGATTTCAGTCTCAACCTATAACTTGCTTAGTTCAAATGGCTTATATCCAAAGGCTGACTCTCTGTCTAAGCTTATTTTCTTATACTGACGTCTGCGGATTGGTTATGGAGCGACATCGGTTGTTGCCAGTGCCCATGTCTTTAGGTAGACCTATAGGCGACATAGGCGCCTGCATGCCTATAGAGCGGATTTTTTCAAGGGGCGCCAAATTGCCAAATTCCGGCTAAATACACGATGGTCACTTCCGTCAAAAAGATATCATTGACTCATTTATGAGTTAGGGCGGCATTTTTGTCCTTCCTATAGTATAGCGCAAAACTGTCAAAGGAAGCCACTGCATGGTTGATGCCTTGTGCAATAAACAACGGCAGTATAGGCCTAAAGAGGTTACTAATATATTGTGCTGTATCGTTCTGTCCGCTGGATTGTGATATTAGATTGCGATATTTGATTATAAGCGACACAACTAGCTACTATTGATTGATGCCTTGTGTATTACGGTAACGGCGCTATAGAAATTTCATTAATAGATTGAATTAGATTAGATTAGAGTGGATCTTGCACAACAGTGAGGTGTCACATTGTGGACACGGCTACGCTCAGTCGAATTTGGTTCCAGAGAAACAGAAGGAGAGGGAGAAAATCAACTTCAGATGTCAACGAAGCCATTAATGTGTAAAGACTGTGATTCTCAAAGAGAGAGATCAAAAATAGAAATCTTAAAACATAAAGAGTCTTATGAGATTGAAGTCTGTCCGTTTAAGCTAATCCCAGAACTTCTATTGCGCCACTACATTGAGTCGATGTCATCTAAGAACATCAGCCATGGTTCATTCGGTTAAAGTGCACCGTTTCTCAACAGGCATGCAGCTCAAAACGGAACTCAGTTCGAATAAAAATGCAATAAACAAAGATAAACCAAAGTTTACGATTCGTGTTTTCAGTTTGAGGCTAAATTGTGTTCGTAATTTAAATACTGCGCACTCCATGCAACAATTAATTTGATGTAAGTCCTACATTGTAATATGGAATGCGCAGTTTAGATATAAGTAGAATAGCGACATGTCTCCTAAGATTACTACACACCAGTTGCGATTACCTTTTTACATGTCGTTTGACGTCACAATCCCGAAATAGGCTATGACATCATCGCAAAATGACGTAATTTTCCTCTGTTCTCTAATCAGTTTTTTCATTGAATTAATTTCCGTCGAAGCCAGCAGACGTAGAACAAGACGTCAACGATGACAACGAAAGATGTCATGTTCGGACAAAACGATGAAAAATACGACAAGATACGACGAAGATGATGAAGGAGATGACGAACAACTGAACTGCATGAGCCGCCGTCGATTAATTATCGAAATAATAGAGAAATTATTCGTAATGTATGACATAAATGTTATCATCGTCATTTCAGCGACCGAAAATAATTTTATAATCGATCATTAAGTAAGAAAGTAGGCCTATGGTAAAACATGGAGTTATGAAATGAAAAAGTAATTTAATGCAAATAAGAAGTATAAAAGTAAATTTTAAAATAAGCATTACGTAGAAGTATGAAAATGTTATGTCGTGCATTCCCTTCTTTTACTACATCTGTTGTTCATAATTTTGATTTGGGTAAATATGTATAGCGTGTTAAAATAGCTAGCTATTAGGCCTATAACGACGTCTATGGGACAGACTGTAGAGAAACGAGTTGACTGACGACACACAGAAACGCAAACAGCCAAGATGCAGACATAGTTTTCTATTGTTTACGTGTCTGTTCACATAATTATGTCTAAAGTACACAACCAGCATTATGACGTCATTTTCATAGACAAAATAGTTCCTTTAAAGAAGTCTAATTTGAGGTCATGTATTTTTTAACCATAGACTCAGTTTTGTGTAGATACCGAAAAATAAAGCGCATTATGACGTCAGAGGTATTATTTGACCTTAGACAAATAGATTCCGTAGAATAGCGCCGCCTTGTAGCCTAACCATGCAGGGGCGTTTGTTCTGTCTCATTTCATTTAGGAAACGATTCTTAGGCAAGTTGAAAAGATACACGAAGACGAATCAGATTAGGTTATGAAGATGTTTGAAGTGGAAGAACGAAGAGAATTTGCAAATGTAAGTGACTCGATTTAATATGCTTGATTAACCGGTCGATTAACCTTTCGAAATTCAGGCAAGTTGCGACTTGTCAGCTTGGTGTTGTGAATAAACGAAATTGATTGATTGATTAATTCGCGCGGCTTACAATAGTATTTTTTAGAGGATTGAGTTCGTGCCATGTAGGGTTATAATGCCAATCTGTAGACCTATCAGCTGATCGTAACCAAGCTAGATTATTTGGTTCTCTATGCTTTGAAAAGCCATATTATTAAGCCGACATTTGTAGCTCGATTTTGGTAGGTTTGCACCTTGGATTAGCCTAATTGGGGGCCTTAATTGCGTCAGAGCAACTATAACATTGCATTAACTATTAAATTAATGACATCTTACAGAATTGATATGACCAGGCATGATATAATTTCGTTTCATTTTACTGAACTTGCCAACGACGTAGGTGCAATAAGGAAAGACATAATGAATAAAAATGTGTTTTGAAAACACCCGATAATTTGCGCAGTGTATAAGGATTGGTCAATCGAGCTTCTGTTAAGGTTGAATCAGTGTCTCTGACATTTCTTCTTGCAGTGGGCAATTCTATTTTTACCATTTCGTTCTATTTGAATTTATGGCAAATTTGGCAATCAATGGCCGATAAGAGATGCGTGATATTCAAGAGCTTGCTCAGACGTGCACGCGTACCCTTCTCGCCAACGACTTTGCCATCAGCAATTAAGTACCGTATACGAGGTTGGGAAAACATAGCACCTATACTCGGTCGTGACGGCCCCAGACAGCCTTCCCCATCGCTCCCAGTGCGGGCCACTGGCGGCACCCGTCGGCTTTCTGGAGGCGTCGGCCTAGTGTGGTCGTTCCTCTACTTTGCCATGATTTCAATGACTGTCGCAAAATTCGAGATGAAGGACCAGCATTGGCCCTAGTAGCCTATTGCGCAGACTTAACGAAAGTGGGCCGCGTGTCAGAGGGAGGGTGGGAGGTTTGGAGGGGTAATTAAGGCGCAGCGGTGGATTCAAACGGAAAACAAACGACATCACCGTTGTAGACTGAGCAGGTGGATGGGGGAGAGGGTAACGGGAGGGGTGTGGGGAGAGGGCCACGGAGGGAGGTGACCTAGATGCTCCCCTTGCGTCGTATTACAGCCTATCAGATCCCTGAATACAAATGGCGGAATTTCAAACAAAGAAACCTGTGTTGGGGTTTTATTGAAAATTTCAATAATAAAACGGTCAGTTGTTGTAATTTATCCATTTTGGATCGTTCTAGTAGAAGTCGGCATTTGTTACAAGACTTAAGAGGTGAGTGTATATGCACATTATAGCATGCGGTACTTGCGGTATTATATATATATATATATATATATATATATATATATAATATAAATTATATTCAGTTCCTGACGCCAGCCATTTTGGCTGCGATGGGTACGAATAAATGTCTTTATTTAAACAGTATTATTTATCTAGCGTAGCTTGGCTTGCCTCTGCTTCTCTTTCCATCGAATCGTGCATATTTCAACAGTCATCACTTTTCAGCAAGATCCTTTCTCGTGTTGGCTCGTTCTGCTGCCACAAATCCAGTGGCGTAGCCATACAAGGTGCGTAAGGTGCGTACGCACCCCCTGTCAAATTCTGCGTTAGTGCCTACTCTTTCTATTGATGTATTGTTGACCTTACAAAAACCCAGAGCCGTATATATGAAAGAGTTAGGCCAGGTACAGCCAAAGACCGGTCCCGGTTCCTGATTGGCCTGGTTGGTCACGTGGTTACCGGCCACCATCTTGATTCCAGTCGAAGCGATTGATCAGTGTGTGTGGTATATTAATTTTTAATAATGCCTTGTTGCGCTGCTTTTAATTGCTCGAATCGACATGAAACTGGGTTTCGGTTGTTCCGCTTTCCGAGCAACAAGACTCGCTGTGCTTTGTGGATGGCGAAAGTGAAGAGAGACAACTGGAAGCCGACGTCGTGTTCAACTCTATGCGAGGTAGGCATCGTGGCAAGCTTATAGAATCGGGGGGCTGAAGGACATAGTGCGTAAGTTTACCGTCGTCGTGAGTGTCGGTTAGGCGTCGTGAGGGTCGGTTAGGGTCAGGGTTAGGGTTAGTGTCGTCATTAGAAAAACTGGTACCGTCCGGCGTCTGTACAGCATGCCCAAATAAAAGATACTGTATAATCCTTCAGCCCACGATACTATAAGTTTGCACGCAGCGTTTACTTTTGGCGTCCCCAGTTTACTTGATTTAGGCATATGAATCGCAGGCATGATACTGGATGAATTTACCTTGCAGGGATGTATTCACAAATTTGAGGGCAATCATTTAGTATCGGGGTGCGTAAGTGTTCGGGCATCGGAAGGTATCTTTTGGCATGCTGCGCGTAAGGTATGATGTCGTCTAAGGACGACACTAACCCTAACCCTGAACCTCACGACGCGTAACCTTACCCTAACTGACTCACAACGACTAAAATGACGGAAGAAAATACATGCACCCGATACTAAATGCTTGCCAATGATAATTTGTGAAGGTTAAACACATACTATCCTCTCTTGTCCCTTCTTCTCTTACCTCACTCATTTACTATTAGGTCATGGATACAGTCATGCCCGACGTGAGCCTAATACATGGGACTAGAATCACGCTCGTTACGCTATTGGTCAATGCATGTCACATGATTTTGCGCACGTGAAAGGAGCCAACCGATAAACTCTCCCGAAGAATGCGGTGGAAGATTGTTCACCATGTTTTCTAATGACGACCCTAACCGACCCTCACGACGCCTATCCTGACCCTAACCGACCAATCACGTAGCCTAACCTGCGACCATCTAGATGTCCACCATTTCAAAGTTCCAAGGAAAGACCAGTTCACGTGACAGTATGGACTCTCCAAGAGTGGACCACATGGCAAAAGAGACAGAACTTAATTTCTACAGTCCTGTATAATAGTCTAAAACAGTAATCTATAATAATATTCAAATTCATCTATAACTGCAGCTGGAACAGCACTATATTTTAACACTATTGTGTTCATTACCATTTGATGCTCATTGTTATGATCTTCTTGTCCCTCCACATTCAAATGTCTTTGGCCCAGCATCTTGCATCTGCAGTTCTTGGTGTCTGAATAGTTAGTTGCTTTATAAATTTGCAAACACAATACAAATACAATACAATACTAAATTACCATCGTAAAGTTGTGCTTCAGCCATGGCAGTATTGGTGGAGAAATCCGGCAAAGATTTGCTACTGTAGTTGTGTTCTGTCTGCAAGGTTCCTTCACTCAGTTCGATTTGTAGGCACTTACTAGACAATATTTTGGTCGTTTCAGCTTCTAGCAACAACGACACAGTTTTCAGACGCGAGGACCTGACTACATCTGAAAGTTTATCGAACAGCACTGCACATGCTACATCGCACTCGGTAACTTGTTCAACGTCGTCGGCAGCTGACGCCACAGCTAATTGTGCAAGTTGTGGCACTTTAAATGATCGCATCAACAAACTGCAGAAACATTTGGCAACGAAGACTCGTCTCTTTGCTGCTCTACGTGATAGGCACAAAGCGACATTGAGAGAAGTAAGGAAAATGTCGAGAGAGAAATTTGCTTTTGGTTTTGCTGTTAAGAAATTTCTGAACATCGATCAGCTGAAGTTGATGTGCAGAGGTAGCCAAAGGGGTTCTAAATGGAGTTCGCCGACGGTAAGAAATGCACTGCAACTGCATTTTGCATGTGGTCCCACAGGTTACCGTGTACTTTTGTCTCTGAAGTATCCGTTGCCATCACTGCGCACTTTGCGCCGCAGTATTCAATTTGTTAAATTTGAGACTGGAATTCTAACAGAAGTTTTCCAATTCCTTGCTATTAAAGTTCATGATATGAGTGTTCATGAACGTGAATGTTGCTTGACATTGGATGAGATGTCGATAGCAGCAGGTGTTGAATTTGATACCCGGAGTGGACATTTCATCGGTGATGTAACATTGCCGGATCACACCGGTGTTGCTACACACAGTTTGGTTTTTATGCTTGGTGGAATTACTACGCGCTGGAAGCAAACTGTTGCCTATTATTACACTGCAAATTCGACGGATGGCAGTGTCTTTGCTCCGATTTTGCTTAGCATCATTAAACGCTGTTACGAAATTGGTTTGCGTGTTGCCGCCGTTACCTGTGATATGGGCAGTGCTAACCGAGCAATGTGGAAGAAGCTTGGCATAGTGTGTGGAAAACAGGCTGCAACCATTAACTCTTTTTCTCATCCATGCATTCCAGAGTACAAGATTTTTATTCTAGCTGATGTGCCGCATGTCATAAAGAATGTTAGGAATCACCTGGTAAATGGTCAAAATATTGTGTTGCCTACGCATTTGGTACAGAAATTTAATTTACCATGTGATACAGTTTGTATTGCGCCTCTAAAGAAATCGTGTCACGAGATGTCCAGTAAGAGCATGCAGATGCACAAAAGTGTTAGCAAAATCAAGTAGTACCCTACGTTATTCTATAACTTATGTTATTGAATGCATTCAATGTCCAAGTGCCTGTAGTCCATGACATTGCATATTAGTCTTCTGTGCCATATGTAATTTGTTGCCTGTTGCTTCTATTTCATTCCGTTACTACGTCAGTTGCAAGTTAAATTAGTCTTCTGTGCCATATGTAATTTGTTGCCTGTTGCTTCTATTTCATTTCGTTACTACGTCAGTTGCAAGTTAAATATTGAAGAACTGTACGGGCATCATAGATGCATTAATTTGTTATTTTAAGGATATATGCTTGCGTACACATAGTGCCATGTGGTGTTCAATTTACTATATTACTGTGTGTTATTCCGATTGTAATAATATTGCTTTGCATAGTCTGTTGGTATGGTATGACATTTTCTTACGATAGATTGGATTAACTTGAGAAATGTTTAATAAATTAGCCTTGAAAATGTTTCATAAATTAGCCTTGTATATTGAACAGAGTCGCCTTAGAAGCTTAGGAAAAGGATATATATTGGATTGCTGTTTGCAATGTAACATTTGTCTCTGTTTTTTAAAAAGGGACAGTAACATTTCTATGTTAAGAATTTTGCTGGTAATTGCAAGTCGCTGCCACAAATGATAGTTTAATTTCATAACTTGTAATTGATATAGAATTGTTTGGACATTGTTTCACTGTATTTGCATTGTCTGGAATTTAATAATAACTTCATTTAAGAATGTCTCGAGAATCTCTTCACACAGAAGTAGGCCAAAATAAAAGTTAACTAAGGTCTTGTACCCCAGATGTCCTCTCTTCTGCCTTAGATTTGTTGCTTGAACGTTTGAACAGAAAGTTTGAAGATGTGATAGAATGACAGATGCAAATTGAAAGAAGATGGACAGACATGGTTGAAGGAGAAAATAATTTGGGCCAGACTGACAGACATAGTCAAAATAATTTGGAAAGAAGATTATATATTGGAATGAATGAGTTACCGAGGGATCAGAACAGTCTTTTACATAGAATTGAACCCGAGACCATAGGCCCACGTAGAAGTACTAGACTGTTAGGTCAACAATTAGATTACCGCTTTCCTGGTAGGCATACACTTAGAAGCGAAACAGGTGCTAGCGGAGGTATGCAGAGCAATTTTAAGGTCGTCGTAGGTCTCTCGCATTCGTAGGCCCCAACTGCCAAATCTGCATTAGAGCTAAACACATTCACATTATAAGTAAAAGTAAGTAAGTATGTTCTTTATTAAACGCTCAGCGCTTTACCTACAAAGTCAGAAATAATTTAGGTATAAAGAAAACAATAATTAGAAGAAAATTAAGTCAACTAGAAAGCAGATAACTAACTGTACAACATCCTAGCCAAGAAGCCGTGTCTGGTAAGAGAATCAAATCTAGGGGAGAACACGGTTATGTGAGCGTGGGCGCAGGTCATGACCAGTACAATTGAGGGGAGGGAGGAGAAGGTCGTGGAGGGTGTGGCTAGTATTTGTTAAGATATTTCTAAAGACGTCTATGTCAGCTTTTTGACAAAGCTCCTCAAAGGTGGGCAAAGATTTGGGTAGGAAACCAAGGCGTACCAACTTGCGGACCAACGCGCTCAAAGACTCAAATTCCTGCTTACTGTCGAAGCCCCACCATACTTGGGAACAGTAGCCTATAGCATGCGGTTGATAGTGGTAGTGACCACATCATGAAGCCTGACCCCCGAAAGCCCATGTTAGATCAAAATACGATGGGCATGGAGAGATTGCTTGGCCCGAATGCAAAGTCTTTGAACATACGGGGAAAAACCGAACTTGTCGGTAATCTCAACGCCCATGCAGTAGGCTATATTCAATTGTCGACGTATCAATCACATCGCAAGAACCGCAAAGTTAAACCAATGCAGCACAGCTTAAACTATCTAAGTACAAATTTTAAGGTTTCGATGTGTATTTCCCTTTTTATATCTCTTACGTCAATAAAATTAGTGCTGGCGACTTTGTCAACACATTGCGGACGCATCAGCTGATCGCCGCCGCCCGGACACATAATGGCGCCCAGCAACCACGTGACTTGACCGGCCAATCAACATCTGGGACCGCAGTTGTCCCAACTCTTTCATATATACGGCTCTGCAAAAACCTGGCCAACTGTTCCAACAGATATATATAGCCTATGGTGTTCAAAAGGCCACAGCAAGGCCTGTCTGTGTCCATCTCAGCCTCTCTACAGTCAGAACCATATTCTGTGTGTGATGGATGCTGCATGATACATGATATACTGACGTATATCTGCGGTGTCTCAGTGTCTGCCCAAGCCACCGGATGTGTCGGATCATTAGACCCACACTAGAAATGACCACTCAGTTGCATGTGAAGATCTCCTTACCCAAATATATAAATATATATATATATATTATGTGGAAGTCAGTATAGTTTAAAATAATATATATATATATGTATATATATAGGCCTATTTAACCTGTGAACCCTTTACGGCGAAAGTACCCCCCCCCCACCAC
>JACEVL010001024.1:367500-475000 GCA_020284085.1 Aporrectodea caliginosa
CTCTTGTTTCTTATTCTTTGAGATACAATGAACGATGTTTGACTTCAATATAATTATTTTCTTAGAAATATGCAAATAATATGTGAAGGTAATTAGAGTGAAGTTTAATTTAAATCAATAATTAACTTGTTATTATTCTGAACTGTTTTAATATTAGCTGCTCCGTTGCTTGTAAATTTTTCTATTATGGTAGTTGGTTTTATCTGCAATAGATTTACATAAAACTGAAATAACTGTAATTTAGAACTAGCTGAAATGTTCCTCTGTTGTTTGTCATTCTCTGTGATACGATGCATGGTGTTAACTTCAATATAATTACTTCCATAGAAATGTGATAATATGTTAGAGTGAAGTTGAAGCGATATTCTTATACAGAACTGGTTTAATATTAACTGTTCACTTATTGTAATTTTTGTGATTTAATGGATAGTTTGATGCAATATAATCATTTCCACGAAACTCTGAAATCTTTTTAATTCAGAACTGGTTTAACTTTTCCATTGTTTGTTTTTCTTTGTAATATATTGAATGGTGTAAACTTTAACATAATTATTGCCATAGAACTGGAAGTTATTTCTATGTCATGCATTAGGTACATTGATAGCTGTTCAATCCAATCTCAAAAGTGCATAGTCTGGGTGGGATTGTGTACTTTTGAGGTTGGAAATACCAGACATATAAAAATTCATCTGTCAATCCCTTAATTACAACTACATTTGTAGAGCCCACAGTGACACAGTGTGGGCAAACTGTGTGCACAATCGTAGGACCCACTGTGACATAGTGTGGGCAAACTGTGTGCACAATCGTAGGACCCACAGTGACATATAGCGTGGGCAAACTGTGGGCACAATCGTAGGACCCACAGCTGGCGAGGAGTCGCTACTAGCTGTGCTATGAGCGGCGACACTGGGTGCAGTGACGTCTTGCCCGCAGCGATCTACACTGGGCTCTGCAGCTAACCCTTAGAGCACGGCCTGTGCACCGCTTAGGGCTTGATGATGCAAAGACAATAAATGCCGGCCCCGCAGGGGTCTGCCCATCCGTGCCCTCACGGGTCCACAAGCGCTGGCCTGTGAAGTTTGGACAGGCGTTGCCCGTCCTCCGACCCTCTGGGCTGGCGATGGTAATGCGCCGTGGGCAATCAAGATCGGCACGCCTTGGGTCCTGCGGAACGTGGCTGTCTGGGTGGTGGTAGACAGTGTCAAAAGCAGCACTGAGGTCAAGACATACTGAGGCATGCATTTAAGGTATTATTAGATGAGATGTTTTCCGTGTCCACGGTAACATAACAGCACAGCCCAAAGGTATTTATTCTCTTGGTAGGACTTCAATCTTCATACAGGGTGGGTGGAAGGATAAATTACTGGATAAATTACTCATTGTGGACAGATGCTGTTTCAAGATAAAGATAATTGATGCGAATGAGCAGAAAGCAGAACCCGAAGTCCTAATTCAGTGTTCCAGACGGCGAAGCACGTCATGTATAAAAGGCAGACGACTACAAAATACCTAAATCCCAAGTAACTGCTCTAGATGCTGACGCAGGTCATCTATAAAAGTCAGATGACCACAAAACAGTTACATGATTGTATCCTCATATAGGAAGAATGGTGTTCAGGTAATCTTGTTAACCACAAGCTAATTCCTTTCCGTTCGCCCTCTGGGCATCACTAATTATATATCAACAGCTTTAGTCTGGACTAAAACAAAGTTTAGAGGGGTCAAGGTTGCAGCTCCTGCAACCTCAGTTCTAGAAAAAAATTGATTATCAAGAGTTCTGCTCATTATTTGGAGTCAGCTGGGTCATAGGTCACTTTATGTGGCAGCTCATGGGGACCTGCTTGTCCATCACTCCCACAGTATGCCTTGTCCACTACAGATGTTCTGTTTCACAAAATACAGCTTAAGAGAATCAAATGTGCCTTGTCCACTACAGATATGTTCTGTTTCACCAAATAAAGCATAAGAAACAATTTAGGGCCTATATAAAAAGGTCCTACAAACCTCTGTGGCCTCATTCGCCGACCTATCTCCGCCACCTCTAACTGTCTGCTTCGCTCACTTGATCGCCTTGACCTTCTTGTCCCATGACAAGCTATGGCTAAATCTCGAGCTTCTGCCTTCATTGGCCCTTCACTATGGAACCAACTTGCTTCATCAACTCGTTCTTTGATATCATCTGGTGGTCCTGGTGCTTCCTTTCGCTGTCTTAAGACCACTCTTTTCGCTTGGGTCTTTCACACTGGCCCACTGTGAGCGCCTCTGATTGGTGTTCAGTGTCAGAGGCGCTTTATACATTTATAAATACAATACAATACAAATGCTCTGATAACACAGTGTAACGCTGATATACCCAAGTGCTGATCATGTTGTGGTCCATGAAAATTTTATATAACAAAGTTTTACTGTACATTGTGTACTGTTCATATAAAAAGAAACACTACCCGTTTTCTCAAACTTTCTCAACAGTTGTTTATAGTGCATGGAACAACCTGCACTTGTAAGGTACCTCAGAACATCTTTATGGACTGAATCATCATATCTTTACAGTTCTGATGATTTAGCTTTGTTACCAATCGAATGTTGGCAGGCCTGTTCAGTTTATTTTGCCAGTCAATCACCATTTGGCCTCGTGTCAGGTTACCATGCAATTCCACAATTGCATAGACTTCTGCAACTTCCTTAACAGTTTTTGGCTCCAACAGAACAGACATTGCAAGCTGGTCCCAGAGAAGGTATTCAGGTGCTCCACGTGATTTTATCAAGGTCACCGCATTGTGGTCGATGTCTCTCATCAATGCAGATAGCTTTGTCTCACCAGAGGCATACTCTTTCTCATACCAATCCTACATAAGAGAATGCAGTATACTTTAACACATTTATTTAGTTCTAAACTTATAACACAGTAACACACTCAGTTCAGTACATCTTAATCCAAAAAACATATGCCTCAGACCTTTTGTTGCATTGAGGAAGACACTGTGATGAATTGAGTTTACAACTGGGTCATTCCATGTCAAATCAACCAGGAGTGTACATCACACCCCTTGGGATTCTTCTTAAAATTTTTATACATACACTGCATGCAAAATTAGAAATGACAGCGAAAATTTGAGCAGAATATCTCAACACTTGACTGAGATATTAATTTTTGAAGTTAATAAGCAAAAAAAATGTATCACGAGAAAATGGCATGATTCACCAAGTTTGGAATGTCATATCTCGGCCAGGAAATGAGCTAGAGGGCTCAAATGTTTTTCATGTAATCAGTTTGTTGTGCTCTTCCCAAATAAGCAAGAACCTGAGTAGTGTTACTTGTGCTTTTTAATATAAAAATTTGTAAATATTGCACAGAGACCAATTCTCACTCAAATTTCAGACATCATCATATCAGCAGGGAGAAATGATACATAACAATGCTTCTAATTATTGGTTTTATATTGAGGTAAATTCATGTTCATCAGACATATACTGTATCCTTGCATCACAAAAACATGCCTTGGCATGCTCAGCACTCAAAAATCTACTCTTGACCCAACTCACTGCAGAAACCTATCTCAAACCTGTCTTTTCTCTCAAAAACTCTTGAATGCCTCGTGTCTGCCCCCATTCTTCCATACCGGTACCAGGCTTGGACTGGGCCGCCGGGGCACCGGGAGTTTACCGGTGGGCCGGTAGACTGGCGGCCGGTGGGCCGGCTCCCAGAATAGAAAAGATATCATTAAAAAATATTATGATATCTTCCGGCTCCCAGAATGGAAAAGATATCATTAAAAAATATTATATTTTAGTTCTACTTCTTAATTCTAATTTTATGATGATGCCCGGTGCAGAGCGAAAACTCTCCTGCATTCTGTGACAAGTTCTAAATGTATTTTGACAGCACAATTGTTTTTAAAAGTGTTAGAACAAACAACTTCATTATCTCGATATTTGCAAATAAGCAGCATGGACATTATACGATACGAGCCTATAAGATGGTTCAAGATATCATCAGTGAATTAAGCCAAATGCATGAAACATTATTGATCTGATTTTTGAAGCCAAAAGATTTTTGACCAATGTTCGCAGCTACACATTTTCAGAACTTACTGCATGTTACACTGAACTAGATAAAAGAAATATCGACATTGCTGTTGAGACTGCTTTGAAACAGAAAAGAGTTAGATCAAGAAAGGAATGTGTTAAATGTCAGCAAATCGAAAATGCGAAAGATAAATTTCCAGTAAACGTTCACAACATGGTAATGGATCAAATTATTAGTAGGGTTTTAAAATGGAGATTCTCTCAGCACAGTAGTCTTTATGCTGATCTTTCTTCTTTAGATCCAATCAATTTTGCAGAAATTTCTATAAGGATTCCCAGTGATAGACTACAGCACCTAAGCGAGTTGCCCAGAAGATTGATAACTGTAAGTAACGAAATAGTAGCTGCAAAAGGAATCGTTGGACTTACTTTGGAAGAAAATGGGAAAGTTTCAAAACTACTCTTGAACAAAATGTACTATAATTTGCTAGTTTAAACTGAAATAAGAGACATAGAAAGTGAAGCAGTGCCAATGGCAGAAAACAGCAAGAGAAATAAATGCAAATCTTACAGAAAATTATTGTTTTTCATTTTGAAATTGAGATACATTTTGAACAGAATAAGAAACTTGCTAATTCATTCAAGGTTACATAGAATTTTGCAGAAATTTCTATAAGGATTCCCAGTGATAGACTACAGCACCTAAGCGAGTTGCCCAGAAGATTGATAACTGTAAGTAACGAAATAGTAGCTGCAAAAGGAATCGTTGGACTTACTTTGGAAGAAAATGGGAAAGTTTCAAAACTACTCTTGAACAAAATGTACTATAATTTGCTAGTTTAAACTGAAATAAGAGACATAGAAAGTGAAGCAGTGCCAATGGCAGAAAACAGCAAGAGAAATAAATGCAAATCTTACAGAAAATTATTGTTTTTCATTTTGAAATTGAGATACATTTTGAACAGAATAAGAAACTTGCTAATTCATTCAAGGTTACATAGAGTCTTTTCATGCTGATAGCTTGTGAAAAGAATTAATAATGATGACATCGTCGACAGTTAGCATCGACTAGCGACACGATAAAAAAACTCCTTGTGTGATTGTGAAGTATGTCTACTAATTCTATCATCATCATTAGTTTTTGAAATAAAGTAACCAGACTGTCACTATATAATGCAGCAGTTACTTTCAGACGTAATTAAGAATTTACGACTAGTCAAATATCAAAACGCATGTGTTTAATTTTTTTTAATCTTTTAATAGTCATTTAACAATATTTAGGCCTGTGCCGTTTGGCTCATTAATACGGTAACTAAAAAGTCCTTGATTTCATGTTAAACGTTATAAAAAGCATTTTCGGGTTTGCACCATTCAGACCCCTTATCGGATTCATTTCGTACTGAAAGGTTTCACGCCTTCAGCGCTCGCTAATGTTGGCCGCCCATGAACAAATTTCCCGGGCCGCTTTTGCAAGACCCTGACCGGTACTTTGAGCCATCAGGACTGCTTCCTCTTACCAATCCAGTTTTCGGGCTAACCATCCACTGAAACAGCTCTGCTCTCTATGCTGTCCAAAATAGTATTCAGCTATTGGCAAATTTCAAGTCTCTTGCTCCTTTCGATGTCTCGTCAGCTTTTGACATCGTGGACCACGAAATCTTGCTCCAACACTTTGAATCCTCCCATGGTCTCAACTCTCAAGGGAACTCCCCTCCACTGGTTTCGATCTTACTTATCTGAATGCTCTCAGATAATCATATCTGGAAACTCCAAGTCTGTCTGGGTCCCAGTCCTTTTAGCAGTCCATAGGGCTCTGTCTTAGGACCCTTCTCGTCATTCTGTACATGGCAGATATTACTCGTCTTATTTCTAATCACTCTGCTACTGATCACCTCTTTGCTGATAACGTGCAGGCTTATGTCCATTGTCCTCCCTCTGCTCAACTCATTCTAGCTGGTTGCATTGAATCTCTCTTCCATGATTTGCATTTATGGATGTCTTCTAACTGCCTTTCCTTAAATTATTCCAAAACTCAACTTATTTGGTTTGGCATGCCCCAACAACTCCAGAAACTTGATTTTATGCTTCTTGCTGAAAATTTCTCCAGTTTACCTTCTCTACTAGTGTACGGAACCTAGGTGTCACCCTGGACAGTTCTCTCACTTTCTCTGCACATATCACCAACCTTGCACGCTCCTCCTACTTCCAACTCCGGCACATCAGGGCCATTCGCATATCTGTCTCTTCTTCCACCCTCACTTCTATAGTTCATGCATTTGTCTGTTCTAGAATTGGCTATTGCAACTCTCTTTCTATTGGCCTTCCAAAGATCTGCCTGGCTCCTATCAAGTCTGTCCTTAGAACTGCTGCTAGATTGATTGCTCGCCTTCCTAAGTTCTCCCACATCTCCTTCAAGGCTTGAACATGGTCAATCAACTAAACTGGCTTTCCTCTTACAGATCACATTCAGTTTAAAGTCCTAGGTTTGGTCCTTAAATCCAAGCTGGGATTTGCTCCAAAATATCTTAAGAGATCTCAATCGCTGTCCTCATTCTACAACTTCTCTCCGACCTACAGGCTCTGTGGACCAGCATGATCTCTTTGTCCCGCGAACAAGGACCACTTTGGCCCAAACTAGATCATTTGCCACCACTGGGCCTGCCCTGTTGAATACCCTCCTCTCCTCTTTACATGTTTCCAATCTTTCAGGATCTGTTGCTACATCTCTCTCTCTCTCCTCAAAACCTATTTCTTCTCTCGGGGTACTTGCACTTGGAACGCTACTGAATTGTCACTAGTGTGAGCGGTGCTATATAAATTACAAATTAGTTGAAATTACATTACATTACACTCAGTAACTGATTAGTTTCATTATCTCTGTGCTTTCCAAGGACATTTTCCTTGCCATGATCGTCAAAGTGGGGTTAAAGCCTTACCCAAAAAGTGAAAAAGTATAGTTAATGAAGTTCATGAAAATCTGTACATATATTGTGTACACCTAGAACTGTCACTGGTAAAAAAAATTCAGGATGGTGTTCTGCTCCTTTCCTTGTAAATCATTTTTTAAAGTTGATCACTTTTACAGTGTTGCGAGTTGCTGTTAGTAGGCCTCATACTGCATTATGGTAACTTATTAACGACCACTGTTGACCAGCTACTTTCAAGTACTTGATTACTAGCAACCTTTGCCCCAGCTAACTTCAGATAATTAATTAAGGTAAGGTATGGTTAACCACTAGCTCATGCATTCCGTTTGCCCTCTGGGTATCAATAATTATGTATCAACAGCTTTAGTCTGGACTAAAACAAAGTTAAGAGGCATCAAGGTTGCAGCTCTTGCAACCTCAGTTCTAAAAAAATCGATTATCAAGAGTTTTGTGCACTATTTTGAGTCAGCTGAGTAATGACTTTATGTGGCAGTTCATGGGGACCTGCTTTTCCATTACTCCCACAATATGGGAGTGCAACATGCCCTGTCCTCTACAGATAGGATGTTTCACCACATAGGCCTACAGCTTAAGAAACAAACGTGCCTTATCCACTAAAGATATGTTCTGTTTTACCAGATACAGCTTACGAACCAATTTAGCTACTAAAGCTCATCAGATCCAACTAATAGCCATGTTTTAGCACCGTTGCAAGAAAAGGTCCTATATAAATGCTCTGATAAGCACAGCATAAACTTTGACACACCCATCTTTTGATGATTTTTCTATGAAAATTCGATATAACAAAGTTTTAATGTACACCGTGTACAGTTCAGATACAAAGAAACGCTAACAGTTTTCTCAAATTTTTTTCAACAGTTCTTTATAGCGCATGGAACAACCTGCACTTGTAACTTGTAAGTCACCTTAGAACATCTTTATAGACTGAATCATCATATCTTTACAGTTCTGATGATTTAGCTTTGTTACCAATCGAATGTTGGCAGGCCTGTTCAGTTTATTTTGCCAGTCAATCACCATTTGACCTCGTGTCAGATTCCCATGCAATTCCACAATTGCATAGACTTCTGCAACTTCCTCAACAGTTTTTTGGCTCCAACAAAACAGACATTGCAAGTGGATCACAGAAAACGTATTCCGGTGTTCCACTTGAGTTCATCAAGGCCACCGCATTGTGCTCAATATCTCTCACCAGTGCAGATAGCTTTGTCTCACCAGAGGCATACTCTTTTTCATACCAATCCTATATATAAGAGAATGCAGTATACTTTAACTTATTTAATTAGTTCTAAACTTATCACACACTCAGTTCAGTATATCTTAATACAAAAAAACAAATGCCTTATAAGCTTTGTTGGATTGAGGAAGACACTGTGTTGAATTGAGGGACAAACACGATTTTTTTCAAGGTTGGGTGTCTTTCAACGTCCAAAAGATCAAGAATTTCAAGAATTTCAGAGCAGCACCAACTGTCAACAGTCACTGAAGACCTTTACCAGCAGTCACATAAAAACAGAGTCCAAGATTTTCCTGAATTCTGATATCATTCATAGTAAATGCAGAATCACTCTTAGGATCAGCTAGACATCTTCCCATCACATCATACGCACAAAATCCTTCCTCTTAAATTATGCATAAGAAAAAGTGCAATCTGTCAGTATGTAATATAATAATTGATTATTATTATTATTAATTATTAACTTCTAAAGTGTTGGTGTCTAATGCACAAAGCATCAACCAATGAAACACGAAAGCGTAACCTCATCATGATATTTCTAGCAATTAACCAGTAAACAAGTAACATGAAATAAGGAAGACAACTGCATTTTAAATATAACTAAGTGGTTTTCCATTTAAAAAATAACTTTTCTTATTTTTGCCTTAATACAACTCACCCATGATACTCCATGCTGGAGACAAGCCTCATATGTAATGACTGTGGCTTTTCTTTGAAGTCCATTCAGCACAGCACATGCTGCTTCAGGGTCTTTCCAGAAGTTGTGTTCTGCTGCAGGGGACATGTTGCCTTTGCCTATTGCAACACACAGATCAGTTACTCTTAGTAATCATAACTACTAAATTGCTTAGGTATTAATGTAAGGTTAGATACAGTAAAATAATTAACCACTCAAGGGCTCAAACAAAACAAACCGAATTCTCAAGAAATGCAGTATCTTCCGCAGACACACACACACACTCAAGGTTCAAGCACATCCCTTTCGTTTGGCAAGTGCATCCTTTATTCAGTACCAGTACCAAAAGCCACAATTTTGACCAGATTAGACTAGACAATACTGCATATCTTTAAATGATATTTGTCCAAACGAGTCAGCTGAGTTCAAAGAAATGTTAAGTGGCATTATGAGTTGAACTGACCTGAAACTTCTCCAGTGCCATCGAAGGTTAACTTTTCATCTAAAATTTGTCGTTCTTGATAACATTAATTTATTTCTAATGCTATGCAGCTCTTCAAAACTGCTTCCTGTGACAGATATACAAAATTTACCCTGATAGTTTCCTCCCATGATGATGCAGTCCTTTAGTTTTTTGCCAAAGTCAGCATCAAGTTTCAGACATGTTGCTATATTCGTTAGAGGTCCCAGAGCAATCAACGTAATAGAATCTGCAAACATAATCAATAGACAGGGTTTTCTGGCTAGAAAGAGTCAAAGACGGTATTTCCAACATTGTAGGGCAATCAGACGACCTTCATTTTCAAGGTCATTGAACCTCTGTTGACAAATATTAATAAGTCGCTATCAGTGAAGGATAAAGAGAAGGTTTCAGATCAAGATACAGTTGTCGTGGGTCATGGAATTCAACAGAGTTATAATCAACCTCGCACGACCATCGTATGACTATCACATGACTTTGTAGTTTGGGGTCACTTGACCTGCAACAGTTAACTTTTGGCTTTCAGGAACTACAATTACTATAATGGTGTTCTTGATGTGTATTTTGTTGTTTCTGGGTCGCCAAATTGAAAAACTGTACACTCAACCATGCTGACTCATGTGACATTGAACCATTTGAGATAACATAATAACCATACAATCATGATCATTATGTTTATGGCCCACAGGTTTTACTGAAAAATTACTCTACGTACCAAACTTAGTATAGCACTGGTAACACTTCCCACTTGTCTGCATTCGTTCACATTTGGGACACCATACCGGTCACTTTAGTTAGCAAACATCCTTCATACAACGTCCATACGGACCTTTGTAAGATCAAACTATCGACCTTGGTTTCGCTGTAGATATATGATGCATGTGTTGAAATACAGTCCTGCAGAAGGTATAAAAAGAGCTTCTTCCACCCCTTCTGCAGCCCATGTTTACTCAAATTGTAAGAAAGGAGCTGATCTGAATGGTCAACACCTTAAATACCGAGTGTAGATCTCTCTAGTTGCCAGAGTAAACAACACTTGTGATTGGTTGAGGACATGGTACTGAGATTTTTTAAAAGATGCAAGTGTTGCGAATAGACAAGATCATATTAACTTACTTTTTGTCAAACAAAAGATGTAGAATTTTAAGAAAACATTAAAATGTCAGTCTGCATTTAATGTATTCTCTAGCATATGTTAAACTAATATTAAACATAACAAGATCTGGTAAGATGCTACCTTACCCGGATATTCTGAGACCAGCCGACAGAGAGCCCGAGATGCATGTTCAGTAGATATCGAAGACATGTTGACTGGATCCACTTCAGGCATGTGTATATCTCCAAACGCATCATTACCAAAATATGTGCAAGTTTCAGGCGACTCCATCAGCAGACAAGACTCACAACCTTTGTAGACTGGAATCTTCAAGAAAGCCAAAACTTCTTAGATTCATGTTTCAACAGTCCTGTATGTAACATGGTTTTGCTGAATTGACTCATTATTTATTAAATAGTAAACTGACTGACTTCTTAAATGGGATGTGAAAATAATGCCCATAACAATCAGGCACCCTTCATTAAAGATATCTGAAAGCTTCCACAAGATCTTAAATACTCGTTCAAATTGAATGTCATCAAGGGTGTTCTAAGAAGTCATACTTGCATATTATAAAATGTTACTTTAAATAGCCTAACAATGAGCAACCATAAAACTATAACATATCATTACCTAACTAGTTTTCACCTATTCAAACGTAGATTGCGTGCTTATTTGATTGCCAATGGTATGTGTTCTAATAATATTGTGCGTGCTAGTTAACTAGTTGAGATTTGTTAAGGATTAAAAATAGCAGAATTAACAAATTATTCGGTCTGCCACTCGAGTATAACAATGATGTAAGGGTGACCCTACTAGTCGGGACTTGTTCCCTTTAGGGTTCTCTATCCCCATTGTTTTCCTACTATCATACTGTAATTGTGATGATTGTATGCTTTGCTTTTGTTGGAAACAATAAAATTTATGGTTATGGTTATTATACGTAGTATTTAAAGAATGTTATTAATTATTTGTCAATATGATCACAAAAATATTCAAACTGGTTGGTAAAGCTTACCTCACTTCGGTGGCAGTAGGTAACTAGTCTCAGAGCATTTTTAGCAGTAGTCTCAACTGTGCTGTTCCCAAAAACAGCTGTAATAGCCACAATTTCAACGTGACTAGCGTTCAGTGCCATAAGAATGGCCTGGGCATCATCAGCCCCAGGATCACAGTCTATGACAATTTTAGTTTTTCCGTTCGACATTTCATCTAAAATCACAAAAAGCATGTATCGTTATTCACCTTTCATTGTTCACTTTAAGTTTTTATTAACCCCTTTATTTTCAACTCTGGGCGTAAGTACTGATTAACCCCTTTATTTTCAACTCAGGGTACCCAATGCTGCTGGATGGATTTTGGGATAAGTAGCGGTAGACAGTACCTTAATCAGTATTTCTAGCTCTAACATCCTGGTTCCTTCTGTACCATGTCTCACCTTACCCTCTGTACTGGAAGAAAAGATTGTTGTTGCTCTGCTGGAGACTGATCCTCTGTTAATCTCCATAAGGACCTGATGGTGGGAATCTTCTTTCAGTATCTTGGTGGTGAATGGTACAAGTTCAGCTGATTTAACACTTTAACACAAAGAGTGTAATAAAAGTGACTTGGAAATCAATAGACTAGTCATTAAAGTGTCAATCTTCTGGGGACTTGGGCCTACACTAGCTCATGGGTGTCATAAATTATTCACAGATAACAAGATGCATTTTTGGTATTTCATCAATTAATAAAACATGTTCAAGAACATATTTACAATGACCTTAACAAAACAGAAGTCCGTGATTTGCTTGGGTCAATGACTTTTTGATCAACCCATTAATGAAATGCATGAGGTACTTAATCTTTCCACTATATCCACATGCTGTGTGTTCAACCATCAGTTTAGCAAATTTCTTTTCTCCTGACTTCCTCCTCTGTTCACTTTTTCATTCTCCTCTTACCTTTCACCTCTATCTGTTAACCAGCCACCTATACTTCAACCACACTTTAATCAGTGGATCCGTCCATACTGCAGGTCTCTCTCTACTCTCTCAGTCTCATTCTATGACAAGTGTGAGCAAATTAGTTATGCCGCTATTAGATACAGTTCAATCCTGCACAATAATCATATACTTAGAATTTAAGACAAATGAATATAGTTCAAACAAGGTAAATAATAAAGCAATTCCTTACATTAAACAAATATCATTATCGTTTTGGCCATATTTCATTACACTCTCAATCTCATGTCACTCCATGACAACTGTAGCTTCGCAAATAGCACAGCTAGAATTTCCTACTTTACACAATAATTATCATAAATATTTGCATCAATACTCCCTGCATTACCTACCCAAGTCACTGAACTACCCTCGGCAGTAAATGGAGACCTGCACTTAAGAGAGGCCAGTGTTTATTACCACATATGCTTCAAATCAGGATGGCTAAATTAGAGACCACCACTTATCCCAGACATGGCTAAATATTGTCAATTTTGTTTTCCCTAAGGCGGCAAGGCTTAAGACAAAAGACAAGTGCACTAATACTCGTGCATATCATATGACAATAACAAGCCTAATGTACATGTACTTGCATCTCTGGTTGGGCCGTATACCGGGGAATCGCAGGATTAGCCAATGGAATTCACATGCATTCAGTAATTGTCCATGAGCAACATTTCGTTGATCCAAACGATGCAGAGATTCACACACAAAATATCGAAACGTTACGGATGCGGACCAAAAGAAAACCAAAACGTCAATTCGGCACAATTCCTGCACTGTTCACTTCGTATTTACGTTAGTTTTAATTTCGCAGCCAGATACCCCGATAGTACATGTATACAACAAATTTAAATAACAAGATCGTATCATAATGCACGCTTAGTCCGACAGTGAAATAAAAATTTACATTGTAGGTTCAGAAAAATCCTGCCAGCGTTATAATTCAAGTATATGTTAGATTAAATGTTTATTTTGCTATATTGTAAATTATACTGGATTTGGAGAACAATATATTGGTATTTTTACGGATTTTTGTAGATGAGCGATAATATAGGAGATACAGCTAGTCGAGGATTTGGCAAAACCCCATTTTAGCGTATTTTATTATTAAACTCATGGTCAACTCCATTTCAGAGACGGGTTACTAATCGATTAGATTCTAATCTATTGGCTAATCAATTAGGCTAACGACTAATTCTAATTCTAATGGGTAAAACTGTATTTTAGCGTATTTAATTATTGCATTGAACCTATCCTGTATCTTAGCGTATTTTATTATTTAAGATCTATAGTCAACTCCATAACTATTTAATGATTTTAATGATAACTGTCATCAGTTCAGCTCCTTTTTACGCCGAGAATTATTTTTCATCAATCCAATTTCTACTTTAAGATTTTTTCATCAATTCAGCTTCTGTTTGCACTATAAAATAGTTCATTAATGCAAGCTATACTTACAGTGCTTACACTAAAACGTTTTTCATCATTACAGCTTATATTTCGGCAAGGTTTATTTTCATCGATACAACTTCTATTTATGCAAGAATTGTTTCCATCAATACAACTTCTATTTGGCAATAATTCTTTTCATCAATCCAACTTCTGTTTATGCAACCCAATAGTAAAAATAATGAAATACGCTAAAATACAAGATATGTTGAATTTTAGCATAAAGTAAGAATCCTAATATGCAGGTTTACCTTCTAATCAATTAGCTGTTTCCTCATCCTAATTCTAATTCTAATTGATTAGCAATTTTTAGCTAATTCTAATCGTAAAACGATTAGCTGAATTGTCATCCAGATTGATACCCATGACTCTAATACTTTGTTCCACGCGAAATCCTGTGCAGAAGGAACCACTAGTTGTGCTTGTGTGCTGTCGTCCAGATTCCTGCTTGATAAACTATTCAGATATGCTAATCAGATAAGCTAGTCAGAAACTGGTCAGATATGCTGAAGTAGCACAAAACTTGGTCAGCAGTTTGTCCTGTGATCAATATTTCTGACAGAAGAGTTCCCTTCGTATCTCATTGACAGTGCTCAAATGACTGGTTTTGCCATACAGAAGGATAGTAAGTCTAACGAGCTTCTGGAATTGGTCAGTGTCGACATGAAGCCGCTGGAAGGGATGCACAATTGTATCAGTAACCTCTTAAATATGCCTGCCATGCCTGCTAAGCTGAGTTTTTGCTCTTACCTCTAAAGGTAAATGTTGTGACACATCTCTAAAATGCATAAAACCAAGGTAAATGCTCATGATTGTTGCTCTCCCAGGCTTGCACAGATGGAATTGATGTGGTAAAACCTGTAATGCTTGCCCATGACAAAGGCAACCCAGATATCGATCAGAGGTTGGGTCACTATTAAATTATAGAATATGCTAGCAAGGATGACTGCGATATCTGTGTCGACAGTATGCACTTGGATAGTCTTTGCTTCTTGCTCCAGTGCATGCACTATTGGTGTCTGCCTCTTCATGGTTGCAGTTTGCATAGGGTGGTGAAACTGATGGATGCAGCAATTTTCCCTGATGTGACATAAATGGCTTTGGCTGGTGGCCAACTGAACTCTACAACCTTTGACGACAAAAAGGCAAACAACTCCTTGTTTATTGGGTTGTGAAGCGGGTCCATCCAACTGCATGGCAGTTTGGTGTAATGACTTTCCTGTGCATACCATCACCTCTGTTTTCCCGGGTACACTCCTTCAAACTGAACTGTCTGGGATGTATGTGTCCCATACATCATCCAACCTTGAGGTATCCTGAAACTGCTTCTCAAGGTATGGTGTAAACACCATGTCTGCATTTTCATGAAAGGAGGCAACACTGGTAGTAGACAGGCTGTGGACAATGATGGAACCATCCAGGACTTTGCAGTCATAGGTTGAAGGTGGCTCTGATTGCCCAGGTGGCTTTAGACATTGCTCCAGGTCAGACTTCATGCTTGGTAAATGAAGCTTGCTAAAGTCTGAGAGGGAAGGACTGTATCTGATGCACTAAAAATTCCTCCAAATCACCATCCTGGTTCTGGATATATACAGCTGGCCAAACAGTGCCACATTGTTCTGAAGCACTTTGATCTTCTTCCCCTTGTCCTTAGGAAATCTCTTGCATTCATTCTTCAAGAGAGTTCCTCTTGATTGGGTCATGTATGGAGTGGGTTTGCACATCAAGCACATTCTGGACGAATTCCTGATACTGTTTCCTGCCTATGTCCTCCAAGGTGCACACTGTAGCTACTACTGACTCGTTGCAGTTGAGGCTGCCAGGATTTAGTAGATCTTGAAAATCATCCAAGAAGGGATTGCCCATCTGCTGGATGATTGCAGATAAGCTGACAACCTGTCACTGGAAGATCTTCTATGATGAGAGACCCTGTTCATGGTGCTGAAACTGAAAGTTTTTGGGATTCTCTGTGTCATCTTCAGGAAGGTATTCTTCCTCAAACTGTTTCAGCTTTTTGGCCATCTCCGACCCCGACAGCATGCATTGCCGGAAAGCAATTGCACCCAAACTTTTTGCATTCTTGTTTTCCTGTTTGTGAGCCTGATCAAATGGGGTGGTTGTAGATAAGTTATTGGTTGTTCTAGAAATTACCCAATGAGAACACTTCTTTAAATCATCCTTGAACATTTAGTTAAAATACACCCCGTTTAGTTGTTAAGAACGATGGTTTCAAGGGTATAAATAGAGAAGCCATCCTGTGGAACTTTAGACAGATTTTGTTTAGGGAACATTTTTGGTTTTCCTTTATGGTCCCTTTTTTGTTTATATCCTGGTCTCACTTTTAGTCTCTGTTACTGACACATATCTGTGACTTACAGAAGGAAATGCATTTTGACTAAAGCAATAATGATTGAAGAGGTGGCCCTTGGAATAACCTATATGGTTACATTTTGCTTATTTATTAATTATTTATTAAATAATTTATTATATTATATTATTTATACTATTACCATTGAATTCATTTACCATGTAAACATAGGATTTGACACAATTTCCTTTCATGTATTACTAGTAGCTCAGAAGATATAGTAGTTCAAGAAATCCTCAAAAGGTCACGGTCAGGCTTAAAGTGCTAATTTTTCAAATATGGTCCTGATGTTAAACTTTTAAACAGTCATAAATAATCTACCCAAATATTTCATCAAAAGAGCTGAATAATGACACCAAGAACACCTTCCTAGCTCTCATACGAGCTGAGATACAGACATCCAAAGGTACGAGGTTGAGCGGGTCAGGTCAAATTTCGATGACCCGTATCTCAGAAAGTAATTGACCAAAAAAATTTTGTTTGCAGATTTATACATGTCTTATGTGGCCCAACAAGTTGGTCAAATTTCATGTAAATGTGAATCGGTCATGTCAATCATGTTGGTTTAATTGACATGGAATCACCCAGGGGTAGCCATTTTTCAGTTATGGGTCAAAAATTTTTTATACGTATGCGATACAAATGTATAATTCTAATATTCATTTTCTGTGCACTTTTCCGGTTCTAACGATGTATAACTTTTGCTTGGCAGGATTTTTCTAAGGTTCAGAATAATTCCGGCGGACTAGCTGTCAGTTCGAAGCAATTCGCAATCCTATATATATATATCACCTGCAATAAGCATCCACGGCAGATTCAATATATCAATAAGCTAAAACCTTATTTATAGACCTCCTCTCTCCTTCACCAAGGTTTATTACTTCTAAATATAAGAGAGAGACTTTGGCCATAAACCGTAATAAATCATTAACATCGCGGTACAAATTACAAATAAGACATCAAAGATTATGTATCTTCATGGTGTAACATAGATTCCTAGCATGAAAATGTGTCCATGTACTTAATATCTTATAATTTTCGTTAAAAAACGAAACACCAGCCCCATCATCAGTCTTGGCTCAAACTGAGCGCCTCAATGAGTGCATGCATGATATTATTGGACTTGATAAAACAAGCTGCTCAGCAGAAGGGGCGGTGAATAGTATAAAGGATAACACTCCTGCCTGAAGTTTTCACTGACCCGGTTCGATTCCCGCAGGTCTGCGGCGCCAGACACTTTTTGTAACCAGGGCATAAGCCAGGGCTGGCCAGGGCAGTCATACCAAAAATTTTACGACTCTAACATCTTTGGTCATACCACAGTATCTCATAATTACAATTATAATAATTACAATAATTAGTAATTATTTATACTACCGGTATATACTACTATCGCTCTCCATGCAAATCTCTGAGGCAATCCGCTTACACCACTTTAGATTACGTAGACTGCAGATTCATATCTCTATGGTGTTGGCATAGAAACGAGCCAACATGCCGGCCAATGTTTACTTTTTAATTTTGTTTAAATATTGTTGGTTATAATTTAGTTTATTTTAGCGTATTTTATTTTCAATAGATCTAAAAATAATGTCATTTTCTCACAACGAAAGATTGCTTTCGGCCGTTGAAGCAGGGGACATTTTCAGTGTACGAAAGTTAGTAAAGGAATCTCCGTTGCCTCTGGATGTCAATGTACGAGAATATCAACCGTTTGGAGAATGTGTTCTCTCCAAGGCTGTCAAAGGTAGGCCTAAAGATCACACGTACACGCACACAAATACACTTACATTTTAAAGGAAATGTACAGTTGAGTGTCATCAGCATAATAGTGATTTTTCAGAGCACTTCATTCAGCAAGTCAATACAATACAACTGCATTTGATATTGCCCTTCTTCCTAAGGTGGCCCAAAGCTCAGAAGTGCACACGCCTCGGCAGCGCAGATACAATTGTATTGCAGAGCAATAATTGTGCGCGAAGGACTTGCTCGTGGTCCCTACACAGTAACCGCCCCGGACGAGGATCGAACCCGTACTCTCCGCGTTACAGGTCAACCGCTCTAACCAGTCGGCCACCGTGCTACACAGCAAAACACTTAATTGATAGAGCTGCAATATATATGGCGTGGAATTTACGATATGCTGACTGGATATGGAGATGTCAGGAGTTTGAAGATAGGTGTACCTTTTAATTCTAGCAACACGTTCAGAAAGTTTAAAAATAAAATAAGTTCGACATTTATCGGTAGCTTGACATAAAGCTCTTTCAAGGATGGTTTCTTTAACGAAAAGATGCACTATTGCATGAGAGAGACATGATGGGATTGAGCTCATCATGACGTAAGAAGTATTTATAGTTCTCAAGTACAGGAACTCTAGCACCACGTGGAAGTTCTTGGATACTAAGCGCAAATACACTTACAAATTAGAGCCAATGACAAGTACAATTGCATGTTGATGTGCTATAAAATGCATGTCTGAATTCTAGTCAGCTGCTGTTAAATGCATTTTATAACAAAATTGAAAGAAATTAAGAAGCTGTAATAAAACTGAGGGATATGATGTGTGCATTGTGCCACCAGTAAGTAAATACACAGATGGCTCCAGGCTTATGTTTTATATGAAATTTAAACCTGTTTCTCTGACAAATTTTTGATTTATATTCAATTTTTGTATGGATACATTTTACTTATCACGCACAAATGTTTGAAATTTGTAGGAAATCTCTCTGCCTAGGAAAATTGGAATAACTTTTGACAACTTGTGGACAGTGTCATGAAGGAAGTGTTTTCAAAGCCTACATTTGTTTACAGTCCTGAATATTTGAGGCAACTCAACTGTGGTGGCCAGAGAGTTGTATGAAGAGAAACCTCTACTAAAACTCTATTCTTAGTAGGGGCCTATGCATTTGGCAGACGCTGTCTCAGCGTGTTACTCAGGCAAAACTGGTTTCGCAAGAATTGGCTGCTGGCATTAAATTAATGTTGTGGTTGCAGGATGTGCAATTTTAAGCCTTAAGAAAACCTTTCTTGACTTTATTTGAAATCAGGTGATGCCCTTTCTGGAAGGTCATTGTACTGAAAAAGCTGACTGATGTACTATACTTTCAGTATTGGTGGCAGCGGTGCTATATGGTCGAGCGCAGGCTTAACTTCGGGGGCTTAGTTTGCAACTGAATATAATACACGTGGGTTGAATCAAGCAGAGACATTTACGAATTACGACGAGGCACTTCGTTTGACGAAATTCTTTGGCGATTTAAGCAGAACGTATTTACAGAACAGTATATAGGTTAATCATCAGAGTCAGGTCATCGTTAAGAGGCCCGTGGTCGCAGTCCTCCGATCCTGCTCTCTTGGTCCTCTCTCGCTTTCTTCTCCGACTCTCTCTTCTCCTCTTCTCCGAAAAAACCCTCGGAGTTCCGATATTTCGAGTCAAGAGTCCTACGGCCTCGCAAAGTCAGGTCTTGTAAGAGGTCCTCTACAGAGCGACGCTCGGATCCTGCTCGCTTCCCGTGACTCTTCCTCTCGAGCTCGAATCTGCTCTCCGAATCCCCACGCAGAATATCCTCTTCCGCTTTTCCCTGTCTTTTCTATAGCCACTGCCTGTCAATCAACTCTTTCGCCCCCCATCGCGCCCTGCGATTCGTTCCCTCTTGCCTTGCTCTGCTATCTGTCTTCTCTCCCCTCCACCCTTTGACAGGCGTGGCCTTCGCCTCCGCTCCCCTAGGTATGTCGTCAGCTGTTGGCTGTCAATCATTTGTATACCAAATACAATCTTAAAAGTTCATGAGTTCATAAAAGTTCATAATGGCAACTTTATAATAAATCTATACTAACATATACTAATCTAATATCATCGTGGCAGCATCTCACTACAGTCATCCTAATAAAGTCTAAATAGTCTGCTGTTTGCAGAAGAGGTCTGTTCTCAAAACAGTAGATCCCACAAACATAGCCTAAGTAAAAGATTTGAGTCTCCCCTAGCTCTTTGTACAGCTGAAGGCCACCTAGGGCAGCAAACCCACACAACATTTTGGGACCATTGTTCCTATTCATACTTTTGCAAGTATTCAAGTATATTAATAACATAACTAGGGAAATATTTAGACATAAATGGAGACAAGTGGATCTATTCATCTTTCATGCTTTTGTAGGTGGACATCTTGAAATTGTTCGGCTGTTACTAGAAGCAAATGCTGATACAAATTTGTACAATGCCATTCTGATTACACCACTTCATCTTGCAGCCTTGGGTTGGTATCAGCATAACGAATCTTTATGTATAAAATTTCTGCTTGAGGTCCTTTTATCTTGGCAAAATTCTAATAATGTAGGAGAAATAGCAGATTAATATTTGCATTTCATACTATTAGCACCACCAGGATTTTAAAGCTAATATTATTTAGTTGTCTGTTCAGAAAGCATTACTATGCTGATTTATTGGGTAAATTACACTAGAGTAAGGTAAGCTAATGCAAATGAGGCAGTTACTATGCTCCTGTTTTGCATTATTCTTACATGACAGTAGTATATGTATGTGTTTAAAACAAGATCACATCTTGGACTGAGTTGTGGGTGTTGAAATGATGGAATGGCAGCAACATACCTGTTGCCAATGCCATGATTTTAGAATGACTGAGAGGTTCCCACATATTATTCCAGGTACAACCTGGTACATATTCATTTTTCATACTTTATCAGAGATTCTGTTCTCAATATAGTTTTGCATTGGCTTCCTAAAAAATTCAAGACTAACTTTAAACTGGTCTGGCATGTAAAGTCCTTACCACAGGCACTCCTACTTACCTTCGAGAAATTATCATGGTAGCCGGGGTTTCAGAATGCTAGTTTTTTTTTAAATAAATTAAATTGACATTAATCCACATGAATTGCTACTGTATAGAAATTTACAATCATTTTAACATCCTGTTGTAGAGCTAGGTTACCAAACTAGTATTGAAAAGTAATAGATCTGTTCGACCTAGGATATCTGTGCACTTGTTAAAAGAGGGAGTATAAATGTCCATATTTTTTTGCATTTACTGCGTGATGTAACTGACATTAAGGCCTAATGTAAATAATGGAGTTAATCATTTATAAAGAATGAATAGTTTCAGAGAATCACTTGCAGTGCCATATTGTGGGAATCACTTGCAGATTACCAAACATATAACAGTATATGTCATTTGATTAATTTCTACTTCAAGAACTTTACTTACTAATGTTTTTTTATTAAACCTATTTTAGGCAACCACCTGCAAATTGCGAAACTTTTGATACTCCACGGTGCCAAACTTGATTTCTATTCCAAGAATGACATGCGACCTATTGACTTTTGCCACTACAATACGGAAATGTGGCAGCTGTTATATGACGCAGCTCGTGGCAAGATGCCAGTCATAATTGAAAGAAGTGAAGTCCCAAGAGTGCCAGCTTATTCTATTCCAAAGCCAATGCCAGAGGAGCCAGCCAAATCAGCGAAGGGAAAGAAAGGCTCAGCAAAGAAGGCAAAAACAGGAAAAAAGGGAAAGAAGAAGAAGGCTAAGTAAGTCGGCAGAAAAAAGACAAAGTACTTATAGTTAGACAAAAAAAATTAGGAAGAAAAAGTAACACCATCTGCTTTACTATGGAAAAGTGGATAGAAATTAACCCAGAATAAACTATACCTTGTGCAACTGCTGTTGTCTGCCAAACTGCTATTGTTATTCTAAATGTTCATTGTGCCACTGCTATTATCTACCAAACTGCTATTGTTATTCTAAATGTTCATTGTGCCACTGCTATTATCTACCAAACTGCTATTGTTATTCTAAATGTATGTTGTGCCACTACTATTAACTACCAAACAGCTAGTGTTATTCTAAATGTATGTTGTGCCACTACTATTAACTACCAAACTGTTATTGTTATTCTAAATGTATGTTGTGCCACTACTATTAACTACCAAACTGCTATTGTTATTCTAAATGTATGTTGTGCCATTGCTATTATCTACCAAACTGATAGTGTTATTCTAAATGTATGTTATGCCACTGCTATTATCTACCAAACTGCTGTTGTTATTCTAAATGATCGTTGTGCCACTACTATTATCTACCAAACTGCTATTGTTATTCTAAATGTTCGTTGTGCCACTACTATTATCTATCAAACTGCTGTTGTTATTCTAAATGTTCGTTGTGCCACTACTATTATCTACCAAACTGCTGTTGTTATTCTAAATGTACATTGTGCCACTGCTATTATCTACCAATCTGCTAGTGTTGTTATTCTAAATATTCATTGTGCCACTGCTATTATCTACCAAAATGCTGGTGTTATTCTCAATGTTCATTGTGCCACTCCTATTCACAATCTGCTTGTGTTATTCTAAAATGTACATTGTGCAACTGCTATTATCTGCTAGATCAGGGATGGCCAACCGCAGGCCACATGCGGCCCACTGGTTGTTGATTGGTGGCCTGCACGACCTCTTGGTAAATAAGTTTCTTATTTTATGTCCAATTAGCCCTGTACTGGTGCTACAACACTACGTGATAATGACGTCTAAAATACTAAACATTTAGTGTTGTAAGTTTTAATGACCTAGTGTAGTGGTACCTGTTTTTATACTTCTTTTACAAATGTGAAATAAACATTTGTATTTCTTTCGAGGCTTGCGAGGACAAACACTAGCAGCCCGCCGCATGCTTACCAACAATTATTGTGGCCCATAGGCCAAAAAGGTTGGCCACCTCTGGCTAGACTTCTATTGTTATTCTAAATGTATTATACTGTACTAGCTTTTCTAACTTCTTATTGAACAGCTGATGGAAAATTATGTATTCAGGAATTTATGTGATGACGTTTTTCCATGAAGCTTATGCTGTTCTAAATGGAGAGGAAATAGAAACGGTAACTAGCTTCACGTTTTTGGGATCAGTAATAGAAAAAGAGGGAAAGTGTGATATGGAAATAAATCGTAGAGTAGCGATAGGAAAAACTGCAATGAATGGTCTGGAAAAAATATGGAAGGACAAACATGTGAGTATAGACACGAAAAAAAGATTGGTGAAGGCTCTGATCATACCAACAGTAACATACGGCAGTGAGACATGGACAATGACCAAGAAAATGAGAAAAAGATTAACGCATGCGAAATGTGGATATGGAGGAAGATGCAGAGAATATCATGGAAAGAGAAAAGGACCAACGATTGGGTGCGCATGAGTATCGGAATTGAGAATGAAGAGACACTACAACAAACAGTGCTAAGAGCAAAGTTGAGGTTCTCAGGGGCGGCGCTGGGTTTTAGTTGTGGGGGTCCACGAAAATGAAATTAACTTGCGAGGCACTGCGAGCGCCGAAGGCGAAGCTGTCTAGGGGTCTGGGGGAGCGTCGTAAGCTCCCCAGCGGGGTCTGGGGCTACCAAACTGCTGTTGTTACGCTTTTTGGAGTATAATGTTGCCATATGGAGCTCATTTCAGCCACTCTGAACTAAATATTTATAGCTAAAAATGAACTTGATTTGTTATATATTGGAAAGAGTTACAAAGTCATGACATTAGTTGCCAGACCCACAAAAAAAAAATCTATTCGGATTTGCAACGAATTGGATAAATGGTCTGAACGACAGCAGGCCACATCCGGACCCCTGGACCCTGCACAAACCTCTTGGAGGTTCTTTGGTCATGTCATGCGATCAGATGGATTGGAACAAGTGAAATGATGTTAGCATATGGAGAGGGAAGGAGAAAACAAGTTTTAACGACCAAGGAAAAAGTGGATGGACGAGATACATGAAACAACTGTGAATGAATTTGGCAGAACTGAGAGATGCGACGGCGGACAGAAGGAAATGGAGAGGCTTGATCATGAAGGTCGCTAGAGTTCCAGGAACTGACAGCACTAAGGTAACAAGGTAACAAGGTAAGCTTTTCTAACTTCTTATTGAACAGCTGATGGAAAATTATGTATTCAGGAATTTATGTGATGACGTTTTTCCATGAAGCTTATGCTGTTCTTGCTCTGGAATTTATTTCAGCTTCTTTAACTGCATTCTTGTTTGTCACGTAAACATGCCAACAAATTTATATTGCAGGTACATTTTTATTTAAAAAAATTAAATTTGTGTTGATTATATTGACATATTATTGTACTAATAACTTTTTGAGTCATTTGAAAATGTTTTGATAATCTGAGTGTATGTGCTGTCACTCAGTTCATTTTTTCATGAGCATATGTCTTTAAATTTTATTGAATGCACTTGACAAGTTGACACATTTTGGTAATTTCATTTGTTTTCATCTAATTAAAGTCCATTAATTGGTGCCATTGTAGCATATGCCAGTTACATTGAAAGTTAACTATAAACTTTTATAAAAAACAATCATTATTGTAAAGTATTGTAATGTAATGTAATTAGCAACTTCTACTGTGCCGGTGTCTAATGCACAAGGCATCAACCGATGACACACCAAAACCAAGTCGTAATCAGGTCAACATCCAGAAGATCAGTCCGTAAGAGACAGAGAGGCTGCAATTCTTGCAGTTAGCCTGAGTGGATAAGTTGGGGTTCAAATCCCAGAACACAAAAGATTTTAAGATTTCTGTTACATTAGCACCTGCTGGTGAATCTGGTTATATTCATGGAAGGATCAGACAGCAAGGAAGAAGACTGACCACCATCAAAGGCAGCAAAATGAAGTCATTAGCGTTTCATACCAATGGCTGCTTCTCCTGGTTGGCTCAAGAAACTGATTTTCTTCTGTTGAAACATATTACATAGAGTAATAAAATAGTAATGTAATAGTAATATACAAAATACATGTAGTAACTGTCGAAACTGGAGATTTGATATTCTGTACTAGGACATGTTTTAATAGTAATGAGAGAATTTGTAAGAACATGAATATTGAAATTAATCTGTCTAAGAGTTTTCGGTCCTCTATTGAAAGTCACTCTTGTGCCCGATTTATTTTATTTGTTGCATAATTTCTTAAGATTGTGCCATAAAACATTTCTAGAGTCTAGACTAATACATTCTGGTTACATAATTTAAATTTGTGATAAATTCTGCCTAGAATAAATTTGAAGACTTGCCTCAAACTGTGACATTTTGTTTATATTAGGCAATGAAATATTTACAGATGTGCCAGAGTCAAGCTGATATTAAAACTATTGTGTACTTGTTAACAATAAATTAATTTTTAAATTCAAATGTGACCTAAAGCTATGACAGGATGGGCAAACATATTCTGGAGATTTCTTTTAAATGTTAATAAACATGTGCCCATTAATAATATGTTATGTTTATGTTAATAAACATGTTTAATTGTTTATGTTAATAAACATGTGCCAGAAATGTGTACTCTTGCACTTTTACTACTAAAGTTTATTATACCAGTATAATATTTGAATTAAATATAAGTTCATCCCTTGTATAAATTTTATATTACATGAGATTACATGTATAATTATGCACTTTGTGTAAGCAGAAATGTAATCCATAAACAGATAACATTTGCTTTCATATGCTGATGACAGTATTTATGTCATGAATTCAGTTATGGATTCAACTGCTATGATCTTGATCTTCACTACAGCCTTTTATAACAGGCTTCATTATAATTTGGATTCTAACATAATACGCATCAAAAAGTTAGTTCAGCTTTATAAATGATCTTGTTATCATTTGTTATTGTAAGGTAGTTTTTGACATTCCTCCCAAAGGCAGTTTTACCCAGCATTTTTAAACATATGCAAAATAATTGTTAAGTTTTATAGAGAAACAACATTTATAGTAATGCAATCAATTTATTAATTCAATTTAACTGAGTTACATTTGCAAATGGTGCCATGATGACGATGAGTTCTCTGCTTGAATGCAGGTCCACTGGCTTTTTATGCCACTCAGGGATGAGATGAGTGAGGTAATAACCAATGCCTTCCTCACAGACAATATATGGGTGAGCAACTTGTCCAGAGTTGCTAGGCAGTGGCTTGAGGCAGATTCGAACCTGTAACCCTCCAGTTACAAGGCACAGAAGATACCGCTACACCACCGCAGCCCAAATGGTACCATAGAACTTGTTAATTATTAACTAATAATTATGTACATCTGACACACTATGACAGTTTGACGTGTACAAACCATGCTAATTGGCTCGCAATAACGGTGGCTAATCTCGGTATTAATTTTAATACAGTGCAAGGTCAGGCTTAGTGATTGTGGCCCTAATAATTATTTACTATTAAAGCCCTCAAAGCATGGTTTTGGGGTTGTAAAATCTTTCATCTGTACCATAAAGCTGACAACTTTTACATGAAAATTCACAACATTGATAAGCAAGAATGAAATCACATCCACCTATCAACAGTTAAACACGTAATATTACCGATTATGACATTCTTATGATTCAAAACTACTGCTCAACAATTAAACATATGACAGATTACAGTTTTCATAAAGTCACACCATACCTATACATTTAATTTGTTATCAAAAGCAGAGTCATGATTGTTGTACAGAAGAAATACTTTCCTATTTTTTTTATTCATGAAACTACAGTATAAAATTCTTATCTTTGAAAATGCTATACATTCATGTATGAAACAGTGAAATTCACAAGTAGGCCTATAAAGCCTATCCATCAGTTAATAAACAGTTTTCATAGGAAATAGTAGAAAAACTTATAGAAAGTAGTTCGATTAAAAGTTATATAAATATGGGTTCAGCAGGCACAGTTTGAATTACTATTTCTAATTGCACAAACTACTCACAAGTCGATAGCAACACTGATGAGAAAAACCTCACAATCATTTTTAAGGAAAGCTCTTATTTAAAAACCTATTATTCAATTATTGCAAATTGTTAGTAGGCAGAAAGTTCCATTCATCAGAACAGCGATGTTCTTTGTGGAGATAATGAAGGCATTCCAGCTAAGTCGTTGAAAGAACTGGCGTAAGAGGCCTTCAGAAACTGAACGTAGTTTTGTAGGCTTCGGTTGCTTCCATACGACTGTTGTAACTCATCGTTCAAGTCATACAAGCGAGAATTGAACTTCCTCTCGGCCTGAAACATGCGAAGAACTGTGCTACACACAAAGTGGGACATGGCAGCCGACTGGTTGAGCACTTGCCTTGTACCGCAAAGAGCGGGTTTAAGCTTCCCCTGAGATGGTTATTGTGTAGGGACCTTGAGCAAGTTCTTCACTAACAATTGCTCAGTACCATCGGTAGAACTTGGTGATTAGATGGTAGTACTTAATAAATGCGTACTAATAAAAATAATAATAAAATAAATTGCACACCGTAACTTGAAATGGTAGAGCGCACATGTTGGATTACAGGTACTGTGTTGGATCCTTCAGAAATAAAGTCAACCTTTAAATACCAAAGCCAGGCAAATAAGATGCATTTCTTCCAAATACTGTGTAATTTTTTTCAGGGCCATCAGTTCCTGTGACCAGAATTAATGCAATTCAAATCGGCAATTCAAAGTGACTCCTCAGCACTTCTATTGTATTATTTAAACATACATTTTTTGGTCCTTTAATCTGATCTAATCTCATTTAAAACCTCATACAGATTTCGTCACTTTATTAGATCATTAAATTTTGTTCCTTCTATAGCGTGAAGTTGCAAGAGTTGGACAACAGGTACAAAAGTTACTTCACAATCATCATGGTTGGCCTGCATTCAATGTCATTCTCCAGCTCTCTTCATGTGCATCTAGATCTCAGCAAGGTGAACCTTTATCCACGGCACAAATACTATCTGTGCAACTACGTGAGTTAAGTATCATGATCACAAGCATTTATAATGTTGTCATCTGTTTTTATGTTCACAATGTGCATATAGAAGCAGAAAAATATAACCACAGAATTACAAAAGACTGACTATGGTAACTACAGAATTTCATCAGAAAACCCAATATTGGTCTATGATAGAAAGAATATAGGCATAGCCTACCTCTTCCTTTTCACGCTTTACACGACTAATGTCTGTCTTGGACTGACTTAGCTGAGTTTCCAGATCAAGTATACGTGTCTGCAGCTCCCGTTCCTGCAAACAAACATGTATAATGCTAAACATGTATAATGCTAGACACATCATAACTTTTATGGCCCTGGTGTCTGATGCACAAAGCATCAGTTGAAGGTGCATCAAAATTAAGTAAGTAAGGAGAACCCATTCAAAGAACCTCTGATGAGTCTCTAGAAGGTCACTATATAAATCTATTGATTACAATTACAAAAAAGCTATTTAGTCAATGTTTTTAAGTAAATCTGAACTTTAAATTTAATTCATTTATAACTTTGCAGGTTAAATCCGAACAGATGCTAAACGTAATACAAATTACGTAAACTGAAACCTGGTTAAATGTTGCCAGAAAGATTGTTTGCCAGCCATATATGTTCATGAAACATTCAATTAAGTTCTAGGAATAATATTTGTTAATTAAAAGAAAACTGAAGTTTGAAAATGTGCAACTCTAACATAGAGGAAGAATAAACAAGAGAATCTGATCTTACTGCTGCCGCTATTTTCTCTCGCTGTTGTTCTTTCATGTGACGCATTTCTGCCACGGCTGAATCAAGCTGACGCTGGAGACTGACATTTTCATTGATTCTCTCCTCAAGTCTCACCTGAAATGAGAACTTTAAATTAATTAATTCTAAAAATTTATTTAGCACCCCTTCAAGTAACCTACTCTGCGGTGAAAGAAAGGTTCTCAGCCATAGTTACTCTTTGTAATCTTGAAGTTTCTACAGTGCCAAAAAAAGCAAAGTCATGGGAACTAGCTTCTTCTTGCTAACAAACTGCTTGAAGCTTACATTTCAGAAATGTGATCTGCTATTCAGCAATTTTTGCATGAAGAACTTTAGCCATCTAGACCTAGTTCACATTAAAACCCTAAAGCAGCTATGTTCTTCTGCAAAACAGGTAGGCATGGACTGGATTATAAGACATAATAGCACTTGAGAAGTCATGGACTAACTTTTAGTCTCAGTGAATGGAAATTCAGATAACTTGATCAGCTTTGAACTTAGACTTTAGTATAGCGTCAACTGTGAAGTCGTGACCATTAGATGCCATAATCTCATCAAATGTAAGCCAAATTATGTAAAATTATGCAGAGCCAATGTTTCTTAACATACGTACATTAATCTGGTTCAATGCCTCTTCTCGTGTGGCATTAATGCTTATCAGTTCTCTGTTCTGGTCCTCAACAGACGACAGCTTCCTTTTCGTAAAATAAACAAAAACAAAGAGGTCATATTAAATTTCAAGAAAAGTAAATTCCTTGACAGATAATTATGCCAAAATTAATAATAGAGTTACCACACAAGTATCAAGTCACTGCAATTGCATCTTCCTCGTCATAAGCAACACACAAGTTATCATCTTCATCATCACCAAACTGTCTTGTGACAATGAAGAAGACTTCAGAACAAAGATATTGACATAAGATGAAATGAGTGCACACTTGTCTAGCAGATCCATTTTGGCAAGTAGAACTTTGTTTTCATCCTCAGAGTGAAAGTGGCGATCTCGAACATCAGATAAATGATTAGCCTGTCTCTCAGCCTGAACAACAAACATATACAGTACATTTCAACACTGGCACATCTTTTGAAAGTTAACCAACAATGGCATAAAAAATGCAACGCAAGCATGGAGATCACAGAACATAGGTTTTAAAGGTCCAGCGTAGTACAAAGCCCAGTACAAATATAAGAAAGATGACAGGTGACACAGAAATTTAAAGATGAAACAGACTTGATGGATACTTGTCAAGAGGAACATAAAGAAGCTTGCATTAATTAATGCTTGCAGATTGAATGTTTTAAACAAAATTATAAGAAACTGCAGATCAAAATATGACACCATGTTCTGTCCATTGTAAAACTCTTGTATGTCAGACTGAAGAGGTCTTTGAAAGACTAACAAGCTGTAATTTCTGGAAATGTATACATACTGACTGAGAAAAGACTATTAACAATTAAATATAGGTACAGCATGCAGATCACTACGACTGACAATACGACTGACTGACTGACTATCAGATACGCTCAGCAGTCTTTTTACCCTTACCCATTGTAGTCTTCTTACCCTTACCAATTGTAGTCTTTTTGCCCTTACCCATTGTAGTCTTTTTACCCTTAACCACTGTATCCTTTTACCCTAACCCACTGTAGTCTTCTTACCCTTACCAATTGTAGTCTTTTTGCCCTTACCCATTGTAGTCTTTTTACCCTTACCCACTGTATCCTTTTACCCTAACCCACTGTAGTCTTTTTACCCTTACCCATTGTAGTCTTCTTACCCTTACCCATTGTAGTCCTCTTACCCTTACCAATTGTAGTCTTTTTGCCCTTACCCATTGTAGTCTTTTTACCCTTAACCACTGTATCCTTTTACCCTAACCCACTGTAGTCTTCTTACCCTTACCAATTGTAGTCTTTTTGCCCTTACCCATTGTAGTCTTTTTACCCTTACCCACTGCATCCTTTTACCCTAACCCACTGTAGTCTTTTTACCCTAACCCATTGTAGTTTGACTGGTTATCTCCTTCAGGAGCATTATTCATCTGTCCTAAATACAAATTGCAGCATAAGTACACTCGCCCTTGTTTCCCAGTCACTCCAAGTACAGTTGTAGGTAAGGAAACACTTTTTGATGATTACAAACTCATACCATTCTAATCCATGAACTTCTGTATTGCCATAATTAGAATAATCAATCGAAATTTTGTGAGTGATCACAAGGCCTTTGGGTGCACAATGAAATACCTAAACTAAGGTATGATGTTCAGAACTGTCCCCAACTCTATGCAGACTACTTTAACAAGGCACCGTACTGAAATATCAGTTATGGAGGCTTGAACCTAGATGCATCGTAAAATTTATAAAATGGTGAGTCTCATCAAACTAAAGTGGTTTCCTCAACTGCACAGTTGTAACTATTCTGCTGTAACTGGCAATTATTAATTGGCTCAGACAAATAATTTATCTAGCACTTATAATTTCCAAAATAAAATATTAAACAACTGTCAATGCTCAACAGCACAATATATATCTTTGTGTTTACTCAAGCAAACACTCGAAGCATTGCTCTTAAATGAAGTTCAAAGCACATCAGACTCTGCCAGCATGACCACATGGAGTCCAAGTAGAATCCATTTTCCAAAGTAGGACCACATAAAGCCAATAAGGGTCCCAGCTAAAGCCCATGGCTATGCTGGCAGAGTTGATAATTCTTGTCTAGATAGTAACTGTCACGTCACTCGTGTAGCATGAATGAAAGAGTAATCTCTTTTTAATGTAAATGTTCCTGTTTATAATGATGAAAAACTTCACTAGAACCTAAGCCACTACCTTGAAGCAGCACACTGAGGAGATAGAGGCAGGAGTGACAAGTCTAGAAAGCCAGACACTGGAGAAGCAAAACTTGTTAGCATAAGCAAGCCACACACATTAGCATAATTATAAGTCTTGAATCAGGAAAGCTGAAATGGTAACTTATAGATTCTTTCTAGTTAAGCGAAAACTAGAACTGCCAACAATTTATTTAGAAATTAAACCTCATAAATTTAATATTCATTTTTTTAATGTTGATGCATTAGTCATTTTTCATTTTCCTTATAGTCATCATTTAACAATTCACTTTACATGCATTTCTTCACTCACCCTGTACTGCATCAACCTATTGCAAAAAGCCTTTGAAATATCTCTTTTCTATCAATTGTCAAACAATCTATCACCTCTGTTTCCTGTAAATTTACTGACAAATTTCATGCATTTTTCAAGCGTTTCTGAACTTTTTAATAAATAAATTTTCCACCAGATCCCAGAATAGTTTTGCAACTAGTTTGCTCATCAACAGTATAGATCAGGAGCATGCAAAGCTAATCATTTTAAGCAAATCTTGCTGGAAATATGGAATATAAATGATTAGCACCAACTGTGTCAATTTGAGAAAGCCAAGAACAGAACCAGAAAGCTCTATATTTTTGTGAAAGCTTCAATTTAGTTTCCTAAATGCATTATTAGCAGCAGCAGGCAATGACTACTGTAATAATCGAGAGAAGTGAGCAAGCATATTACACTATGTTTCACACCTTAACTGTCAGCTCGTCGAACAGCTTAACAGTTTCCAAATACCGCGCTTCAAGTGAGCGCAATGCTTCGCTTGTTTCGTTAAGCTTCATTTCTGACTTGTGCAGTAGCTCTGGCAAAGCTTCCAGTTCTTGCACTCGACTGTGCAATCTATTCTTAACCTAGGTGGAACAGGTTCAAACGTAAATAGTTGCTTGCATCAGTTTTCTTTCATCGGCCAGCTCTGACCACAATTAATTTTTTGATGTTCTCTTTTGTCCTAAGTGTTATTATTCTACAAAAGCTTTGACCAATTACTCAAAATAAGCTGCAACCACCCTCTCTAGCGTCTTACATTTTTCTCTAAATAAATGCAGGCAAATATTTACACACTTATCAGCAAGCCAGTGCTCTCTGCAATTATAAAGTGCACAACTTCGCGATTAAAAAATTATTACTAAATTTTGTGGCTTAATTTAGATCGCTTCCCTGTTTCTTTAAATTTCTTTCCAACTGAAAATTTGACTTTCAAACCAACGCACTGCAGATCTACTACAAAGATGTTGACTATACAACACTGTTACTCTCTACCCACAAACACACACTATTCTAAAGTTCTGGATTCAACCAGGGGTCAGAAAATGCATGAAAATGGATTGTTTTAATGACAAAGAACAAATTAAAATTCATGAATAAAATGTGTACGAATCGAAACACATCAATAGGAAGAGTAACAATCAGGCTACCCGTTCCAGTTCCGTTTCTCCATCCTGTCTCACTTTAGTTGTTTCCTGTTTCTGTTTCTCGAGCTGATTCAACAAGTCGTCTGCTTCACGCTGAGAACGATTCATCTGACCGCGGAACATGGTTAAAATCACTCAACTATTCAAAACTTAATATTAATCAGTAAATTAATCATTATATTCATTTATTATTTGCTCTCAAGACAGCTGAACAGCGCAACTGATTACATTGAGTTCATCTAAATAATAAAGATAGAAGTCAAAATTTAAACTAATGAGAACTGGAAGGTTCAAAAGATACAATTATTGTCACCTGGTACAATTTGTCAAAGACTCACAAATTATTCATAATATTTATGGTATAGAACACGTGGAATACAATTTCTGTTGTCCTTAATGGGTAGTACACAATCGTGTGGCCGAGGTCGCATCTTATATTCTCGTACGTTAGTTAGAGGAGAAAGTTCCCGCAATTCAAAATCACTCATTTGTTCAAAACTTAAAATTAATCAGTATATTAAGAACTGCAAAAAAGAGCAAATAAAATCATCTACACAAACACTAGTACAGGTGCCTTTAAAATTACCTAACTTTATGCTACATTAATTCTCAATATTGTTGTAAAATAAATTTAAGAATACATATTATCAGTAATATACCACTACTCAAACAAATAAAACAGCAATTTTAAATGCCAGTTCTTTCCACATACCGGTACTTATGCTGGTCACCTGCCAGCACTAGACATGAATTATATCAGACTGCAATAGAATCAGTATGGAATTAGTTTAACTTTAACAATGTCAAATTGCAAAACTGACCCCACTGCGATATTCGTTAACAAGCGGTTCATATTCTCTAACATTGGCACGAAGTTGAGCAATATCAGCATCAGCATGTGAAAGTTTGCTTTCAAGCGAAGCCAAAGAATTCTTCAAAAAAAGCAACAGCTTGTTAACTATCACTAACGCATATACACATTGCTCATATGAACGAATTTATAATGTGCACAAAACATTAAAATTACATATCATTTTAAAAATTCCATACATAGGCATACAAGGTGAACTGAGAGAAGTAAGCAGGTCAAGAATGGGGACATTGTTTTATATTGACTATTACCCAACAAGATGCCCTGCATTTAGGATACATTGAGGGAACCAAGGCTGGACAACATTTGAGCCCAAAGCGATGTCCACATTGTTCTCACAGCAGTAATTGAGAAAGGCCAGAATATCTCACCAGCACAAAAAAGTTTGCCTGGCCAAAAAGATGCCACAGGAGATTAGAAAAGTGGTGCCTTCAGAGGTGCTAAGTAGTGGGGCCAAGAACCGAATGCACAACATACCAATGGATGCATGTCTTATCCTGTTGGACAAAGTAGGTCAGAGAAAATACAAGACATGCATCCATGCAAAATGCATCAGAACCAGTTTACTAAAAAGGTCGAATGAGGTAGAGAAGTGGCATCATCAGTTGCAACAATGATTCTGATAATAATGACAATAGTGATGATGATAGCAATGATGATAATGATGATGATAGTGATGATGATAATAATGACAGTAACATAGCAATGATGATAATGATTATGATAATGGTGATGATAATGATGATGATAGTGATGATGATAATGATGATATTGATGATGTTGAGCAAGTGCAAGTAAATCTCTGTTCACCTTAAGACGCTCGTTTTCCAGTCGCAGAGAAGAGGCTTCACTCGCTTTTTCATGAAACTTTGATGAAGCCACTTCCACCTGATCCTTAGCATCATTCTCCACCCGGTCCATCAAACTCTCTACCTCCTCCAGGCGTCTGGAAAACAATACAATGCTCTCCTACCACTATTCTTCCATTATATCACTATTGCATACAACCCTATAATATAATGAATCATGATCATCATCAACATCATCATATTATCATCAAGTATCATCATTGTATTTGTCCCTACCATTATGAAAACTAATGAACACGATGAAGGTTTGATAATGAAGGCACCATCTATTTCACATGTAGTAACCCAAGACCAAACGATGTATATCCTGCAATAATTCTCAAGCTAACAATGGTCTTCTGTTGATAGTGAACTCAGCCTGTAATACAATAATTGCAGTTTCAAGTTTGCTGAGTGGACTCTATGTCACTATCCTGGACAAGTTGTTCATTCACACTGGTCTCCATCACCAAGCAACATAATTTGATACATTGTATTTGGGACAAGCAGCTAATGAAATACATCATACATATACCTTCATGATGATGATGTTTACTATCGTATCTCTAGTATAATTTTAGAGAATTTGGTAAGCTGGGAAGTACCGGTAAACAACAAGTTGGGATATGGACCAGTGACCAGTGCAATGGACTGGCCCCCATATCCAAAACCTTGAGCATTGTCCACTGCCAGCTCAAGGGCTGAGAAGCAGGAAATGGGAAGCTCTCCTATGTTCTACTGTAAGCAAATCAGCTTTGCTTACTTAAGCAATTAGATATCTAAGAAAGCAAACTAGGATCTGTAAATAGAATACTTTCCTTCATTGTAATTGACTCACATCTTACAAGCTGAAAGTTCAGCCACAGCCTGTGACCTCTCCTTGCTCAGTTTACTCAGCTGTGAGTGCATCATGTCGAGCTCAGACTGTTGCTCAGAGGCAATTGCATCTCTCTCCATCAGTTGTAGCTTAACCTCCTCCAGAGCATCTTCACTCTTCGATGCTCTCATCTTCTGCAATCTGAAATCGGATGATATCACAGTCACCACTTAACCATACCATAGTCTGCATATACCTCTTACCAATAATAAACTGGTCACTGACTTTTGATTGTTATTATTATTATTATTATCATTATTATTGATTGGCCTTATGAGCTTAGCATTTACTGTCTCTAAGGTGTACTGAAGTGGAATAGAGTTGGACAGAAAATTTTGCTTCTGCCAGAAGCTGAACCAACCACGGTTACTCCATGGTTTTGATAGAGCTACTGATCCAAACACTAAGGAGCCAATGACCTTTATTAGCTCCTTCTCTATTGGCTCTGGGTAGCCAGAATGGTCATTTCATAAAGTGATCACTACACTGAAAAGACTTCTAGTTGCATAAAAGTATACTACACAAGCCCATACAAGACAGAGGTAAAACGCATTCTAAGATGTGTTTGATACCTGGTGGCTTTCTTCAGAGCCTCTTTATCAAGGTCAACCTTGTCCTTAGAGTGTGCCAACAGCCCTCGAAGGTGGTCTGTGTCAATTCTTTCCTGTGCCAATTGACTCTCAAGCGTCTACATGTTAACAACAAATCATCATATAGGGTGACACATTAAAAATAAATATAATAATTGCAAATAAAATAAAACAATTAGGAAACACAGGTCTTGCATTTGGTTCAAACACTAAATAATTTCAGTTCCGAGTTACAACTACAAATCATCAAGAACTTCATGTTTTAAATAATTATGTAAAATTTCGTCTGTGAAGGTGACTTTCGATAGTAGAAAGCATCTAGAAGTAGCTTGCTTAATACAATACATGGGAAATCATTGTGTTTACACTTTACAGATTGCAAAGTGCTTTACAATTTTTTTTACATAATCAGAGATACATAAGGTATAAAGAAAGTTAAGAAAAAGCTGTACTATTAAAGAACAGATTTGTATGAAATATAGCAATATTGGAAATTATATATTATTTGTACCAGAAATACAGAAAATTTAGAAATTGCAGTAGAAAAACTGTAGGTAATAAAAGAATATAAGCTAAAAAAATATGTCACAGAGAAATTGAGACAGAGAAATAGACAGACAAACAGAAAGAAAAAAGAAATAGAGGTTCATAGGTCAAATAAAGGGCAAGAGGTTAAAAATAGGTCAAATAAAGGGCAAGAGGTTGTGAGAAGCAGTGGAGAAATTGATCCTGACTCGAATCTGGACGGCCATTCGGTTGCAGTCGCCCTCTTTCTGGCGCAACTGGTTCTGAAGATGAGCCTTCGTTACCTTCAGCGATGACTGCTGCCCTGATACAGCCACATTCTCCTCCTACACCAAGTAAATAAGTAAAGCAATTTACTATATGCTAAACAATGTTCAGCATATAGTAAAATTCTTGACTTATTTAGTTTAGTAAACAACAGATTAGTGGACTAGCATACCAGGTAATAAATCTCCTATTTCACTATATATGACCACATGAGTAAACTAAGCAGCACCTTTGAATATTAAAAACTCTTTCCCTCTTTGTCCTTCTTTAAATAAATAAGCACAGAGTTATAATAGTCATTAAAATGTGTTTGTTGTCTCAAGAGATAAAGAAAAAATGTGCACACAAACTGTTCTTGGACCCAGCAGCTAGAATCTATGGTTGAATGGATGGAGCACAGATAAACAAAGTCATATAAGGATGAGTTAAGTTATGAGCTCAATTTCTCTGCACTATTTTCTCCCTTGATCTTGAGACTCCACTGACAATAATCAGATCATCCTGGTAAGGTTTTTGACATTTAGCAAGTAAGTGAAACGTTGCACTAGAGACTCAAGCATAGAAATCCTTTGTTAAGAAAGAAACCAAAATGTAATCAATTCAGACATATTCTTCTGTTCATGTTAGTAAGACAGGAATAACTATTCATCTATCAATATCAATTTTTGAAGATGCATGTGCCTTTCACAGAAGCGTATGACTCCTTATCCCAAGGTATTTCTGAGCCAAATGACCTTACCAGTAGTCCAACCCCATGCCCTGACATTTATCCTAACCTCAGCTTATGTAAAAACCCAGATAAAAATACCTTCTGAGCATCAAGCTGAACAAGGAGATCAGAAATCTGATGTTCTCTCTCAAGCAGACGACTTTTCAGAACCTGACACATTAAAAATCGAACAGAATTCGACACAACATAATTAAAGAATAATGTACCACAAATTAGAGTAATGTTACATAATTAACTGTGAATTGCTATCCGCTAAAACGTGAAACGCAACACAGGATATCATTATTTAGTGTAACACCATATAACTAATAATGTGCTAATGAATAAACGAAGATTCTACTCTATTCTAATGTGACACATTCTTTCTCTTGTAACATACTTTCATGCTAATTTAATATAGGAAAAATCTTAAATTCAAAATAACATAAAGTAACAACTGTGATTCTGTGCTTTTAGCAATACAGTTCATTGCAACATGTTACAACGTAGGTAATCTTGCCTGGCGCTCATCCTGGACTCTAGCCAGTTTAGTCATGAGAAGGTCTCTCTGTTCTCCAATCTTCCCCAGGTTCAATTCCTGTTCTTTTCGATCACGCAGAAAGGAACGAAGCGTATGGCTGGTTGCATTAAATTGCTGAACTGTTTCATCGAAAGCAGCTTTCTGCTTCTTTAAAGCAGCACAATCAGCCACAGACAACCGTCGGTCCTGATTAAATAGACACAACTGTATTATAAACCAAAACTTGCTAAACTGAAAGCCATCTTGTTAGCATAAACATTAAACAAAAAAACACGTTTTTAAATATAACAAAATTTCAAATAATTTTAATAATAATCATCAGCCTTATTATAACAGAAGTTACATATACGAATGTGCAACTACATACCTTATCATTTGCTAAAGTATCCAAAACAGCCAGTGGCTAGTCACTGAAATAGGTTTAAAATTGCTTTAAAATATTTGGGTTTTTTCATGAAACAAAAGCTCAAAATAAAGTTAAATGATTTGCAATTCTTATTTCCTCTAACAAAAGGAACAATTTGCTCATTTCTAGGAAATAACAGACAATCCATCCAAAAGACATAACACAAAGATGCCTCACATCCTTCAGGTAGTCTGCAGCATCCGAAAACAGAGTAGCTTGTTTGCTCAGCATCTCTCCATCTAATTCAGCCTCCAGCAACTTCTTGATGATACGATCGCAGTTAAAATCACCCACTGGCCTGTAACAAACAACAGCTCTCAGCAGGTGTGGACATTAAAATACTAATTACCAATACGACAAGACAGAACAGGGCAATTGAAGCAAAAAGAGAGCTCAACTTATACAGTAAATAAATTGTGCCAGAGGAAGTGCTTAACTGACCATCATCAAGAGAGGTATAAATATATGCTAACAATAAATAGAACTCATACTGGTATTGTATTTACCCAACAAGAAGCCCTGCATTTCGGGTCCATTGAGGGGACCAAGTCTGGACAACATTTGACCCCATGGAACTCTCCACGTTGTTCTCACAGCAGCAATTGAGATATGCCAGGATATCACCAGTACATAAAGATTTGCCTGGCCAAAGCTTCCACCACAGGAGACTGGAACAATGGTTCAGAGGTGCTAAGAACCAAGAGGGACCAAGAACTGAACCCACAGCATACAATGGGTTGCATGTCCCATCCTGGTGGACAAAGTAGGTCAGAGAAAATATACGACACTCATCCATGCAAAAAACAGCAGAACCTTATTACCTTATCACCATCAGGCTCGCTTTCATCACCCTTGTCACGATTCACCATTTCAGATGGGAGTGACTTTGGTCATCCAATCTGACCCCCACTTGACCCTAAAGTGACTTATCATTATCTTATCCTTATCATAAAAGAAGACTTTGCTCGCACCTGTCTATTTCATCACAAAGCTTCCCAATGTTCCAACGCAGTTTTCTGTTTTCTGACTCTGTTGCTTCTAGCTCGTACTTGCATTTTTCCAGCTCTTCCTCTTGTTCCTCAAGCATTCCCTCCTGTTCATCGATTTCTCTGAGTGCACGCTGGTGTTCGACCTATCAATAATTACGCAATTTGTCAACTTTCAGAATAATAAAGCTTTTACACAATCAAGGCAAATTGATAATATTGGATAATGTCATCATAACTGATTTTTCCTTCTTCAAGCCAATGATATGAGTATTTGTATATATGTAGGAATGCATGTATGTACTTATGTATGCATGTATCTACCTATGCATGTATATACGTATGTACATACAGTATGCATGTATGTATGTATTTCATGTCCTTCTGTAGTGACCATAAACCCTGACTGTGCTCAGTTTCAATGAGCTTATCAGGTCAGATCTCCTACTTCCTCTGAATGGGCAAAAAGTTTTACTTTAGTCTATGATACGTTAACTTGAAATTGAAATATAAGCATAAGTGCATTTGAATTTGTGCATGTTTCCTGGCATTTACACTCTCATTTAACTTGGAAAGAGCACATGTCACAAATATTTAGGGAAATTGTTAAATACAGTTGCAGCCTACTGTGCATTTGATATTTTCTATATCTAAAATGTCTATCTAAATTACAGTGACGTGTTAATAAAACTGTTGCCAAAAGTTTGCATGGAAGCGATACAGTAAACTGTGTCTTTCAACTAAAAATCCTAAAAATGAACTCCATCTTCAAAGGCTTCAACTTTCCTTTTTCATTGTACTTTTACTTTCCTACCTGAGTTTTAAGAGCTCCAACTTCAGATTTCAGTCCACTGAGCTGCTTCTGATATTGATTCACTCGATCCACGACATTTTCCTCTTCAGTTTCCGGTCTTAAAATATCCAGTCTATGTGTTGGGCTCTGCAAAGAAACACTAAATGTGTTCTACAGACCGTTATCGAAATACACAAGGCATCAACTGAAAAGCAATGAAAGAGCAAAATTTAGAAAAACAAAGTATACTTTTGGAGTTGGACATAACTCTACTATGAAATTAACATCAAGTGTTAGTGGAAGGAATAGACAACGAGAAACAAGACTGGCCACACACTGAGTATGATTTAAAGGCTACTACCATTTCATTGCCATGGCTGCTTCTTGGTGCCAGACTAAATGATTTGATCTGATTCTGGCATAAATAAGAGTTGGTCACACCAAACTGCTCAATTAAAAGACCAATCTTGCTTTTCTGTGCTCAGATCAAGTCATACATTGATCCAGTGTTTACACGGTGCAATCTGTAGTCTAAACCTTTTTGAACATTGTATGTCAAGTATGTATGTATGTATGTATGTATGTACATATGTATGTATTGTATGTATGTATGTATGTATGTATGTATGTATGTATGTATGTATGTATGTACACACGCATGTAATGGGTGCCATGCCAATTAAGGTTCTTATGTACAGACAATGCTATTCCGAGTCAAATCTCAGAAATAAGCTACAATTGGTAAGTGAACTGGCATACTCATGCATAGAGCTCATGCTTCAACTTAAGTGGCTAACCAGGCTAGCTTACCTTACTTACTGACCTACTCTATCTCCATTTACTTACTTTTTTTATCTTGTTATCTTATATCATCTTACATCGTCTTCAAGACACTTGAAAAATATCATCACTGACTTACCAGCAGCAAGCAACATTTGAGAATTATTACTAACCTGCCAAGAATACTTGACACCTGGTGACTTTGACCTCAATGAGTTCTTTCCTTTCTTTGACCCAACTGCTTTTGTGGCAGCTGGACTTCGACTGCGAGATCTCAAGGATCCTGGGGCACGTCTTAAGTTACCAGACTCATAGCCGTGACTACGAGCTGTCTTGTTATTGTCTGGCACATTGAACTGAAGTAATAAGAATAGCAAAATTAAAAGAGGCAGAGCAGAAATGCTACTACATGTATCAGTATCAATAAAGATTAAAGAATGATAATAAATATTGTGAGGTAAAAATATATATATAAGTTATTGCTGTCATAACTCATATCATCAATATTACAGAATTGTTTTATCAGTAAATTATCATCGATTTTATAGGATATTCCCTCAAAGTTAAAGCTGATTACTGATATCTTAACAAGCAGACATTTGTGTGCCATTTCTTTAGCCAAGCTGAAGGTATCAGTGATGCCACAATAAAGAAAGGCTGTGATTGCACTTCAATTAAGGTCATTTGTCATTATCATTATCACCATCATAATCGTCATCATTGTCACTACCATCATCATCAGCAGCAGCATTAACATCAGCATAGTAAAATAAATGTATATCATCATTAATACCATCATCACTGTCATTGCTATCATCACTACCTTGGCTATAATTAGCCTAATTAGGCTTCATAAAGGCACAATGAAAGCAAACTTGCATCAATTGTCTGTTGACGAGGTTTCATGGGCTTCTGAACATGGACATGGACAGGCGTTGTGTCCTTGACGTGAATATGTACGGGCGATTTTGGCATCATCAATTCCTACAAAAACACCAAACAGCCAACGATAATTTAATTTGTTCCTTTCAATATCTTAAATGAAATTTGTAAGTTATGTTTAGAGAATCAGATATTTAACGTCTTCTCAGGTGCCTTTGTTTGTCCTGCGCTTGCTCTATTTCCACTTGCCTCTCCAGTCTTGTTAAAAGCAGTCATTTATCAATATCTTGAATTTCCTCAGTTTATATCTCAGCCTTCTCCATTTCATAGTCTCTGATTCTCCATTATTCTTTACCAAATTGTAGCATTTCTTTCCTCTCTTCCATCTTTCATGTTTTTCCATGATTTTACCTCTATCTGCCATTCCTGTTGCTGTTCTCGGTTTCCTTAATCTTTCAGATTTCAGATTTATCTGAAGATAATAGATGGTTGACTGAAATGCAGTCTTGTACGCAATTTGTACACATAGTCTTGAATGTAATTCCCTTCTCAACGGGTAGCCAGTGCAGTGATTTCAGTATTGGTGATATAGATTCATATTTTTGAGTGTTACCTTTAGCTAAGGTATTTTGGACTCTGAAGCATCATCAAGTTAGCTTTCAAAATGCCAGTAAGAAGCGGGTTGCAGTAGTCAAGATGGCTGGAGACTATGGCATTGGCCAAAGAATGCAGGGCCGAAAGGGAATATGGTGTCTAATCCTATGGGGGACAGACCTACATAATTGTAGAGTTAATGTTTTCACTGAAAGACATGTTTGTATCAAACACAGGACCCACATTGTGGACTGAACAGTTGTGTTGTATAACAGCAGTGTCTATGTGCATAGAATTTGGAGAATTTAATTTGTTCAGTTGAAGTGAAGCTCCAAGAAGGAGCAACTCAGTTTTGGACGGGTTTTAAAGCAATCCATTATTCCATTAAATCTTTCTGCCATCCTGAAATTTGGTCAAAAGCGTTTTATAGTAGTCCCACAGCACGATGAGGAGGAATTATCGAAGGAATTTAAACCAGGGTGAGAATTTCCGGGGGTTGGAGGGGTTCAACCCCTAGTCTTTCTTAGTAGGCCTACCCCATTGTTAAGTTGTCATTGCACACCCAAACTCCATATGACCCCCCAGTCTTGTTTCTACAATTCTCATATTGGTTGAAAATAAAACCATCTTACAGATAATTTAATTAAAATGAAATCCCAATTCAACATAAGTATGCCGATAGGCCTATAGCTACATAAATTATTATGTCGGACAGCAAATTCGTCGACCTACTAGGCCTATGTATACAGCGCTTACCTCCATGGCTGTTCCCTAACGATCGCTGCTGTGGGTTAAATCAATCCTTCTGTAATCGCCGATCGTTTTATAAGCACCGATCGCTTGCTACGAACGGATATTCAGATTCCTTAGATTCTTGGAAGAATTGAAACATTAAGAATCACAAGTCCAGACAAAACCCCGATAGGCCTACGCCGTCACCAAGACACATTCAATGCTATCAAGCGTCAGTTACTGAGAAAACATGCTCTTCAGAATAAAATAGAATCTTTTTAACAGACGGGGGCTTTTTAACAGACGGGGCTTCTAGAATACGGATAATTTGCCGGGGTGCAGCTAAACATTCATCCGAAAGACGCAAGCCCACAGCGCCCTGGCAGCCAGGTAAGCTATCTCGAAACAACGGGCAAGCACCTGCACGCTTCGAAAGGATGACAATGACACCAATAAACAAATCTCTGATTGGCTGAAAAATAACTGACGCTGATTGGCTGGAACTAGTGCACCATTTGGTGATGACCTATTCCTCAAAGGGAGTTTTCCTAAATAAATTTGCCTGATTAGAAATTGATAATATTATGGCGTAGGACTATAAAATTATGATTATATTAAGTATAGTTAATTGGCTTCCTTTTATTTTATCCTACACTGAATTAGGTAGCCTGTGTTACTTGGAACATCTTGTCCCAGTTAAGGGGTCGTCCATTAATTATGTCAATAAATTTTAGGCAGTTTTTGACCCCCCTCCCCTTGTCAACAACTGTCAAACATTGACGGACCCCCTAAAAATTATGTCAACAATCCCAGAACCCCCCCTACAAAAAAGAAACACAATGGCTCAATACATGTAGAATCATTTTTTCAAATTGTTTTACACTAAAAAATGCAATCTCGAATTTTAAAATATATGAGTTTAGTTTATTACCAGCTTTTTAGTAGTATTAAACATTAAGCACTTTATACATTTATAGCAATACTTAATGTTTTCGCTACCATTTTGAAGGGTCTGTGTTGATTCATTGAAAAAAAATTGTTGACGTCAAACTTTACCGAACCCCCCCTCCCCTTGTCAACAACAGTACTGTCAAACTTTTCCAAACCCTCCCCTATTTTGTTGACATAATTAATGGACGACCCCTAAAGATATACATTTTAAAATTTGATACGGCATATATTTCTCTTCGATTATCTTACCAACAATTTTCGTCCTCAAGTCCAAGATGTTATTGCTTTGCATGACGAGTTATTTTCATTAAAATATATATCTTTCTCTATATTTTAAAAAGAGGCATGGAATTTTTATTCTGTGTTATAATCTTTGTTATGGATATGGCGTAATATATAATCGTTGGTACTTCCGTTCAGCATCAGTCCCAACTTCCGGTTGGTGTGTTATTGTTGACGAGGTGTTTACTTTGAAATTATTTATAATTACTGTATTTTGGACGTTTAGTTTCAAAAGAAGAACATAATTCTGCTAAAAGGTAAGTAATCCAATATTGTTACCACCCTAATAACTCATTCACGTTGTATTCAGACACCGACTGATCGATTCAGTTTTATTCTTAAAACTCATGACCAACAAACCTCAGTCAAACTGGTTCAATGTTCTCACATATTGGATATTCGGTGTTATGTGGAAAGCTGCAGGTCATATAATTATTAAAAGTTTCATATTGTCATAGTTCTTCACAATTTTTTTTACAAAACACCAGTTACCAAACTGAATATCGAACCAAGCTGAGTTAAAGAAGAACCATTTCTGCCTACCGCGGCACTATTTGTACAGGAATTAAATTCTCAAGTGAAGTTGTAAATTAAATGCGATTCATATCAGACTTATTTCTAGCAGTTTCTAGCATCCTGTGGCAGTTGGGGACGCAATTATCGTAAATCTTTGTGATACTAATGAAAGTAGGTTTGGTCCATTCATCACATCTGGGCGTATTAAGTTTGCAGTTTCAAAAGGCAAGTTCACCTGTAAATTGTAATAAGTCAGAATAATAATAATAATATCTTTTCTTTAATCAAGTGCCTGACAAACGCACTGCGCTGTACATTTACATGTTATGACAATTAAACAATTCACAAGAACACAATTAAATGACAGAAGACATAAATCTTAACTACTAACAGAACAGACAGCCTGCAATACACGGCGCTAATAGCAGCCTACAAATCATGTCCACCTACGGGCTCGAACTCGATACCTCTAGCTCTCTATGCCAGTGTGTTATCCAATGCGCTATCGGGCCCTCTTCTGATACATCCTGTACATTGCTTAAATTATATGTAAATTTGTATAATGGTAGTTGTTTTTTAGGTTTTGACGCATAAAAGCAGAAATGGGCAAAGAAAAAGGCGGCTTTTTGACACCCAAGCAGATTGCAAATAGGATCAAAGCTAAAGGTTTACAGAAGTTACGCTGGTTTTGTCAGATGTGTCAGAAGCAGTGCCGAGATGAAGTAAGTAACACTCGGTTTTTCTCTGCTATCATTAACCACAGCAGTGGACTATTTCTGTTAAAGCTGTCCTTGCAAGAACTGTGTATTTCCACTAAACACTTAGTGAATTACTGTCCCAGTAATGGATTGTCTCAATATACTGTTTTGCTGACTATGAGTTTGGGCTCTTAGGTACTCGAGTTTTCATGTTTTACCAGTGCATTACAGGGAATCAGTTTATATCACCAAACTCTTTATTGAACTCTGACCATAGAATGTGAACAGCTGCTCTTGCTGTCTTTGTACTTAGGCAGTAGTAGTTTGATTGATGACTGTGCTCACATCAATTTTTGTTCGGTATTTGTACATTTACTCACCCCTATTGCAAATTAACTGAAAGGGTAGATGCCACAACAGAAACTTCGTAACATGAAGTATTTATCACCTGTCACTGCTCTACCATATCGATACCATAAGATTCTTGGTCCAGAGACTCTGAGCATCCATGTCAAATGTCAGAGGTCGATAGAAATGCATTGTGGCAGATTGCAGCATTGCTGTTCACATCTGTATCAGTCTTTTGAATTCTGTCACATCATTAGAAGCAGACAACTAATCAGCCTAGTGCAATAACCTGTAAGGTAGGTTATCTCAGTGGTTCCCAAACCGTGGCCCGCGGGCCAAAAGTGGCCCGCCAATCCTTTGAATGTGGCCCGCGACAGTTACTCACAAATTTAAAAAAAAAATTAAATTACCTTGTTTTCTTGATTTAGGCTTCTGACAATTTTTTTGTTAAAGAAATAGTGGAAAAAGTAACTATTATACATGAGTTTTGCATGGGGCGTGGGAGAGGGGGGCGCAAAATGAGGCTTCTGACGAATTTGTTCACGGAAAAGCAAAAAAAAGGTCATCAGAAATTTTGGCGGAGAGGACGGCTCCTCAGATCTCCGTGGCCCGCCATGATATTTTAAAAGTAAGACTTTGCCCTCCATCAAAAGAGCTTGGAAACCACTGGGTTATCTGATTGTCATATTGCTTGCTCTTAATGTATTATTGCTATTATGATTATAATTGTGGGGCGCGGTGGTGTAGGGGTATGTTCGGTGCCTTGCAGCCGGAGGGTTGCGGGTTCGAATCCACCTCAAGGGGTATATTTGGTGCCTTGCAGCCGGAGGGTTGCGGGTTCGAATCTACCTCAAGCCGCCGCGTAGGGACCCTGGGCAAGTCCTTCACTCGCAATTGCTCATGCGCTTCGGCGTGAAACTCCGATTCAGTGTCCGCGCTGTAGTCGGGAGCGCCTCTGAGTAGAAATCTTGAAGGGCGCTATATAAATATCTGAAATGAATTAAATGAATGAATGAATGAATAATTGTAATGAATCAATGTTCCGATATTTGTAGAATGGATTCAAATGTCACACAATGTCTGAGTCTCATCAGCGACAACTGCTTTTAGTAGCAGATAATCCAGAAAAATTTGTTGATGAGTTTTCAGAGTAAGTTTCTATTCTCTTTATATTAACTGCTTGTTTGTATTCTACAGTTGTTCCTTCAGTAGTAAATACCACCTGCGTTGTTGTTAGCTATGCAATAGTCTACCATATACACCTTTTTTACCTTTGATATTTACTGTGATTGTGTAAACAGGGTTGACATGCTATGTAATAAATGCACTATTACTGTAACTGTAGTATAGTAGACTTCAGTCTGATATGACTCTTCATGTATCACCTCATTCACCTGTATGTATGTATGTATGTATGTATCAGACAACTACTATATAGCACATTTTAGTGCCTCACGAAAGCGCTGCACACATGTGTATCTGACTGATCTAAATAAGTTTGTATTAAGACGGTTTCAGAATGTTTGCTGCACTTGTATGAGTGCAGCAGAGCGTAAGTGCAATGGAAAACTGTTCCAGAAGGATGGTCTTAGACATGAGAAGGCACGACGGGCTCCAGTTGAAGTGCGGTAGTGTTGGACCTGCATATCTTTACAGCTAGCAGAGTGCAAAGTGCACTGTCCCAGTTGACTTGGTACAGAGAACAATTGAAGCATGTACCAACAAGATGCTCATAAAAGGAAATTCGCTCATATATAATCTCTCACATATATCTGTGACTGCACTTCCTATTGGTTACTGAACTGATATTGTGGTTTGCTTAGATAATTTGAATATATTTGCAAAAAATTATTCAGGTGTGTTGAAGGCTTTTTTTAACAATCTAGATAGAGACCTGGACCATCAGGAAAGAGGATATGAAGAAATTAGAGGCTTTTGAAATGTGGATTTGGAGAAGGATGGAGAAGGTGAGCTGGACGGAGCATATATCGAATGAGGAGGTCCTACAAATGGTTGATGAAAAGCGATCGCTAATAACAACAATAAGAGAAAGACAGAAGAACTGGGTGGGGCACGTATTAAGAGGAGACTCCCTCCTGAAAGAAATCATAGAAGGGAGAATGGAAGGGAAAAGAGGGAGAGGAAGACCGAGGCAGATGATGCTGGGATGGATGACCGACGGATACAGCGAACTAAAGGAAAAAGCACAGCACAGAGAAGAGTGGCGTCATTGGAAGTTGGAACCTGCCGAAGGGCAGAGAACTTAAAGAAGAAGATAGAAGCAAATCATCCAAAAACCATTCTCTGAATTGTAATGACTACATTTGAAACTGATTATTTTGTGAATTTTCAGAGATTTTTGCGATGATTTTCTTGAATGCCTGCGTCTGAAATGTGGCACAAAAAGAATCCAAGCAAATAACGTTTACCAAGATTATATTGCCAACAGAACACATATTCACATGAACTCAACACAATGGGAAACGCTGACAGAATTTGTTAAATGGCTCGGACGAGAAGGTAAGGAATGAATCTGCCCGAGGATCATATGAAATGTATTCGTAAAAATGAGAAAATCTTAGAATATTATTGAACATTGTCTCCTGACTATATAAAATTTTAAACTGACTAATTTCGATTATTGTTCTGTCTTTTTTATACTCTCCGGTTAGTTATGTACAAAAAGATAAGGGAAAGGTTATGAGAAAATCTTCACTAACAATACGTTCTGCACTTGGACAGTTTGCATTACGGATATGAATTGTAATACAACAGAATCGTTGCAGATTACAGCCTTCTCTAAATCTTTCTTCTGTACTGTTTTAATCGTGGACACTGCCTCTGAGTAGTTTCCTTGAAGGGATGCTATATAAATTCCCGAATGAATGAATATCAGTGATCTGTTACGGTGTTTATAAATTCTGCTTTATTATTTCTTTCTGTATTTTGCTTGCATTTCCACATGTCATGCATACGCGTATGTTAGATGCATATAAAGGTTGCTTGCTTGTTTTCATGGATTAAAATGTTTTTATTGGTTGATGTTCTTCTGACACATTTTCATGTTTTGACATTCCTGTTAAAAACAGGCTGCCTGATTGTTCTATTTCTAATGCAAATTGAGCAAAATTATAATGCCAAATGTTTTCTGTTTAATTCAGGAAAATGTGTAGTTGATGAAACGGAAAAGGGTTGGTTCATCCAGCTTATTGACCGTAAACCGGAGACAATAGAGCGGCAGAAGGCATTGGAGAAGAAAGCCAAGATGGATCAAGACAGCGAAGAAAGAAACCGACGCTTGCTTGAACGGCAGATTGAGCGAGCAGCTAAAGCCGAGACCAACCAGCAGCAGACTGAGTTCACAGATCTCCAGAGAGAGAATGAAGAAGAAAAAGTCGCTTTTAAGTTTGGAGGAGCCAAACCAAAAGATCAAGTCGCATCATCTGCTAGTGCTACGTTTAAAAGTGCATTAAGGTGAGGTTCTGTTTTTCTATTAATCAGTTTTGGTGATGTGTTTAAATAGTCTGAAGAAGTTTCTAGATAAGATTCTTTTGATTATGGTCGTTTGTTCTTGCCTGATTGTCAGATGACTCCGTTGGGTCCTTTTGTACTCTAGGACTTGTAAAATGCTTCAATCTGTACTTGTGATAATATTTCTAAATGCAAAAGTTTATGAACCATTCAGCTTGATGCTGTTGAAGGCTATCTTAGGTTGCATCTATCTGGATTTATTAAAAGAATGTCACAAATGCAGTGCTGTTAAAAAATTATACAAACATTCCATATACATAAATTCTTAAACCACTACGTTAGGAAAAATTCTTCATGATTATGGTAGTTTGTTTTATTGTTTTATTTAGGCTTGACGATCAAGAAATATCTTGATCGTTATGAAAAACTATAATCACAGAAATCTGGAAAAATCTGTAAATGATCAGCATAACTTTGATATTAAGGACTTTGAATTCTTCCACTTATTTTCACGCAATGGCATTTGATGACTTGTTTTATATTAAATTACAGTCTCAAAGCATCAAGTACTGCAGAAGACAAACATTCTTCAGAAACTACGTCATCAAAATCAAAAGCAGAAACTGGCAAGAAAAGAAAATATACGGCTCTGGAGGAAATTATCGAGGTAAATTGGTATTTATATGTTGCATGTTTGTAATCACCACAGAGGCAGCAGCTGCGTTATGACAGCAGATCAATAAACGAAAATACAATACAATAGCAATCAAACAGACTTTTATGTTGAATAAGTAGTTGGCATAATCCTCTTCAGAGTGTGTGTTATCATTGTTTTTAACCGACACTGAAATACCGCAGAGCTCTGGTTTAATCCTCACAATGTTTTACTACCTATTTGCATAAGTTATCTACAAACTATTTAATATACAGACTCCTTTGACTTGATTGAATTGCTTCTTACCTGTACATCTATTGCCCCACAATCAATGCAACATTATGTTTAATATCACCTTTTGTTAAGAAAATTTAGAACCTCAACTTTGGAAGTTTGGATGGCTTAAATCTTTGAAAATGGGTGACTCTTTTGTTGAGTTGGCTGATGCTGCTCGTAAATTGGATGTTGTTTTAGATTCAGCTATGTCTCTCTCTGACTTTCTGTTTGGTTCTGTAGGAAGCTATTTACTGACAGTGTTTACTCTTGGAGCTAAGAAATAAGTTGCTTTTTTATGCTTGCTAAATGGTGTCACCATGTGGTTGGATCATTGTTACAGGTTCAAACCACTTTTAATTGATGATTTTAACTGATGGCTTTCTTGAATATTTTGCTATGGTTTGGTGAAACTGGGAAATGCTTGTTTCTGTTGCAGATGGAAGAACAAATGAAACTGAAAAAGGCTTCTCGTGACTATTGGCTACACAAGGGAATAATTGTCAAATTAGTCACAAAGAAACTAGGTGACAGATATTACAATAAGAAAGGCATTGTCAAGGTAAATGTTCAATTTAATTAAGTAGCATAATTATTCTTATCTGAGAACTTTTATGGCATTGTTATCATAACATAATTGGACTCAGTGATGTCTGAAATAACAGTCATTTGGACAGAAACAGTGGAGAGTCATGAAGTGCCAGAATACAGGCTGCAGCAATCCAGAAAGGATGTGATTTCAGGCCAGACGTGAACTTGGAAAATTTACAGAGCAGACAGACACAGGGAAGAAGTTTAGAGCCAGCAAGCGAGAAAGCCGTGGGACCCAGTACTGTTCTGGCATGAGGTACAACATGAGTCAAGGTGTATGATAAGCAAGTGGAATACTACGAGTGTAAGGGGTGAAGAGACGGATTACATGATAATAGATTCCTCTGATGTTTTTATTGTGCAAATTATAGTACAATTATAACAAAATGAAAGTTGGCCTAAGGTTAGACATTAGAACAGAATTACTGTATCCTCTGCCGTGCATATCAGTGTATCGTAATATCTATACAATGCTGGTTTCTATGTACTGCTTTTTGTTGTTAATTTTACTGATGATTATTGTGGGTATAACTTTATTTGACCATGTAGCAAGCCAATTTGTTGCATCAACTAGTTTACCATGTGTATGTATAGTGAAATTTTTATAGCATCTTAGGAGCCTCTTATTCTTATATTTCAGCTATTATTTCTCGAGTAAACGAGACGATTTTGTTAGACTACATACGAGAAACACTGTGCTGCTCTATAGGGTATTTCTCACCTTTGTCTATTGTTGATTTTCTGTTACAGGAAGTGATTGATCGATACTCAGCCAAACTTGAGATGCTCGACTCAGAAGAAGAAGTAAATGCTAGCCAGGAACAACTTCAGACGGTACTTCCAGCCATAGGTGAATATAACGGGTTTTGCTTGCCCTTCCACCTAACCACCCTTCCAATAAGCGAATCACTATCTAACTTAGAATGCTTTGAGACGTTTTTGGTTTATAACGGGTCAAAATATGCTGAACCTATAAACGAATCGTTACCTAACTTAGAATGCTTTAAGGCTTTGCAATCTTAAATATGTTACTTAAATTTCAAACCATTTGGTAGATTTATAATGGGTCAAAATATACTGAACTCTTCTTTTTCTTAAGCAATTGCCCTTGAACTATCTTGACAGTCTGTGATAATAGTTCTCATTTTGTGTATTTAATTGAAATTTTACATTAAAATAATAAATAATTTTCTTGTTATGGATGATTTTAGGTAAACTTGTTGTCATAGTAAATGGCGCTTACTGTGGAGAAAAGGCTACACTTGAAAGCATTGATGAGAAGAATTTCTGCTGCAACATCATTCTGAAATCAGTGAGTTCTGTTCTGTAATATACTTTCCTCATTACACTGGAATCTATGCTATGACATGGATTTTTTACGCATATAGGACGGATATCGCAAGTGTAACGGTAACTCCTTTTTTGACATAATCACTTGATTATGTCATCGCAATTGCTCATGCGCTTCGGCATGAAACTCCGATTCAGTGTCCGCGCTGTAGTCGGGAGCGCCTCTGAGTAGAAATCTTGAAGGGGCGCTATAACAAGTGACCTTAGTAAATAAATAAATAAAATTAGGGGCCGCAGTAGCCAATTGGTTAGAGTGCTCGCCTTGTCATTTGGAGAGTATGGATTCGAACCTCGTGTGAGATATATTTACGGTATATTCCAGACTATAATTCGTGGTTTTTTACATGAGCTTCGAGGGTAGCAGCATACACAAAAGAGTGATGTATGTGCGGATATTTTAAAATATTTGGGCTACACCATGCTTAATCTGCAGGGCTGAATGATAAATGAAAAGGAAGATAATAAAATGTAACTTCCCCTTAGGATGACCAATTTGTATTGCACCAGCATTATGAGTAGTGTCCAATTACTTTTAAAGGTCACAATGCAACTTTTATAATGAACAATTATTGTGATTTAATACCAGTCAATTTATGTTTGGCTACAGTAATATCTCATGATTGCAGACACTACTTTTTTACATTAAGCCGTAAACACCCTATAGTAGCCATTATCTAGTGGTGCTTAATAAATACAATATAAATAAATAACTTAAAAGCTTGTCTTCTAACGCTAGGTGTTTGTTTGTTCAAACAGTATAATTTTGCCAGTAATAATGTAGTGAAATATTTATACACCATAATTGATGCAAATTCTTTGGCACTCGGATTTTATCAGAGCCATTCGTAATTTACCTGTAGTGTCATTGTCTTCTTACTTCTTATTTAATCTTCTTTACGTTTTTAGGGACCACTGAAAGGAAAGCGTTTGGAGAGAATTCAGTATGAAGACATCAGCAAACTACATCAGTGAACTATTTGGACATTTGAAGATAACTATGGTTGGATTGTATTGACTGAGCAGAATGCCTGAAGCTTGACTTCTGCACTAGCTATTGCAAGGAATGTAGGAGCTTTAAAATGAACTGGTAATCTGCTACTTCAAAAGGAAGAGAAGTCATCGGTATGAAGTTACATTTGAGTGCTGGTTATAATCTGATGCTGATTATCTGTAAGCACTAATTAAACACATCGTTGTTGAGTCAAAGTCAGTATGAGTCAATAAGTTTTGGCCTTCCTAGTTGACTACTGTATTTCACTTGACATATGTAGACCAAGAGATTTGTTGAAATTACAATTGATTTGGACTAATCTGGCCATATATTCAGAATTACCTACACCCTAAAATATCAACATATTGCTGCTGTAATGCAATCGCTACAGTGATGGCATGCTGAGCAGAGAAGTTCATGTAAAATGTGTCCGTTTGCAAGCTATCGCATTTTAAATTGGTGAACCAGTAATGCTTTGCCTTTGTAACAACAATACTACATTTGATCAACAAATCCTTTTTGGGTTGGTTTTTTGAAATTTTTTGGGAGTTGATGGTGTGAAATTTGGATGATGGACGATTGCAAGACCTGTCCTACATGTACATTGTACTAAGGTCTAGGTACTCTGTTCTGAGGTCTAGGTACTTTGTACCAAGGTCTGAGTACTTTTTATTTAGGTGGAGACTTGTCTACCTTTCACTGAAGTTTATGTTAAAACACATTTTATACTGAAAGGCTATATGTATCAAATTTAGATGCAGGTTGCCACCCCTCCCTTCTTGTCCACGTGTGAAGAATGCCCCTATCACTGCCTCTGAATGTTATTAACGGATGACCCCCTTTATATATAGTTAGTTTGTTAGTGTGTTATTACTAGTATAGACATACTTTATTATTAATTCATACTGTGAATGCAAATTTATATAGCACCACAATGAAAAATGCGACCTGAGGTCACCCAAATGTGGGGTTGTACCCAATGCAGAAGTTCACGTCTAAATTTGGTATGCATAGCCAATGCAGAAATCCACATCTAAAATTTGGTTATGTGTGTTCAACAATTTCAGTACAGCCTATGCCTTAAACACCAACTTTTGGATCCAATTAAAATTCCTTTGCTGGATGTGTTAGTATCCATACAGTTGTACAGTTAACCCTGCAAGATCAACAGGGTAGCATAATCCAGGACAGAACTCTTGGGGTGTGTAGGTCTGCAATGGGATGGGCGAGGGTAAGGCAAAATGCAGACAAAGGGACATGGAGGGTTAAATATGTCTTTTGCATTATATGCTTTTTGCATACACTACGGATGACCCGTAGCACTATGCTCTCTCCTCGGCTTGACCTCCCTGGATTCTGACCTGGCACCGGATCGGACAAAACAACCTGGCTATTGTGGACTTGAATTAGCTGTTCTCCTTGAAGCGGCTTTTGTGTGAACCTAAGAAATTTAGAAGATTTACATTACATTTAGAACACATTCATCTTAGGCTATATAGAAATTCTGTTCAGTAGTGTTTTCATTTTCCAATAAATGAATAGCTTTCCGAATATATAAAACATCTAATACATTCATTAACGGCATATATTTAGAAATTCTCTTCAGTAAGTAAGTAAGTAAGAATATTCTTTATTGACAAGCACTAGCAAACGCACAGCACTGTACATGGCAAGCTTAATATATTCAAACAAAAACAAACAAATTTATATATACAAGCAAAGAATTGAATGGGAGAAGTTATTTTATATCAGGGCAACATAGGGGAGAAAGAGTTAGGGCTAGTCATAGAGGGAAAATTAAGAACTTAAATAGACTGATTTATTGAAAACATTGTTTATTTGTAGGCTATAGCATCCGGGCAAGGAAGCATTTCTGAGTAGCGTTTTCATCTTACAATAATTAATTGCTTTCCAAAAATATAAAACATCTAATACATTCATTAACAGTATATTTAGAAATTGTCTTCAGTAGGCTAGCATTTCCATCTTACAATAAATTAATAGCTTTCCAAAAATATGAAACATCTAATACATTAATAATTATTAACAGTATATTTAGGTCGCGGTAAAAATAAAAAGTCTAAAATGGCACTTCTGCCTAATGACACGGTTAAAGGTCGGGAAGATGGTAGCATGCTGACACAAAGATCAGAAGGATGCGGGTTCGATACCGCTAACCCCATAAGTTTGACTCAACCTTCCACTCATTAGGGGCGACTGTAAAATGAGCAGTAGGACAGATGGGCGCCTTGCAGGCTGCCATACAGTTAAATTCAACTCCTGTTGAACTTGTTATCATTGTTACAACTATATCATGTAATCTTACTGCATACTTGTCAATATGAATTAATAAACGATTATTATTATTATTATTACCAATTAATCCAACCAATGGACCCCACCCATCCATCCATCACTTACAATTAGGCCCCTAATTCCCGAAGTCATCTAATGCCCAATCTCCACTGTCACTCCACTAAATCCTACTCCACTAATCGTCACTGTGGCATAAAATCTTATTCCATGAAGCGTTACTGCACTAGTCAGTCTAGTGTTGGGGCTTGGGTGGATGAATGGATGAATTAATGAATGGATGAATCAGTGAATGACTTGCTGAGATGGGGTGCAGGATAGTGTAGTGGCCAACGTGCCGGACTGTCAGTTGAGAGGTCAGGGATTAAAATCCCTTCCACGGCAGAAATTTGGTTCCAGATTTCTACTCCACCTATGCCCCTCGCCAGCTCAGCTATAGTGAGTACACTGACCTTACATGTCGGTGGGAAGATGAGACGGCAAGAGAGAGGACTCGCCACCAGCCCTCATATGCCGAGGCTAAGAAAATGAAGTCGTTAACACTTCATACCCATGATAGGCTAGCTCAAAGGACTGCTGTTCTTCTCATCTTTAGTGGTATGGATGGATGGGGAGGGGAGGGGTCCATGGGTGAATGGATGAATGAATGAATACCTATGAATTAATCACCTGGTAGAGTAACATGCTGGAGTACTGTCACATATGACGTCACACTACATAGTGGACTCTAGGCACTCATAGGTAGTCGCATGACGCTTGCTGGACGATAAAGACAACTCGATATAGTTCTTAACATTTCTAGCTGAATATCATTATATACAATTGTTACATGGCGCAGTCGGCATTTTCCGGCCCGAGGCCCCTCCAGTTAGACTCCACCAACCTGGAACTGGAGTGGAAGACCTTCTACCAAAAGTTTGAGATCTTCCTGCTGGCCTCTGGGTCGGAAGGCAAGCCAGGCGAAACTCGTCTGGCCATGATGTTAAATTTCGCTGGCGACGAAGCGTTGCAGCTGTATAACACGTTCACGTACGACAGCGAAGGTGAGGAAAAGAATTTTGACATTGTTATTGGCAAATTCAGAGCATATTGCCTCCCGAGAAAGAACATTGTGTACGAACGATATCAGTTCTGGCAGCTAACACAGCTGCCGGGAGAAACGGTGGACGCCTTTGCCACTTCGCTGCGCGTCAAAGCATCCTCGTGTGACTTCGGTGACCAGACCGAGTCCATGATCCGAGACCGAATTGTCCTTGGGCATCCTGTTCGACAGACCCAAGAGCGACTTTTACGAGAATCGGACTTGACGCTGCAGAAAGCCCTCGACATCTGTCGAGCATCAGAGTCCACCCGAGTGCAAATGCAGTGCATTTCCGGCGACTCAGCTGCAGTCAGTGCAGTGAGAGGAAGAGAGCAGAAGCACTATGTTCAAACGTCGTCCTATGTCCAACCGTCATCCTATGTCCAACCGTCGTCCAACCGTCGTCCGTTCAACAATGATAACGACACAAGCTGTGGCAACTGTGGAACCATCCACCCTCCGAAGTCCTGTCCAGCCTTTGGCAGGCAATGCAACACCTGCTCCAAGCCCAATCACTTCGCGGCGCAGTGTCGTTCATCCCATGCAGCAAGAGGTAAATCAAGATCATACAGACACACATCATCTGTCCATGATGTCTCAGTGGAAATGCCTGAAGTGGATCGCCTGGTCATCTCCTCCTGCAACCTGAGCAACAAGGAAGACAGATGTTGGTACAGAGAGTTTGACATTCAGGGAACACGAATCAACTGCAAGCTTGACAGCGGTGCCGAGGCAAATGTTATGTCTGCAGCTGTGTTTTCTCTGGTGAAGCACCCGCCTGTTCTTCGCTCCACCTCTGTAGTACTAACAGCGTATAGCAACACAATCATGAAACCTATCGGCATAGCCAACCTGTGTTTGAAATTTAGAGGGCAGGAACATGCAGTTGACTTTCTCATCGTGAAGCATAGAGCCCCCACCCTATTAGGCCTTCCCACTTGTATCAAACTGAACATTTTGAGACAGGTCGATGGGGTCAGCCTCGAAACAACCAGCACACTAGTAGCAGAATATGCAGATGTGTTTAACGGGCTGGGATGTTTTCCTGGAGAGCATCACATTACAACTGACACATCAATCTCGCCGGTCATCCACTCTCCACGCCGAATTCCATTATCACTTCAGCCAAAGCTAAAGGAACAACTGGACAGAATGGTGAACGCAGGGGTGCTCATGAAACGTGATGAACCAACCGATTGGGTGAATAGTCTACTACTCGTGGAAAAGAAAGATGGTTCCCTTCGTCTGTGTCTGGATCCACGTGATTTGAATCGGGCCATCAAGCGAGAACACTATGCCATTCCAACAAGTGATGACGTCACTGCTCGTCTGCATGGAAAAAATCTATTTACCATAATAGACATGAAAGATGGGTTCTGGCAATTGAAGCTGGATGAAGAGAGCTCCAAACTGTGCACATTCAACACCCCGTTCGGAAGGTATTCGTTTGCTCGTCTTCCATTTGGCATTTCGTCGGCACCGGAAGTGTTCCAGAAGCGCAACACTGAGGTCTTTGGGGACATCCCAAACACACACGTGGTATTCGATGACCTGATAATTGCAGCAAGCAATGAGAAAGAACATGATGATACACTACGCCAGGTGCTAGAACGGGCACGCAACTACAATCTCAGGTTCAACAAAGACAAAGTCCAGTTCAAGGTCAAACAGGTCAAGTATTTGGGCAGCCTACTTTCACAGGAAGGAATCAGACCTGATCCAGATAAAGTAAGAGCAATAGAAGACATGGAGCAGCCAAGAGACAAGAAGGAACTCATGCGTTTCTTGGGCATGCTTACATATTTGTCCAGATTTGTCTCAAATTTTTCAGCTGCAACACAGCCTCTGCGCGCTCTACTGAAGAAAGACATGCCTTGGTCGTGGACTGATCATCACGAATCAACATTCCAAGCGCTAAAGAAACAAATAACCGCAACTCCGGTTCTGCGCTTCTTTGATATTTCTAAACCAACAGTCATCCAAACAGATGCCTCATCGACGGGTTTAGGGTCGTGCCTGCTTCAGGAGGGTCGTCCAATTGCCTATGCCTCACGTGCCCTAACTGACGCAGAAACACGCTACGCACAGATTGAAAAGGAACTGTTGGCCATCGTCTTCGCATGTGAAAAATTCTCACAGTACATCTATGGCCGGGAAACACTGGTTCACAGTGACCATAAGCCACTCGAATCAATATTTCGCAAATCCATCAGCACTACTACTCCTCGGCTCCAGCGCATGTTGCTTCGCCTGCTCAAGTATCAGCTCCATATCGAGTATGTACCAGGCAAGAACATGCATGTTGCAGACACCTTGTCACGGGCATACCTCACTGCATCCCCATCGGCCTCCGACCGTGAGCTTAGTGAAGAGATTGAAGTGACGGTACACACAGTGTTGCACGATGCACCGATTAGCAACCGAATGCTTACTGTATTCAGATCGGCAGTGCAGAATGATCCGGAACTCCTGCAGCTTCGTGAACTACTGCAGTCCAGCACCCAGTTGAACAAATCGGCACTATCTTGTGAACTGAAAGCCTATTCCAAAGTAGTGTCAGACATATACGAGGCCGATGGCATCCTCTTTCTGAACCACAAGATAATTGTTCCGCATGCACTGCGTCCTGACATGCTGTTACGCATACATGAAGGTCACTTGGGCATGGACAAGTGTAAAGCATTGGCACGGACAACGCTGTATTGGCCTGGAATGGCTCGGGACATCGAGAACTTAGTGGCTCGTTGTGGAATATGCAATGCGTATCATCGTAAGCAGCAACAGGAGCCATTGTTGCCACATCCTGTACCAGAACGCCCTTGGCAGAAAGTTGGAGCAGACATATTCACGCTATATGGCAGAGACTACCTCCTTGTTGTCGACTACTTCTCTAAGTTTCCTGAGATCTGCCACCTCGAGAGCAAGACAGCATCCTCTGTTGTGGTCAAGATCAAGTCAATCTTTGCACGCCATGGAATTCCAGACGAATTAGTAGCGGACAACATGCCCTTCAACAGTAGGGCAATGAAGACATTTGCAGAGGAATGGAATTTTATCGTGACGACAACAAGTCCTCGGTACCCGCAAGCGAACGGTCAATCAGAGCGTGCCATTCAGACGATCAAGAAGCTCTTGAAAAAGGCAGAGGAGAGTGGTACAGATCCGAACATCGCCCTCCTGCAATTTCGCAATGCACCGATCGCTGACATGAACCTCAGTCCCGCACAACTCCTGATGAGTCGAGTGCTGAGAACGAAGTTGCCTGTTTCCTCTGAGGTCCTGCGTCCAATGGTCGTGGAAGGTAGACAACCGCTTCAAGCTCGACAAAACCGTCAGAAGCACTACTATGACAGGTCCACCAAAAGCCTGCCACCTCTCAACCCAGGAGATGTGGTGCGAGTGCAACATAACAACGAATGGATTAGGGGTGTGGTCAACTCCAAGCATCATACACCTCGATCGTACAATGTTGTTACAGAGAATGCCTCGACACTCAGAAGAAATCGTCGAGATATAATCCGGACAATGGAAGACCCACCAACCACCTCACATCCACCTGCAGATGAGTATCCTGTGTCCACGGCTAGACCACCCTCAGACCAGCCAGCTGTAACATCACAGAACAGTCTGACTGGGAGTCCAACAGCGTCCTCTTCAAGCGAACAGCTATCTGATCTCCCACCGTTGGAACTGCAGTGCAACCAGACAATGCCAAACCAAGAACTTGAAGGATATCGTACACGGAGCGGAAGACTGATCAAACCCTGCGTGCGATTCCAGGACCAATACTGACAATAGACAAACTGTTAAGTTTTTAACTTTGTGGGGAGGTGTCACATATGACGTCACACTACATAGTGGACTCTAGGCACTCATAGGTAGTCGCATGACGCTTGCTGGACGATAAAGACAACTCGATATAGTTCTTAACATTTCTAGCTGAATATCATTATATACAATTGTTACAAGTACTACTCCAGCAACTGTTACTCTACAAACCTTATTCTCATCAAGTCATTCATTAATGCATGAATAAGACTTGTAGAGTAACATACCAGAGTACTATTCCAGCAACTGCTACTCTAAAAGCCTTGTTCTCATAAAGCCATTCAATGAATGACTTTATGAATGAATAAGACTTGTAGAATAACATGCTGGAGTACTACTCCAGCAACTGTTACTCTGAAAACCCTATTCTCATAAAGTCATTCATTAATTCAGCCATTCACTCCCCAACCATTCCACCCCATCCATCCTTACATCCACCCACCCATCAAGTCACTTATTAATTCATCCATTCACCCCTTTATCCATTCATCCACCGACACACCAACCAACTGGTTTCTCTGTCCGTGTATCCATCCATCCATCCATCCATCAATCTATGCGTCCATCCACCCACCCGTCCAGTTATCTATTCACCCATTTGTCCATCGAAGTAACGAGATAGAAACCCTACCTGAACATCTAAACCCTGCTCAAGGAGAAAGTGAACCAAAGCTCCATCCATCCACCTACCCATCCATCCATCAATCCATTCATCTATCCATCCACCAAACAGCAACAGCCAACCGCAGACCATCCAGTCATTCATCTACATTCAAACACTCATCCATCCCTACATCTATCCACCCATCAAATCATTCATTTATGCATTCATTCATCCATCCATCCTTACGCCTATTCACCGGTCAAGTCATTCATTCATCCACTCACCCACCATGTATGAAGACTGAAGTCCTACACAAGAGATTGAAACCCAGCCTGAAGATCCAAATCTTTAGGCCGTGCTGCTATGTTATATTAGGCCTACCACTGAAACTGCATACTCTCGCGTTTTCGCTGGACAACATCTTCTCATCCGATGATACCTGAAATACATGCCTCTCCGTAGGCTATGCCTTGACCTTAGTGCTGCTTTTGACACTGTCGACCACTAGATACTACTTTCTAGACTCAGTAAAAGCTTCGTTGCTTCTGGTACTGCCTTAAACTGGCTAGCTTCTTACCTCTGCAGTCGGTCTCGGCAAGTGGGTGTTGGTACTACCGTACTCTGCACTACTAGTGTCCCTCATGGATCTGTTCTCGGCCCCCTATTAATTACGATCTTCACTTAACGAATCAAATTCTTCCTTCGTTCAGGTATCGGTCTCTGCCAAGGAATGGAATCGACTGCCAATGTTTATCCGTTCCTCAAACTCCTTTTCTTCTTTCAAGAAATGCCTCGAGATCAAGGCTCACTATTTCTCACTGGCCTTCAGATATCTGTTTATCTAACAGCTCTTCACTTGGCGACTGACTAACCGCGCCTCAGATTCGCATTTCTATGTGACTTTGCACGCATTAAAAATATTCGTAATAATAATAATAATAATAATTGTAATTGTAATTGTAATCGAACATTTATATAGCGCTGCTCAAAAATCAGCAGCGCTCTCGACCTGCTTCAGTGCCTGCGTCAGGGAACAAATATGTCTTAAGGCGTCTACGGAACTGAGAAGGTGATAGGGCTAGTAACTCAAGGCGAAGAGATTGGGGAAGAGAGTTCCAAGCTGATGGGCCAACACGTGCAAAGCACCTAGAGTGGGCCGTAGCAGAGCGCATGCGAGGGACAACCATAAGGCCACGGGTCGAAGATCGCAAAGAGGCTCTGGCAGGTAAAGAGGAGACAAAGGTGCAAAAAGACCTCAGGCAGTGTTGTGCACGAGACCAAAATTCCAAGACCAAGACCGAGACCAAGACCGCGGGGTCCAAGACCAAGACCGAGACCAAGACCGCGAGGTTCAAGACCAAGACCGAGACCAAGACCGCATGGTCCAAGACCGAGACCAAGACCGCGTGGTCCAAGACCGAGACCGAGACCAAGACCGCATCTAAGCCTCAAGACCATAAACGCAATTCTCAGTTGTAGTGTTACATATTCCCATTATTCAGATCAGATGTTTATTATTTTATGGTTATGGTTTTTATCCCCAAGTCTTCGAGGTCTCATGAAGGGCACACTATAGCTAAACACACTCTCAGTAACTGCAGGTGTTGCGGAATACAAAAAACTTTGCCAGTAGAGAAAAATTCCCCACCAAATACCTGATCTGCATCGTTTACCCGGCTACTGATTTTGCCTCGAGAAACTGCATCAGTGAGAGCTTAACAGTCACTAGAGCACCAGAGCCAGAGGTCATGATTAACTGTGCCTCAACATTTTCTTGTCGCTTCTGATAAGAAGCGAACAACGCGTGTCCTCTCTCGCTTTGTCCTATATAGGCGGATCGTCGCATGAATTCGAAGCTATCTCAGAAGTCGCTGAATAACCGAAAATATCGACAACATAAATTTTAACAAATAATCCACTCTAGTTCCCACCAAAGGTCAGGCCAAAGGCGCAAGACCAAGACCAAAGGCGAATGACCGAGACCAGACGCCCAAGACCAAGACCACACCCTTAAGACCAAGACCAAGACCAAGACCGCATCTTTAAAGACCAAGACCGAGACCAAGACCGGCACATTCGAGACCGAGACCAAGACCAAGACCGCATTTTTTTCGGTCTCGAGACGGTCTCGAGACCAAGACCGCGGTCTCGAGACCACATCACTGACCTCAGGTAGGATGGGGCCACCCCAACTGTGCCCAACAAGGCAGTTACGCATGAGGGAAAGGATTTTGAATTGTACCCGCTGTTGGATAGGGAGCCAGTGAAGGGTATCCCGAATATAGCCTGAGATATGGGTAAACTTTGGAATTTCGCCTATAAGCCGAGCTGCTGCATTAAGAATAGACTCGGTGAGTTTGTGAGTATTAGAGACAGAGAGTCCAATGTATGCAGCGTTCCCAAAGTCAACCCGAGTGCATATCAAGGCGTGGATCAGAGTAGTAATGGCATGCAGTGAAAAGAGAATAAAAATAATAATAATAATAATAAGAATAAATAATAATAATAATAATAATAATAATAATAATAATAATAATAATAATAATAATGTGCAAATGTTTGGCTTAAAATGCATAAAGCGTGGAAATCAATGGATAAGGGCGCTCAGGATGGAAAGGCCAAAATGCTGATTTTCCTTTTCATAAACCGTGGAAATCCATGGGTAAGGGCTATCAGGAGAGAAACGCCAAAATGTTTTTTCCCATTCATAAAGCGTGGAAACGTCTGGATAATGGCGACCAGAAGATAAACGCCAAAAATGTTTATTTTTCCTTTTCATTAGGCGTGAATATCTCTGGATAGCCTAAGGGCTTTAAACCGATCGACCGTTTGCGTTTTATGCTAAGCATTCGAACATAACAGCACAGTTCAAAGATGTTCTCTTTTGAAGTAGGCCTACTTGAGGCCCTGGAATCCATGGATCTTTAGACTGGGTTTAGATCTCTTGGTCATTAAGACTTCAATCTTCATACAGGGTGAGTTGGTGGGTGGATGAAATGCATGGCTTGATACATCGGTGTATGGGTGTAAAGATTGATGGGTGAGTGAATTCATGAATGAATGACGATAAATGGATGAATGAATGGAAGAATGGCTGGATGGTCAGACAGCTAGATGGCTGTTGCTGTTTGGTGGATGGAGATGAATGCATGGATGGATTATTGGATACGTGGACGAGTGGATGGAGAGCGTCGACAGTTCACTCTCGATCCTTGGGCAGAGTTTAGACGTTCAGATAGGGTTTCTATCTCAAGTTGCTTCGACGGACGTAATGGATCAATAGATGACTGAACGGATGGGTGGATGGAAGGCATTGGAAGCAAAGATTGATGGTGAATGGATGGGTGAATAGATACAAAGACAGAGAAACCTGGTGCGTGGATGTATGAACGAATCGATGAATGGATGAATTAATGACCATAATGACTTGATGGGTGGATGGATGTAGGGTTTGATTGATGAATGGAAGTACTTGATGGGTGAATGACTGGGTGGGTGCATGATTGTCTGGGTGCATTAATGATGGGTGGATGTATGTGAATGGGTGGGTGGGTGGATGGATGGATGGATGGATGGATGGATGGATGGATGGATGGATGGATGGATGGATGGATGGATGGATGGATGGATGGATGGATGGATGGATGGATGGATGGATGGATGGATGGATGGATGGATGGATGGATGGATGGATGGATGGATGGATGGATGGATGGATGGATGGATGGATGGATGGATGAATGGATGGTTGTGTTTCCCGTCCATTACCCAAATAACCGACTTCCTATAGGCTGCGTTAGAATTACAATCGTCCTCTGTTCCAGGATCCTAAAGACGCTGTGACGAAGGAAGTCACTGACGATGTTTTTGAAGTCTCTGATTCCGTTCGTAATTTAAGTAGTCTATGGTCTCGATGAAAAGATCCTCCACGGTGATGAATGTACTTTCTCCCTCTCCCACGTCCTTCAGACCGTTGTTGGTGAATCTCGGTTTACCAACGGTTTGTCCATACGATGGCATACGTCACCTGAAACCTATGGACGACTTGTGAATGCGCTCACTTGGACCTCGAATCCGTCCAGCTGTAAAGGGCCTTGCTTAAACGATAGACGATCCATCCCTCGTTTATATCTGCCCGAGACAAATTTCTTCCAACGCCCAGCATTTTCTTCCCACTCTTTCCACCATCGGCGATGCCAGGGTAGGTCCGGTAGAGGAATCTGTGTGCCGGAATTGTCTTCAGCCGGTACGCGATGTGACGATGTCCTCTGGTCCACGGTAAGGGAGCGTGCTCACTGACTTCAACTTGGCCCAAGTCTTTCGCGTGTCTCGCGCAGATTCAGCTGACGGTCGCGGACCACTTCGACTCTTGTGCCGATGACAGACACGCAAAACTCAAACTCCTGAGTCTCAATGTATATCGCACTCACATGGAGGCGGAAGTAGTCTCCTCTGGAGTCAGAGTCGTTATATTGACTGTAGCGGATACGGTTGCTGGGGGTCCGGTGGCGCGTTGGATAACATCTCGCGAAGAGTGCGAGAGGTACCGAGTAGGAGCCCCGTTAGGGCGGATTTGCTTTGTAGGCTGCTATTAGCGCCGTGTATTACAAGCTGTCTGTTCTGTTAGTAGTTAATGTTTAAGATTGTTTCAATTGCATAACATGTAAAATGTACAGCGCAGTGCGTTTGTCAGGCGCTAAATTAAAGAAAAGATATTATTATTATTATTATTATTATTATTATTATTATTATTATTACTGTACGGATACGGTTCTTGTCGACGTGTTTCTGGGTGATGGTCGAAACGACCACCTACTCGTTGTCCGTGTAGGCTACTGCTGCTTCTCGATCTCCTTCCATCGTAAGACGGATACGTGACCATGGTCAGCCATCCGCAGAAAACTGTCTCCACAGAAAGACACTGTCGGAAAAGACAGAAGGGAACACTCAACTAGAATTTCGGTTATGTGTTTCTGTTTAGTGCATGCTATGCAATTACCAGGGCCGTAGCGAGGCATGTGCCAACGGTGCCACGGCACAGGGCCGCAACTCAAGAGGGGGAGCAAATTTTGAGGCGGAACGATTTAATTACTAATTTCTTGACCTTGAAATATAAAATATACGTTATAAATGAAATAAATATATTAAAATTAAATAATACCAATTTAACAAATCTGGCATACACCGAAATGGGCGCAGAAGCGAAATAGAGCGAATGGCCGTGATTGGTGGATAATTTACGTTGGGAAATGGGCGCTTGCGACAGGAGCGTAGCCAGACTTAAATTCAAGAGGAGGCAACTTGGCAAAATTTCTGGTTATTGGTGTCATTGCATGGTCAATAAAAGTTCCAGTATATAAAGAAAGCAAGAGGAGGCAACTGCCTCCTCGTGCCTCCATGTAGCTACGCCTATGGATATTAGTAGTTCTATACATGCAGTAAAAAGGGGAGTCAGACAGGGATGTGTGATCTCGCCAACATTGTTCAACATATTTTCAGAGATGGTCATGAGAGAGGCACTGAGAGGATACAAAGGAGGCATTCATGTTGGAGGAAGAAGGACAACAAATCTACGATATGCAGATGACATAGTGTTAATGGCAAGCACAGAAATGGAACTACAGGATCTGGTGACTCGATTGGACAGGGAAGGACGAAAAAGGGCTTAGAGATCAACATAGGTAAAACAAAGTGTATGGCACTAAATGGGAATCAATGCAACATCAAAGTACAAGACAGTATGATAGAACAAGTGGAAACCTTCGTGTACTTAGGATCACTCATAACAGAAGACGTGGATTGCAGCAGGGAGATAAGAATAAGAACTGCAAGAGGACTTGGAATAGGAGTAGATCTGATGAAACTGTGGAAAGCCATAACATAAAAATTAACACAAAGATTAAATTAATGAGGACACTTATATGGCCAGTGATGATGTATGGCTGCGAGAGCTGGACAATCAAAAAGAGGGATGAGGAGAGAATAAAAGCATTTGAAATTAAATGCATACGAAAAATACTGGGTATATCATGGATAGAGAAAAAAACAAATGAATAGGTGTTAGAGACGGCAGGAGTGGAAAGGAATTTACTGGAATCAATCAAAAGAAGAAAGATGTCTTACTTTGGGCATATAATGAGGAAACAAGGTGAATGTCTAGAGAAAGAAATTATGCAAGGAACGGTACCGGGAGCAAGAGCAAGAGGGAAACCAAGGAAGAGGTGGATGGACAATGTGGGCGAATGGTTGGAATTATCAACGGAAAGGTTGCTGCGAGAAACCGAGGACAGGAGAGGATGGAGAAGAATCGTCTACACTGCGACCAACCCTCGTATCGAGGACGGTTGAAGAAGAGAGAGAGACATGCAGTAAAAGTAGCCTAACTGACGCAATCAGCTGTGCCAATGGCTGTTTTTCAATGTGTTTGGTCCAGCAAAACAGGCACCGCGGGAAGTGACAGCGTTTTATGGGTCATGGTAGACTGTTGCTTAGAGTGCTGGCCTTGTACGCGGAGAGGCCGGGAGAGCACAGGATGGAGCCTCCCCTGAGATAATTACTGTGTATGGTGGACCTTGACCAAGCTCTTCACTCACAATTGCTCAGCGCCATCAATTGAAATGGTCTTTTTTTGGTGGTGCTAAATATATTCAATATATACAAACGCAAATCAGCGGTTGTTCAGTTTTAAAATGTCCAAAAAGTAAATAACAGTACATTGTAAATCTATGCACTAAGTAAATTTCTCGGCATTTCTTTTAAAATCTTGCAAACCATTTTTCTCAAAAACCTGACGTGATACAAAAATTCTGAGAACACCACTGGATTCAGCGTGCCAAAATCTATATAGAACAGCTAAAGTTTTTTAGGAAGCAAAAAAAGTTAAAATTTGTTGTCCAGTGAAATCTATGCACTAAAAGTAAATTTCTGGGCATTTCTTTTAAAATCTTGCAAACTATTTTTCTCAAAAACCTTACGTGGTAAAAATATTCCGAGAACACCACTGGATTCAGCGTGCCAAAATCTATATAGAACAGCTAAAGTTTTTTAGGAAGCAAAGAAAAGTTAAAATTTGTTGTCCAGTGAAATCTATGCACTAAGTAACTTTCTGGGCATTTCTTTTAAAATCTTGCAAACCATTTTTCTCAAAAACCTGACGTGATACAAAAATTCTGAGAACACCACTGGATTCAGCGTGCCAAAATCTATATAGAACAGCTAAAGTTTTTTAGGCAGAAAAAAAAAAGTTAAAATTTGTTGTCCAGTGTAATTATATACACTATTATACAGTATGTGGCAAAGTCATTTGGTTGAAACCACGCTCTCAAGCTGCAGACGAAATGGGCAGAGCCTTCAACGTCTGCTTAAGTGTTGTGAGCTAAGCCCCCATATGTTGGCCTTACTTGTACTTAGAGTAGTCAATCACAATCTAGATCTAGTGTTAAGACGGTTGACGAAACTTTAAATCGTTTGTTGACTGCTAAATCGCTTGACTTTCTATAAAAAAACAACGCTGCCGGCGACACTAAATCACGCAAATAGCGAAAACGCTCAATGCAACGAAATTGTAATAGCTGCTGTCAATAAGCCTGCTGCCATAGCAACCAAGCGATGAAAGCAGACAAAAGTACGGTGACCGAGAAGGACCAAGTTGTTGTATTGTCTGAAAGGATAACCCTACTCCTTAAAAAGTATATCACAATCTCAACCTACATCAGGCCCGGCCGATTGGTCATAATGGAGACTAAAATGCTATATTCTCCATTATCCTATATATAAAACTGTAATGGAGTCGTTTGGTGTAGGACTGTGGGTTATGAATTTGAGGGGTCAAGCCGAACTCCCCGGGGTGGGCCATAGGCTAGAAGCAGAGGGTCAAAAGAGGAGCTGGGGGTACAACTCTCGACCCACGCACCAAATCGGACACTGTCCTCAACACAAGCGTCATCTGTAAACATAGGTCGAGACACGAAGCACATTGGATACCTTGTCCAATGGGGGCCATCGAAGCCCATTGGACATCATATAAGAAACACAAATATTGGACCAAAGTACCTGTTAAAATTACCGTCCCATTTCCAATGTTTGTTCCTCTCGAAGACCCTTGAGAGACTAGTTTCACTTCAGCTTCTTCCCTACTTTGAGCAAGCTGGGCTTCTGCCACCTGCCCAATCTGGATTCAGAGGTCACCATTCCACAGAAACCGCTCTCTTATCCCTTCTGTCAGATATATATATATATATATATATGTAGCGTCTCTATTGTCGGATGTTCTAGACTTAACGCTACCTAATACAACTCAACACTGTGCATAGAACGTTTACCTTTATTAATCATAATACACTAAGCTACAGATTACACAATGCTAGGTGAGCAGCAGCACACTCGTATATTTAACCGGTCGCTCTCTCAGCTCCGCAAAACACTGGTTTTATACCCCGGCAAGATAATCCCTTGCCTGCACACACCACTCAGGCTACCAACTCTGCTTGCCAACCGCTGTCACTGCACACACACCTAGGCTGATACTACACACCTACATACTACACTACATGCCCCCCTAAGTGAATGACCGTGCCGCGGTCATTGATATATATCATAAACATCATAAAATGACAACTTAGCGTAACTATAACGATGCAGATACAGTAATAAACAAACACCACGACATACATATGCTAACCAATACCAAGTCCAACTCATAAAAATGTCAAATAAGCAAAAGCAAGCAAACTATAATAAAATGCAATGTAACTCAAAATCCATTAGTTCAACCAAAACATTAACTAGATAAAGACTGAATATCAACCAACTCAATGCTAGGTGAATACGGAACAGGAGAAGAATCAGCTGATACATCCAAAGCCAAAGGAACAGTGAATTCAGCACTGGATATAAAAAGTTTCACGTAGTAACGCTTATGAATTCCAATTATATGACGCAATCTCCCAGCTGTGGAGCAGGAAATTCTTAATGACTGCGGCAATACAACACGAATCTGCGAATGTTTATGTAACACAGCTACTTGCCAATCAAAGAGTAAACTAGACCATAAACAATGACGCTGAAGACGAACCTGCGATATAGCACTTAAAGCCATGATCTCGTAGTCATTAACAGCAAAGTGAAGTCTATGCCAAGGAAGAACCACCGTGTTAGTTGCGTTTCCTATATGAATAGCCAAAAAAACAGCCTGTGGACTGGTAGATGTCACACAGCACTTGCACCGTTTACGAAAAACCCCAACCAACAAAATGAGAACCAATAAACTAATCACCACAATCTGAAACCACTGAAAATCCGAAAAACCTGTACTAATCGTGGACACAGGAGTCAAAACACTGGATGATGGAGAAAATATCCATACTGACGGAACCGACTGAGCTGGAATCACACGAGGCAACGACAAAACAATAACAGACAACCGATGTACCTTTACCACTAGATAAATTGTTACTATGATAAGTAAACCAATCAAAGCAGAACCCACAGGCAAAATAAAAGACAAATCATTATCAGTAATCGGAACAGTTGGAGGAGAATCCGGCGGACTCTGGTGCTTCTGTGAGTTGTATGAGTGTTGACTTTTTAAAGAAGTTGAAACTTCCTATGCTTCCGTTGAAGGAAGGGGATAGTAAAAATGTGTTTTTGGCTGATAATCGTTCGGTGAAGGTTTTGGGAAAAGCGGTCATGACTATTAACATATCAGGTTTGGGTTTGCCTTGTGAAGTTTTGATATTGCCTGAGGTGGGTTTTAATTTAATTCTGGGGTTGGATTTCTTACAAGCTGGTCGTGCGAAAGTGGATTTTGAGGAGAATGTAGTACGTTTTTTTGATAATTTAACGTCTACACGGTTGTCAACTGTAAATGTTCGATTGCCAACAGTTTTTACATTGCATGCTACTGTTCTTCCTCCTCTCTCTGAAACCCTTGTTCCAATTTTGCTCCCTACTAACTGTTCATCGCACGTTTCAATTATTGAACCATTGGAGCATGTTACGAAACGTAAATTTCTTTGCGCACGAAGCATAATTGATTCTTCAGGCCGGACAGCTGTTTGTAAAATTCTCAATCCTACAAATCATGTATTATGGTTGTCACGCCACAAGCCATTAGCATCCATTGAACCTGTAACCTCTAATGTTTTGGCAGCGTTTACTGATGATGATGATGATGATCATACAATCACCAGACATTCCGCTCAAAACAGTGCAGAGCAATTAGACGACATGATGGTGCAACGTGAAACAGATGTTTCCAAATTATCGGATTTGGGAACCTTGGATCTAAATTCAGATAAGGCGGCTGGCACCAAACTATCATCGGAAAATCTTCATCGGGATGCTAAAAGTAATTTGTTTGGCACGAAACAATCTTCGGATGCATCTCGCCCTGATGCTAAATGTAATGATGCTAAATGTAATGATTTTTGTTGTCCTGAATGCCCTGTACAATCTACATCGTTGCAGGATTTGAAGATTAATTATCATTCTGATCATTTGTCGGATGATGAGAATGCAAAGTTGAAAGATTTTTTACAGAGGAATGCGAGCGCATTTTCACAATCTCTGGCAGACTTGGGTAGAACTGATTATGTCCAGCATTCGATTATCACAGGCGATGCTGCTCCAGTGCATCAGAGAGCCTATAGGCATTCTATTGCAGCGAAAGCTGAAATCGCAAGGCAGACAAAACAGATGTTGGACGCTGGGATAATTGAACCTAGCTCGAGTTGTTGGAGTAGTCCCGTCGTCCTTGTTAGGAAAAAGTCCGGACAAATAAGGTTTTGTGTCGACTATCGAAAGTTGAATGCAGTAACTAAGTCAATCAGTTTTCCTCTTCCTCAACTCAATGATGTATTCGATGCTATGGCAGAGGGTAGGCCAAAATATTTCAGTCTATTGGACTTAAGAAGCGGATATCATCAACTTCCGTTGCATCCAGACACTAAAGAAAAGAGTTCTTTCGTGACTCACGAAGGCCAATTTCAATTTCGTACCTCTCCCTTTGGGTTGAAAAACTTACCTTCGTTTTTCCAGCTCCTAATGGCTAGGGTGTTCCAAAATTTGCACTTCAAAAATGTCCTTGTATATTTAGACGATATTCTGATATACAGCAAATCATTTGATCTGCACCTTGTCCATCTTCAGGAGGTGTTTAACCGTCTTAAGGATGCTAACTTGAAGTTGAATCCAGAGAAATGTTCTTTCGGACTGGATAAGATTTTGTATTTGGGTCATGTATTGGGGCCAGAGGGCGTTTCCGTTGATAACTCAAAGATCGAGGTTATTCAATCTTATCCGCGTCCTACGTGTCCTAAGGCAATTCGTAGTTTCCTCGGTCTCGCATCCTATTATCGAAAATTTATTACTAACTTTTCGATAATTGCCAGTCCTCTTCATCGACTATTAAAAAAAGATCTAGAGTTCGTTTGGGATGATCATTGTGAGCTGGCTTTCACGCAGCTTAAAGAAGCTTTAGCTACTGCTCCTGTGTTGATTTATCCGGATATGCAAATGCCATTTATCATCAATTGCGACGCGAGTTCTCAGGCTATTGGTTTCGTCTTGGCTCAAGAAGATGGGAGTGGCAGAGAACGTCCTATTGCGTATGGAGGACGTAGTTTGACCTCTAGTGAACGAGCTTATTCTGTAAGTGAATTGGAAATGTTATCAATGGTCTGTGCCATTAAACAGTTCCATTGTTATTTGGCTAACACTCGATTTACTGTCTATACTGATCATCTAAGTTTAAAATATCTGCAGTCCTTGAAAACCAGTAATTCTGGCAGGTTACTCCGTTGGTCGTTGTTGTTGCAACAGTATGATTTTACGATTGAGTATAAACAAGGTAAAAATAACAGTAATGCGGATTCTTTATCTCGTCGTCATTATCCAGTGCAAGCTGATGAATCGGATGACATGGAAGATAAAATTTTGGCTCCGATAGTTGTTGGGGTTACACCGGTGCAGTTGAACATCATCGTTGAGGAGGATTTAATTACACCTGCTGACCTGACGGAGGAGGACATTTTGCGCCAAACAGCTCATGAACAGATTACATGTTCGGATTGTGGTCCTATGATTCGTTATTTGGAGTTCGGGGAACTTCCAGGCAATGATCAAGATGCTAGGAAAATCGTGATTGAGAGTACTGAGTATGCTTTGTGTGATGGCTTGTTGTTTCATTACTATCAACCTCGATCTAGAGGACCTAGTCGAACGTACATTAATCAACTCGTCGTTCCTAGGAAGTTGCGTCAGCGTATACTTGAGAGTTATCACGATGACTGTTGCCATCCGGGTTTCCATCGCTGTTACTTATCGATCAGACGTAAATATTTTTGGAAGGGAATGCATACCGCTGTGTCAAGACATATAATTTCGTGTTTAAAGTGTCAGGAATGCAAGTTTCCTCTTCCGCTGAATAAACCACCACTTACGTCTTTGCCAATAAAGCAAATATTTGGTCGTTGGCATATGGACATTCTTCAACTTCCTAGAAGCAGAGATGGGTACAAGTATATTCTTCTTTGCGTTGAATCTCTTACTCGTTGGCCGGAGGCCATTATGTTGAAAGATCAAACTGCGAGAACGGGCATGATACCCCGGTTCTCCACCAGTTGTAGCGTCTCTATTGTCGGATGTTCTAGACTTAACGCTACCTAATACAACTCAACACTGTGCATAGAACGTTTACCTTTATTAATCATAATACACTAAGCTACAGATTACACAATGCTAGGTGAGCAGCAGCACACTCGTATATTTAACCGGTCGCTCTCTCAGCTCCGCAAAACACTGGTTTTATACCCCGGCAAGATAATCCCTTGCCTGCACACACCACTCAGGCTACCAACTCTGCTTGCCAACCGCTGTCACTGCACACACACCTAGGCTGATACTACACACCTACATACTACACTACATATATATATATATATACAGTGGTGTGAAAATTATTAGAATCAAGCACGAAAATGTGATTATTTTTACTTTTTTTATCTTTTAAGTCAGAAACTGTAAAAGATCAGTCAACATTTAATATTTGGTGGATAACCCCTTAGCCTGGATGAGTGTTGCAATGCGTTTTGGCATTCCTTCAATGAGTCTAGGACACGTGTTGCTTATTTCGGGGTCCCGATGCATGCCAAACACCAATTGGCGCCTCGATAAGTTTAGTTTTGGAAGTGGGTTTCCTGGCAGGAATGCGGCGTTTCACAATCATCCACAGATTCTCTATGGGGTTCATGTTAGGGTTATTCCGTGGCCAATCCAATAGTGGTACTTGCTTTCTTCGAAGAAAGTCCTTCACGGACTTGGCAGTGTGGCAAGGTGCCCCGTCCTGTTGAAAAATAGCACCGCCATTGGGAAAGTGATTTGGCAGTTCTGTCAACAACTTCTGTTCCAGAACTCTGATGTATTGATGTTGGTTCATCCTGCCCTGAACTATGTAGAGACGCCCAACTCCATGAACTGACATCATGGACCACACCATCACAGAAGTAGTAAGCAGATCAGTTGCTTAAAAAACATACATTTTCGTGCTTGATTCTAATAATTTTCACACCACTGTAATATATATATATATATATATATATATATATATATATATATATATATAGTAGGCCTACCCTTCTTTGGTTTAAATCCTACCATCACTGTCCGCTCGCAGGTGGTTGTCCTTGGAGACTCCAGGACTCAGTGGGTTGGGGTAAAATTTGGCGTTCCCCAGGGCTCTTTACTGCTGCCATTCCGCTTTTATTTGATAAACACAGGGCATATGATGCCCAGGCTTTCGTTCATGGCCCATCATCTGATGGACTCTCCCTGGTCCGTTCTATTGATTGTCTTGTTTCTAATCTTCACTATTGGATGTCGACTAACGGACTCTGACTAAATGCTACAAAGACTCAGTTGATCTGGTTGGAACTAGGCAACATCATGCTAAACTTTAAGTCTTCTTCTTCTTTAAGTTCTCTGCCCTTCGGCAGGTTCCAACTTCCAATGACGCCACTCTTCTCTGTGCTGTGCTTTTTCCTTTAATTCGCTGTATCCGTCGGCCATCCATCCCAGCATCATCTGCCTCGGTCTTCCTCTCCCTCTTTTCCCTACCATTCTCCCTTCTATGATTTCTTTCAGGAGGGAGTCTCCTCTTAATACGTGCCCCACCCAGTTCTTCTGTCTTTCTCTTATTGTTGTTATTAGCGATCGTTTTTCATCAACCATTTGTAGTACCTCGTCGTTCGTTATATGCTCAGTCCAGCTCACCTTCTCCATCCTTCTCCAGATCCACATCTCAAAAGCTTCTAATTTCTTAATCTCATCTTTCCTGATGGTCCAGGTCTCTGACCCATATAGTGCCACAGTGTTTTGACCAGTCTTTTCTTTAAACTTTAAGTACTGACTGAGAAATTCCCTGCTTGCACATAGGCCTACTCCTAGTGTCCGTAACCTGGGCGTCACAAATGACTCCTCCCTCACGTTCACGGAGCACATATCTGACCCGACCAGTCGGACCAGCCCCTGCTTCTTTCAACTGAGGCGGCTCAGAGCCATCAGTCTCTTCCTCTGTCTTTACCATCACAGTACATGCGTTTGTCTGTTCCAGACTAGAATACTGCAACTCACTTCTTATGGATCTCCGGAAACAGCGTTTTCCTCCTTCAATCGGTCTCAAACGCATCAGCTAGGCTCATAGCCCGGCTCCCTCGCTTTGCGCATAGGCCTATCTCTACATATTATGCTTGAAGTCTTGCGCTGGTTTCCTATTACTGCGCGCATCCACTACAAGGTACTCTTTCTGGTCTCCAAAGTGCAGCTGGAAAATGCCCTAAATAGGCCTACGTACTATACCTCTCGGACTATGTGCGAAAGCCGTTATCCGCATTCTCATCTCGCTTATTGCGCTCTGCAGATCGTCTTGATCTTTTTGTCCCCAGGTCTAGGACTGCTCTGACTCAACATTTGCTGTGGTTGGTCCCTTCATTTGGAATGACCTTCCTCCCTCCCTAAGGGCTAAACTAATAACTGGTTTTTTCACATCGGCCTCTCATTTTGTTCTCTCATTTTCCCCGGGGTTTCCTTGCTGAGAGCGCCACTGAACAGTTATTGTGCGAAAGGAGCTATATAAATCTATAGATGCGTTGCGATGCGGTCAAATGCTAAATGTAAACGTTTTTCTAAAGCGACAGTATGACCTTGACTATACTCATTTTTCAGTGAATTGAACGGGTGAGATCCTTCATCTCCGCTGCCCGTTTGAATGTGTGTCACGCCATTTAAGATCCCGTAAATAGGCCTACGGATCGTGTTGGCTTGAGACTCGAATCTCTTAGGAATAAGGAAGTCAGGCTGTATACGGAGCAGCTGGAACATATCCGAGTTTTAAGCTCAGCTCTGAATGAGATTAGAAAATGACAGAGCGCAGAAAACTGAGCAGGATAAGCCACCATCGGAATGCGAACCGAAAACCTAACGCACAGAGTCGCATGGGACGTACGCTGTAACCAATGTAGCTAACTGGGCCAGCATTAACTTTTTTTGGTTAGTTACATTACGTACCATTGTAGTCCTTTTTATCTCTCCAACAGGTTTGTGGAAACACACACATACATACTCAGACAGTATACCTTTCATAAACACACACTCTCTCTCTCTCTCTCTCTCTCTCTCTCTCTCTCTCTCTCTCTCTCTCTCTCTCTCTCTCTCTCTCTCTCTCTCTCTCTCTCTCCCTCTCTCTCTCTCTCTCTCTCTCTCTCTCTCTCTCTCTCTCTCTCTCTCTCTCTCTCTCTCTATATATATATATATATATATATATATATATATATCTACATACATATATATACACATACATATATACACATACATACCTACATATATACATATATATTAATTATAGACTAATATATATAATTAATTAATTCTATATCGTATTTAAACTTAGGCCTGAATCGTCGAGGAAGTTGGGTGAACGATATAAATCCGCTCGATATAGCAGGGGTACTTCGCACTGGGAGACCTACTGAATGGCTTTTGCTGTGAGAAGCTCTTTAAATAAATCATCAAATACAATAAAATAACCATCGCATAAATCTGCCAATAAATTCCGAGGCACAGCTGTTCATGCTTGCCAACACGTGTGCTGACAAGCATGAAGGAAGCTACGTGGCCATAGACTTCAAAGCATGATACGTTAGACGTGACATCTGAAAACTGTGGCAAACTTTGTTGGCCTACTTCTTTTGTTCTATTCAAGAAATCTAGACGATTCACTCATTGTACAGGTTTCAGTACAACAACAACAGGCAAGATCAGACTTCCGTTCAACCATGAAATTCTGAGCTTAGATTTGATTACTATTTGCCTTAGCAGTCCTCGAATCATACCTGCCAGCTGGCAACAATTCACTCTGGCTACTGCATGAATAGGATATTATTGACAGAGGATAATTAAAACATGTCAGTTCTGAGTCTCCGACACGGTTAGACGCATTTGGAATCGGACGACCATATGGGTCCACTGAGAAGGAACTGTGTATAAAAGAGCCGTGCCACCTCGAGGCTAATCATCTTCGAAGGGAAGCCAGATCGAGCAAGATGTTCAGCAACGTGTTCTTCTGTGCGGCTGCGTGGTTCTGCCTTCTCGTCGTCATCTGCGAAGGTCGGTCAATTGACAAAGAAGATGCTGGTCATGATGGCTATGCATCGCTTCTTCGTTCAAGACGGTCAGTGGGGCTGACGGAAGCGGAGAAACAGGCTGTGGTGGATGTGAACAATTACTACCGGAGAGATGTAGGTGCTTCCGATATGCAGAAGCTGGTAAGACGATTTAATTTATTTTCATATCGTGCTGATTTATTTTTATAGCGTATCATCTGTAAATAAAAATCGGTTTGAAGATACATTTTTTTCGATTTATATTTGAATAATTTTCATGGTCTGCTTAAGTTAACATGCTGCCAATGTTTTCTAAAAAAATTTAAATATAATTCTTATTTCTATAGTAAGTCTTAAACTGGACGTAGTTTATGATAATAATAATAAGACAGTTTTCACCTTATAACAGAGCCAAATTCAAGTATTGTGTATGCAAACATTTTTTGGAAATTGTGTGAAACTGTATTCACGTCATGACCAAAAAGGGCCAAAACCAGTGCATATTTTTAACTGTACAACTACTGGGACAAATGTCACAGTAGCTTTAGGATTTGTCCCAGTAGTTTTAGGATTTGTCCCTTGGTAGTTTGGGTGATTTGTACCAGGTAATAAAACTCTACTTTCAATGCCAATTTACAATATTTAATTACTAACCTTCTAAATTCTTCCCTAATAGTAAAAGGTTTAAAATTGAACTTAATAAACACATCCATCGATTCTAGTCACAGATGTTAGGCATAATAGTGTTTTGTAAGATAAGGTCAGATGTATAGCATGACAGGGCAATTTAGGGTAATGACTTGGCTTTTTGTAGTATAATTATTCTGCACTTACATTGTAAGTGAAATCAATATCAAATTTAGATTCATTATAGCCTACGCTGCCCTATCATGCATGTGACCTTAGGCCTATTCTTACAATGTTTGTTCAATCATACGATCATGACTAGTGGACCGCCGAATAAACGGCTGGCTAAAATGAATCGTTTAATTTTGGGTTTGGCCGCACTTAGGCCTATCAAAATCTCAGCCGTTCACATTGAAAAATGAAGTTGGTCATGTTTGCTGAAGTTAAAGCTATCATTCTTCTTCGTAGCTGTAGCTCGATCCTTCTCTGCATCACAGTCACTCAGCCTGTCAATTGTCACTGACTTATTTATATAGGCTGTTATTGTGGTGGTATGAATTAACTAATTATGTCATATTTTCAAACTTCTATGTATAATTATAAAAACCAATTTGGTAAAATAAAGTGGCTTAAACAGGCTCCATATGGCAGCAAATGCTTTAAAATGCTCCCCACTGGGGAGCTTACGACTCTCCCCCAAACCCTCTATATTTGTTGCAGGCTTTGTCCCAGAAGTCGAAATCTGATAAAATATGCACTGGCCAAAACACTAATTCGAAGGAATTAGCCTTCATTATGTCCATGTTGAAAATGTCAAAATAAGATATGATAATATATAAGAGAGAATAGGTCTGTATACGAAATAATTTTATATGTAAGGGGCTTTATACTGCATTGGCAGCTAATGAAGACATTTTACTGATTAAATCATACGGTACTACTACTACTGCTACTACTATTCCTTTATTGCACAAACTCGTTGTCACAAACGCAACAAGATACAAAAGCTACAGTTTAGATTTTGCTTAAAGAGAAAATGGCTAATAGTCAAACGGCTAAGAGGCTAAGAAATGTATTAAAGACTGAGGCTTATTGCTAAAGAAAATGATTGTTTAGCTTAATACACCATAAAGCACTCTATAGGTGTGAAATTTTGATCATCGATCATCCCTTGCGGGCAGAGTGAAATCATGAGGACGGGGTCGCAGGCTATAATGTCTTTGAGGTGGAAACAAAGAGCGTAACATATCACTGCCTTCAGTAGACTGGCGTCGGCGTCACGTACCAGCTGATCGACTCCCGGCAAATTTGTCAATGATAGGCCTAAATCTGTTATCTTCTATGTACGAAACATTTTACCAAGAGGTTTTTACTTAGGTTCTTATATATGCAAATACGTAAATGTGCTATATATGCTATCTGATTATATCTACACTAATTAAACATGTTCTTAACTAGATTTTATTTCTTTAGAAATGGAATGAAAAGTTGGCTGAATTGGCTGCACAGTGGGTGCAAAACTGTGCCATGAAAAGAGGAAGTCCAGATCTGGGTGAAGGATATGGGAAAGGATTTGGAATCCTCGGTCAAGTTATGGAACAAACTGACGCAAAGCCCAACATCTCAGCTATCATCGATAACATTGTTAAAGAGCAAAGAAAGCAATCTCCTGGTTCACGATGCACTGGAAGTGCGCGGTGCTTAATGTACGATGAGGTAATTAGCAACAAGAAAGTTGGTTGCAATCTGAAAGTCTTACAATTTCCGTGCAAAGATAATATATTCGAAAATTTGAGCTGACAGTATGCATGTATAAGTTTAGTTTGTTCATTCTCTTTGTGAAACTCATTTACAAAATTAATTGAACGCATGGCATATTGGTCTGCTCGAGAAATCGTAATCGTAATTTCGATATTTCTACAGCGCCCACAAAAGCGAAGTCGCGGGAACCAGCTTATTCACAGGCGCTTAACCAAAACAGAATCGATAGGCAGGGAGAATCGATAGGCAGAGGAGAATCGATAGGCAGGGGAGAATCGATAGGCAGAGGAGGGCTTAGAAGCCTTGATGATAGGCCTATATGATACAAGATGAAATCAGATAAGATAAATTGAGAAAATTTAATGCGATATGAAATTATATGATATAGGTTGAGATGCAACAGATAAGACTGAACAATGTAACCTAAGACAGGTAACATTTGGTAACGCGTAAGCTTTGATAATCTTGCTAATACAATACGCAGGTAATGCACGACAAGTAACATATGGTAACGTAAACTAAGGTGATCTTGACAAGTACACTACATTGGCCTGAACTTGAATAGACAAGACTATAGATTAGACTGAACTAGCCTACAATGGACTACACTAGACAACATTGGATGCAGATATTCAATACATACATATTGTGGGTTATAATAATACCTGCTTTTTTTCTGGACGCACTGCCTTTACGTCGTATACCACCATGCTGTATCCTCGGCTTGACCTTTCCGGATTCTGACCTGGAACCGGAACGGACAAAGCAACCTGGCTATTGCGGACCTGAATTGATATAGCGCCGGCCAATTGGCTTGTCTCTCTGACAAATTTAGAAGATTTACGTTGTAAAACATTACATTGAATTGAATTACATTTATAGGAGCGTGCGTTAGGCCCTATATACTTTGTTCGTTACAAGCATAGGCTTATAGACGTTTTGCACTTTTATGCCCTATAGATTTTCGGTGCTGTCTCAACTGATGTGGGATGCGCCACGGGTTATTGTCAACCTATGAATCCGAAAAGCAAAAGCCCTCAACCTAACAAGTGGTTCACTGTCTGCTACTACGGACCTGGGTGAGAAACTTCTTCATCAATTAAAATGGGTTTTAATTAAGGTAATCGCCCACTTCAGGCGATTCTGTTGACCGTCAAGACATGCTAAAGCGATTGATAGCAACGTTTGCAATCACGATCTGATCAGTTTGACAACCGAGAGCACAAACCACAATTCGTTCACAGCCAGATAATACTGACCAGGGTCTGAAACATGTAGAGATAGAGAGAGATATTTTATATGATCTGCTTGTCATTCAGTTTCAAGCTCATTTAGGCTACATGGCTCGAATATATTCCTAATAGGCCTACATTCCACGGTGTTCCGTTCTAAAACTCTTTGAGTTAGACTATAATATATTAATACTGCGACCACCATCAGCGATACAATTACTACTTTGACTAATACATGCTGCTGCTGCTGATGTTGCTGCTGCTGCTGTTGTTGTTGCTGCTGCTACTACTACTACTAATAATAAGTTATATTATTATTATAACTTGCCTTTTATGTTTATTGCTGTTTGCATGCATCATTTTTACTAGCCGAGGAGCGATCTTGGCAGATCCTTATCGGAAGGGAATTGCCTGCTCAAAATGCTCTGACGCAAAATGGTGCGATGAAGGATTGTGCAACAGTGGGTATTATTTTGTCTCTCATACCATACCCCTTTTAATCATCATTACTAATTTATGGCGTCAAATATCACCAAAATAAAATTGAACTCCACAATCCAATGATTTCATAATCTATCATTCAACAATTTACAAATTATACCAAACCTTGTTATCTTTGCATACTTTTTGGATTTCTCTTGAGTGCATTATCTTCAAACATAATATTGACTCAATATTATATTCTGCATAATGATGATTTAACATGTCATTTATTATAGGTGACTGCAAAAAATCTGGTGGAAAATGTGGTAAGAGAATAGAATTCAAATGTATAAGTGTCATTAGATGTTGCAGCAGTCAACGCCGGAGAATTGCCTCTAGTGCTAACTACTAGTCTACCACACAATTATGGCTCATGAATTTATTGCAAAAGCATCGGTGGCTGTCGGAGAATTGCCTCTATAGTGTTAACAGTACTACTAGTACTGTATACCACATATGCTCAAAGTGCGTCAGCCAACAACTGTTCTATCACTTGTACTTTTGAAAAGACAGTTTAAAAGGCCGCGATGCATGGCTTTATAGACAATCAGCCCAATTCCGTAAAGATTCTCTATTAAAAGTAAAGATGTAGGCCCTACATGTTTTTATATGGCGTAGACCTGTAACCTGCGCGTGTTTCAATGAATTGATCATTAGATGGAAATATGAGTGCTGTTGGAGCTGTGAGTATAATCAACCCGAAGAAGGTTGCTCATTACGCTGAAGCAGAAGCTTAAATTTGCCCACTTAGAGATAAAACAAATGATAGAATTGCCTTGTTCAACCTGGAGAAACTTAGCTCTGCCATAAGTAAATTATTTCGTCTGAGAATTAGAGAAGAATTGTAGCTCTCGATCCGACGAGATGAAGCTGATGAACGAGCTAATCTGTCGCTTTCAGAATGTGCGGCTGAGTGTGTGAACTGCGGAAAGGTGGACCCTGAAACCTGTACCTGCAAATGTCCAAAAGGATTCGCTGGAGATGACTGTAGCCGTAAGTGTGCCATTTGTCTATCATGTCTTGTGCTTATTTTGAGCGACTTTTAAGCTCGAAATCTCATACGGCACATCCAATCTGATACCATTTCATTCTTAAACGCAATTCTTTAATCATTCATTCATTCATTTCAGGAATTTGATATAGTTCCCCTTCAAGATACCCACTCAGAGGCGCAATGTGTGTTAGTCACCGTCACTAATGTTACTAGAATCTTGGCTGATGTGAATTATCTGGTGTTAAAGCAAAATCGATATATATATATATATATATAATAATATTTATATATGTTATATGTATATATTTCCCATTACTAGGCCTATAGCCTACAACTTTGTATAAATCTTATCAATGGTCACATTTTGTCTGGCAATAATGGTAGCAGTGCTGTTTGGGGGACAGTTATGATGATAAGTGTTGTCTGCATTATGGTTGTTGTTTTCATTTTTTAAGGATGCTCTCGAGCAGTTGTTAGTGTAAACTTGCCATAAATTATATCAATCAGACATTTAAATTTTGATCGTTATATTATCATAATGAGTTATTCTTCGTTTTAATAGACCTGTATCATCCTTCCAAAATCTTATTCAAATGAATTGTATATATTTTGTGCAGAGGCTTGTGAAGACAAACTGCTCTGCTGCGCAAAAGTACTTAACGGTACACAATCATACAAGGACAGAGTGTGCAACCAAAAGCATTACCAGGACGGTTGCTCTCTATCGTGTGGCGTGTGCGAGGGTAAGTGTCCGTATCACTCTCATTATCGTCGGCAGCATCAGCCTCAACAATAACGACTTCCACATCATCGTCATCTTCATTGCCGTTGTCGTAATGTCGCCATTATCATCACTCCTATCACTGACATAAGGCCTAGATCGAAAAATCTGAAAACTGTAATAATGCTAAGGTATCAGTCGATGGGTATTACAAAGCAAAATCTTTGTGCAAGACAAATTCCAGGCTGAGCTCGGTCGGAAACCCAGAAGGAAATCAAAGAAGACACGGTGAACAGCCTATGGAGGAAATGTGTAGAGATGCTCTATGCATGTTAGGCGGCCATTACAGGGTCAATGTAAATCTGATATCGAGCTGGCCTTGTAGACGTCGTCCTTCTTTGGTCTTTGCCTGATGTCGGACCTTAATCTGAATTTGCATTGTCGAAGAATAGCAATATCTACTCTTTGTTTCTTTACTTCTTTCGTTCAAAAACGGAAGTTCGCTGTTTGGGAGGTGAAAACGCCGCATCCTGCTGTTCTCTAGCTTGCCGTTGAATAAGTGTTGAAAGTTGCATTGACTTTGCAATACTACTTGGTGTCTTTACGATAGTTGTAGCAATAACTAATAAGACAATGTTATAACTTTGTAGTTTCATACGAGAAGAGTGGTGCCAAATGTCCGGTGGACAGAATTTCGCCTCCGTGGAAACCAAAACCCAGCTCGTAATTTCAAGTATTCCGACAGTCAGCTGTGAACGCTTTCAAGTCTATAAGGCATTCGAAAGCCGGCTTTATCCCAGATGGATGCTCTAATACACCTATTGAATTTCTCATGAGAAAATCTGACATTTAATTACCTTTATGTTTTCATTAACCTGATTGACAAAATGTGGATCATTATTTTGATTCTATCGTTCTCATATGCCGAGGCTAAGAAAAGAAGTCGCAAATATTGCATAAACTTGGCTGTTTCTTGGTTCTAACTAACTCAAGGGAGTTCTTGTTCTAAATCTTCAACATTCGTGCAAGTTTACGGTTATAGGCCCTATAGACCTATATTCACCTTTTGTCAAACTTTACTGTTAGTAGCCTAATGTTTTCTGAATAAACTATGATGCGCAAAATCTTAAGTTTAATTTCGCTGGTCTTGCAATAATGTTTGTGCAAAGAAAATTGTCAGTTTTATGTTGAAATAAACGTTGCCAATTGCAATTAATTCAAATGCTTTTTGCTTGTCTTATTTCATTGATAAGTTTCAAACTACATTCTGTAGACGAAAATACAGATTTTGAGTTGTTAGAAAATATAGACTGAAACCACTTAGGCTACGAAGTCATAGGGCCAAAGTTCGGAGAAAGTAATACCACTTTCTACACAAGGAATTATTAAATTCATATTACGCATGCACCTGAAATAGAAATAATGTGTTCTTAGTACGCGCTTGATCTACGCATCTTCTTTAAATATTTCACTTTTCTTGCAGTAGCCTATCTATTTATTGCTTGCCCCTTGTCAACAATGGCAGGTTTTCTTGTTGGTGAATTTGATATAGGCCTACAAGCCTGATATGTTGTCTTTGATTATACATTGACTATACATTCTGCATCAAATTCTGCAATTGTTTCCTAACCCTAAACGATTACTATTTATTTTAACGATGCATTTAAAGCCTACATACAAGCCTACAATTCTGAGCCAACATTTTCCACATTTTCAATATTAGGCCTATCGTTGCCAATAATTCACTTAAATCTGAATAACTCAAATAATATGACGTAGGCCCTGTGGGCTACAATTACTGGTCGTTTTCTTCTCTAACAATCTACCTGAAACTCCTTACATATTTTCATTTGACTAAAATAAAGTATTATGTATAATCCATATCCGAACAATTATCATCGTGTTGGCAACATTGGACAAATAGAATATGCATAGAGCTCTATTATAAAGCTATAATGAACCAAACATGGCTGACTAGCCAATTTTTCTGCCCAAAGGCAGAAATACCTTCGATATCAGTAACTCACGGACTGCATTCCACAAACTGTCCGTTCGTAATACTGAGAATTCACTTGATAATCTAATTACATTTAATTCTGCTGACATGCCTCTCCGAAATTTTGCTCCAATTCCATTTAGGTCTTAAGTTGATTTCAGTTCCTTTCCGCCGTAGTCTGACTTCCATTGTGCTTGCCAAGTCGGAATTCAACTAGACTTCTATAACGGATTACGATCTTTAACTATGGTATCATTAAACGGCCATCTAGTGTTACCTTATGCATACCTTGTCTCCCGCAGAGCTCGGTCTCGGCCCCGCTCCTTTTCATCCCTTAAACAGCTGGCCTGGGTCCTCTGAGAGGTCCTATCCTCTTCAGGAATACTCTCCAGTCAATAGGCTGATGGCACGCAGGTATACACTCATGGTCAGGCTGCATAGGCTATACCTGTATGGTTCAGAGGTTACTAGAGGCATCGTTGACCTTAGAAACCTGGTTGAAATCGTCTTCGTCTGAACCCCAACACATCGCAGCTCATTTGGTTTGTCAGCCCCATTCAACTCTCAAAGATAGATGCTAAGGATCTGTCTCTGCTCTTCCCCAAATTCATTTATTTACTTCGGTACTTAGTCTGGGAGTGACCCTGGACCGGGAACTCACCCTTGAGATTGTTTAATAATGTCTGCCTCGCCGGCTTCTTACACTTGCCCTAAACCCGTATCATCCGCCGTTCCCTTTCGCCTCAAGGACCTACATTACTCTGGTTTGTGCTCTGATCTATTCCAGAGTTGACTTCGGCAACATGAGTTTTGAGGGTCTTGGATCCTCTTGTACCTCCCGGTTACATGCAATCTTAAATGCTGCCTCGCGTTTGATTTTATTCATGTAGACTAGCAGCGGCCATTTTAGAAGCTCATCAAAAAGGTATGCCGAGCATGGCTAAGATGAGTCTAACATTCATGTATTTCAAATTTTCTGGGAAAACGATATAGCTGATGGAAGTATGTTTTTGTCTAGATTCAGAGACTTATTAGTTATTACCTGCTCGCATACGTATCCTACTAATCGTGAGGGTAATCTCGACATTTCTAAACCGCTATTTAATTAAAGGTTAAGCGAAGGGCACCGGCTTCTTCACGAGCGCAGCGTCATTTCAGAGGGATCATCCTAGGAAGTTCAGTTACATAGGCATAATAAGCGGAACTTCTTCGTAGATGTTAACACTGACCTTGATTTAAATTGACGTAACTTATAGTTATTTACTAGCAGTAATTCTTGCCCTTGTTTCCCTGTTAGCATTTCCTTGGGTATTAGATGGGACCCATGTATTGTATTGTGCTGTATTGTATCTGTTAATTTATCTAGTGTCACCCACAGTGCTACACGTAGCCTACACCAATCAGAGGCGCTCCGAATGCGAGAGATCCAGAGAAAATAACGCTGCCTTTAAGCAGCGAAAGGACACAGGGAGGTCCCATCTTGAAGCAATGAGCGAATCATGGGATGAAGTTGGTCCCATAGAGTTGGGACAATAAAAGCAAAGGCACGAGCTTTGGTCATGACAGTCCTCGCCCGCGGGACAAGGAGTTCAAGTCTGTCAAGTGAGCGCAGAGGTCGTAGCGTGGTGGCTGAGGTCGGCAGGCTGTATGTAGGCTCTATACAGATTCCATATAGGAATATGGTTCCTACATGGGGCCCATGATATTGTTGGAAGCTGTTACAGTAGGTCTACATATTTACATGAATAACTCAGAAAAGTTTGCACGAAGAATATATTTCCAAAGAAATTCTATTTTCCAACCGGTCAAAACTCTCTTGAACTTGACGGTCCAAAATTCTACTCTTCTATACTTCCTTTAACGATACATTGAAACGCAACAAAATGTAGCCTCAAACTTAAAAGAAACTATTTTTACAAGTGTTTTGTCATAATTCAAGAGCTCATAATTTTACACGCACGCGTTTAACTAAAATGAGAATTTCAAAAGTACCGAATTGCAGCATGCCAACAGAGCAACTGACTACGAATGGAGGGGACACTACTCGCTAGGCCGTCGTAATATCTCAATTTAAACAAAACTCAATGTAAGTTATGTATGCATGCAAATCCAAACAAGTATTATACAAGATTCACTCTGTCGTCAAAAGATGCGCAATTAGTATCGGCTAATGATTGCAAAGTAACATTAAAGTCACGCCACTTTGTTCTTATAAGTAAAGAGAATATTATATTATCATCCGTGAGTCTGGCTTTACATTCGCTTCATTGGAGACTCGCGTTGTAGTGCGGAGACGAAATTTCAGCGTATTATCCATTGTCAGTCCTACACGGTGCATTGTAGGTCGTCATCATTCTCCTGAATTACTTCTCTGGCGGACCTGACATGACCTTCTTGATGAATTCTGCAATGGGAGTGAACGGAAATCAAGCAATTCAGTAAACGTAATTGAACGGGTAAACAATAAATTGCTGTATATCAGAATCACCAAACAGTTTTCAGGAAGAAAGACATTAAATTTACATGCTGCAAAGTTTAGCAGTACCTTTCTTCCTACCTAAATACTAATCTACATACCCACCTTCCAATCTACCTCTATGTATGCATACAGAGTACATAAACAATAAATTTCAAGGTAGTAGTGCTTATCTGACTTATCTGACTATTGTTTGTAAGTTCGTGTTTGCTTGTTAATTCACATGCGCTGCTTCACAATAAGTAGGAGTGCAGTAGCAATATATATTTTTAAAGCATAGCATATCGATAAATTATGATATTCCGCGGAGGCAAATACACAAGTGGAAATATTCTGTGTTCTTTTAAGCAGTGAAAATGTAAGACTGTGTTCTTCTAAGTGATTTTCTGAATTGGTTAAGATGTGCAGAGCCAATAGGCGCTGTGTCATAATCGATGCAAACTAATTAAAATAATAATAATAGATGTTAATTAAATAATAATAGATGTTAATTAAATAATAAGAGATGTTAATTAACTAATAATAGATGTTAATTAAATAATAATAGATGTTAATTAAATAATAATAGATGTTAATTAAATAATAATAGATGTTACCGTTCGTACAAACCGGATGCCTACCTTCGTATTTGACATTTCCATCCAGATCTTCTTCCGTTCCTGTGTACTTCAAGATCATATCTACCTCTTGATCATTTAGGCGCTCGCCTGGATTACAAAACAAAATAACCGATCATTTTTATTAAGCAGCCTTATCAATAGCTGCACATGGAATGTAATCGTAGGCCTAATCGTAGCCTAAACTCGATATTTCTAGAGCGCCCACAAAAGCGAAGTCGCGGGACCAGTTTATTCACAGGCGCTTAATCAAAACATAATCGATCGGCAGGGAGTCCAAATCCAGAGAGTCAGGCAGGCAGACAGTCAGACTGCTAAGGTGGATGATGCTTAGAGTTGAAATGGCGAGGGGGAGGTGAGGGGAGGAGAAGGAATCGGGATATGATTTGTGAAAAAGCAGTGTTTTCAGTTTTGAGTGGAAGACCTGTGGAGAGATAGCAAGAGGTGAGGTTTTGGTGGTTCGATGCGATGTCAACAGATGCTGTTCAGTGAATGTTGTTCATCGTGGTCCTATGAGCCGTTACATTGTGCAATTAGACACGTCAAAATCAATAAAAGTTAATTCTGAAATTGTATTTGTGTTCAGCTTTAAACTGTATATCAGAATCACGAAACATGTTTCAGGAAGGACATTTAAAAAATTGTTGTCCATTGTTATCGATGTACAAAGTAATATATTTACATGCTGCAAAGTTTAGCAGTACCCTCCTTCCTACCTAAATACTAATCTACTAACCCACCTTCCAATCTACCTCCGTGTATGCATACAGTGTACATACACATCTCTGAGCATACACGCATGCTTCCAAACATGCATACAGGCTTGCATACACACATGCTTCCAAATATGCATACATCCTTGCATACACACATCGTACATACATACATACATACATACATACATACATACATACATACATACATACATACATACATACATACATACATACATACATACATACATACATACATACATACATACATACATACATACATACATACATACATACATACATACATACACACATACATACATACATACAAACAGATATCAATGTGCTTTTGCTAATGCTCATGAATATTCATTAGCAACGGGACTGAGTTATGATTAGTGGCAAACGCCTAAACGCAGGCTATTAGATTACATGGAGCCAGAGCAGGTTGTCTGAAGTGAGCGATAAAAGGCGCCGCTGGTCTTATCGAGTTCCAAAGAACAGAGGCAACAGCTGCTCAGGACTTCGCTTTATATAGCTCCCATATAGCCAGATATTTGATTCGCCCTTAATTCTATGCATCCCATGGCAGCCAGCAAGAAGACAACCGAGCCCTAAGCATCGCACACATTTGACCAGACCTTCACCACTAGTCCACCAATCGTTACGTTTATTCTTTCATCTCTGTCTCTCTTTCTATCTGTCTCTCTGTCTCTCTGTCTCTGTCTCTCGGTCTCTTTCTCCCAACTGCTTAAAGTCAAGGCAACTCAAGTTGCCTTATTAAGTACTTACATTTAAATAGTTAAAGACGTGTAAACAGCTAAAAGTTTATTTTCAAGACGTCAATGAACCTATATGAACCTATTGTTGCACTAAGAAAATTATGCATCTTAAAGAGTGATGTTATAACAGGAATACTGCGAAGTTAGTACTGGGGCAGCTGATTGAGTTAATAAAATTTCGTTACCATTAGCATCATATATTTTTCTATGCATTCAACAATACTAGTTTCAGTTTGAATCATAATACAGGAATTCATCAGATAGCGGACTCTCTCTGTCTTTGTCTGTCTGTCTCTGTCTGTCTGTCTCTGTCTGTCTGTCTCTGTCTTTGTCTGTCTCTCTATGTCTATGTATATATAGATATATATCGCGAGAGACAGATAGAGACAGACAGACAGACAGTCTCTGCCTCTGTCTGTCTGTCTCGATATATATATATATGTATATAAAAATTATATGTACTTATATATATATATGTATATATAATTACACGAACCGAACACTGAATGGACGACCATAAAGCAGCCAATAACACAGTCGGTAGAGCTTGCAAGAAACCGAAAGAAAAATGGATATCAGACGAAGAGGAGGAATGGATCTGTGGTGTGCGGAACTCTTGTAAAAAAGAAGAAATATAGCCAAACAAAAACTTACATTACAGACCGGAAGCAATTCAACTGGCTTACTAGAGAAATCAGAACGGAAGTAAAAAGGGACAAAAACAACTCGATGGAACAATAATAGAGAGAAGCCAAGAAACTTTCAAGACAAATAGAATGCAGGAAGCATATAATAAGATAACACTTCCTAATGGACAATTTGAGTTCAAAGGTGCACTAGTCAAAGACTCAAGTGGTAAATACTAGTAGATGATACAAGCATACAAAAGAGATGGAAGGACCCTCCGAACAGCTACTAAATGATGACACTCGTAACCGTAACTCTACGGTCCTCACAGAGTTGTCTATAGACAACACAGAAGAACAGATGCCAAAGTTTCTACATGTAGAGGTAAAATGAAAAAGGATAAAGCACCAGGCATGAATGGAATTACTACGGATGAACACAGCAACCAGTGCAGAGGTGATAAACATTCTGGCAGCCTTGTGGCAGGGCAACGACCAGGGCAAAGGCTTTTTTATCAGGGCATATGCCCTGCTGTATAGAGCCGCTACTGCGGATGAATGGAATCACTATCTTCAAGAAGGAGGAGAAGCAGTTGTTAAGGCTATGAATACCCTTGCTACAAAGATTCAGCAAGAGGAAGAAATGACAGAAGACTAGCAAAATCGACAAAAGAAAGGAGATCTGCAAGGCTGCAAAAATTACAGAAGCATTAGCCTACAGAGCATTCCAGGAAAAGTTTTCACCAAAATAATACAAAACATAATGAAGCAATATGTGAGGAGAGCACTTTGAGAAGAACAAGCCGGGTTCAGGCCAGGAAGAAGCACAATTGATTCCCTATTCACAATGAGGCAGATATTTGAAAAAATCATAGAACACAACCAGAAACTCTTTATCAACTTCGTAGATTTCAAGCAAGCATTCGATAGCATATGGCATGATGGAATGTGGAGAGCGATGCAAAATGTAGAAATACCAGAGCAATTGATCAAACTTGTACAAGATATATATGGAAAATCATCAAGTGCCATAAAGTACACAAAAGATCACAGAATACTGCATTTGACGAATGACCGAGGACAATGGAGGCAATTTATTTGTAACCATAGCCGCCAAATAGCTGGCGTCAGCATCTGATGATGATGATGATACTCACGTATATATATATATACTATGCAGTTTGCATAAATATATACGAGCATACATATTACACACATGCTTCCGTTCACACATACAGCATATATATAATTATATGTTTGATATGTTAACTAGTTTTCGTTGTTTTTTTAGGCATTATAGATCATAAGCTATACTAGAGATGCTGCATCGGTACCAGTGACGAAGCGCATAGACAGCTGTTGACTTACCTAGCGAACATAATACGTGTCTAAGTTCCGCCATTGCAATGTAGCCTTGTCCTTCTCGATCGAAAGTCTTGAAGGCCTCCATAAAGTCCGCAAACGTTCCAATGTCCGTCTCAGCGCTGACTGCTTTGTAAATCGGAAGAATTTCCTCGAACTTGTACTGCTTCTCGCCTACAATCAAACAATCGTGTTGTATACGTTTCACACTGCACTAACAAAGATCCATGTTCAAAGACACAAGACACACATGTCTTATTAATCTAAAATAATTGTACTAATAATAATTATGTAAGAATTTCTTTAGCGCCATTGTTAAGATGCTCAATTTATTAGGCAGTGGTCGTTACCAAGCAAAATCGTTTTGCAAGTCAATTTCCAAAGTGTAAAGGTCTTATATTCTTTGCATTGAGACCTATATATTATCCAGCTGGCGTAGGATAAGTGCTTGGCATAAGACCTGTGTTCCTTGACATAAGACCCTTGTCTGTAGGCACAAGACCCATGTCTACTGGTATGAGACCAATGTCTATTTGTATTAGACCCAGGTTTATTGTCATGAGACCCATGTCTATTGGAATAGGACTTATGGTTATTAGCATAAGACCCAAGTCAATTAGCATAAGACCAATGTCTACTATTATAAGACTCATGCCTACTGGTTTTGGACCTATGTGTATTAGCTTAAGACCCATGTCTATTGGCATAAGACCCATATTTATTAGCATAAGACCCATGTTTATTAACACAAGACCAATGTCTATTAGCATAAGACCTGTGTCTACTATTAAAAGACCCATGTCTACTGGCATAATAAACATGTCTATTAGCATAAAATCTATGTCTACTAGTATAAGACCCATGTCTACTGGTTTAAGACCCATGTCTATTAGCATAACACCATCTCTGTTGGCATTAGACTCGTGTCTATTAGTATGAGACCCATGTCTACTAGTTTAAGACCCATGTCTAAGACCCATGTCTTTTGGCATAAGGCCAACTCTGTCCCACTGGCATAAGACCAATGTCCACCAGCATAAGACCTTTGCGATGCAAACGGCATAATATAGCTTTTCATATAATACCGATGTGGGTTGGCGTTTGACCTATCCCCCTTTAACACGCAATCAATGTCTTTAAGACCTACGACCTCTGTCTCTTTAGGTTCCTACAACCTTCGACGTCTGACCTTCGACTGATCCGCTAAGCATAAACGCCCTCTGGCGGCAGTGTGCAACTGAGTGCATGCAACGCGTGCGCTGGGTCTGGCGCTGTTCAATGGAGGTCTGTCTGTCTGTTCTCTCTCGCTCGCTTCTCTTCTTAGACACAGAAACGAAGAGAGGCCTGTAGAGCCGCGAAAGGAGCGACTCGCATGATTTGCTGCCTTCTTCACTTTTGCAGATATTCTGCTGCTGTTGACTTCTCTGTCAATGGGCTTTTAACATTATTGACGTCAGCAGCCCGGCTCGTAAAGATATAGTGGAGCGAGTAGCAGTGCCAATACAGAGACTATATATAGACTATATATACGTATACGCCTTTTCTCTTTCTTCCTGTCTGACTACGTATATATATACATATACATTGCGTGCGCAGAGATTGTTGATGTAAGGCAAAAGAACGGGCTTATAGAAACCAGATTTCCATCCAGCCGCCGCGTCTGTAAAATGCAGCATGTTCGAAGGAAGGCGAGCGGAGGGCAAACGCAAGGTGAACAGGCCAGACTGGAGGGCAGTAGGAGAGAAGGGGGAAGGACATCGGAGAGTTTATACAGATTGGCAAAATACGTCTGTCCAAAAGCTTCTTAAAATGGATCAAAACCAGACCAAAAGACATTCAGATATGATATACACACTATATGTAATATCGCCATTTTGTCAGTTGAGAATCAGCAGGCCTATTTCTGGGACACCCTACTGATTATATATATATATACTATATATATATATATATATATATATATATATATATATACTGACTCAACTCAACATCATATATATACACACATATATATACATTGACTCAACTGAATATGTATATATATATCTTTTAGTTATATATTGCAGATAGGATATTCTTCTTGGAACGAATATTCACAGGATAGATGGCGCACTGTTTATTGTTAAAACGAATGAAGTCGTAGAGCGCTCACTCTCTACCCCCCCTTCCTCGCTCCGTTCCTCCCTGGCTCCCTCGAACCGCGATGTATTTATGCTGCTCTTATCGTCCCTCGGTGGGCCCAACCCAGGGGGGAAGGGATCGGGCAGGAAAATGGAGAAGCCGGTCTAGGTTTCCGGGCGTTTGCTTTTGAAGACGGCCCTGAAATAACAAACTCCGACCCACAGTCACGTGTCATGTACCCGGATGCTAATGGAAGAATCAGGCACAGGGAGATGGACGATTGGACGGGCTGAAGACTGACATTTTATACCACGAAGGTCTCATTTATATATAAAACTATAAGGGAAGATAGTGGCTGGATTATGTTACGTTGCTTCTACTGCTAGTAGCATTCGACTTCTACTCTGCTCGGAAAACGAGACTGGATACTGAGCGAATAGAATTCACTAGCCACCCCCCCCATTCTCGAAAGACTAGCGCCGCCACAGTCAGCTTAAACCAGGCTCACTCTGCAGTTACGACGACCATTTTCTTGACGGACAGGAATCAGATCACAAATCCTTCTGCCTCGTTTCATTGTGTATGAGCGCTAGACGCTAGTCACTGCAATGCAATGGTTCCAATGCAGCACATTTCGATACGTTTTCAGGTGCTTTGAACAGCTGAGTAACTTCCTGCGATCCTTTACCATATGTGGTCTTCCCTTGAATTTCTCCCTACGCCATCAGACCGTTGATTCTCTCCATTTCCGCTAAATTACTTCATAGCTGTCAGTCCTCTCACGCGTAGCATAAACCACGGGTTAGATAAGTAAGATTCAATTGAAAATCTATGATGGTAAGCTATGGCTGTTATTATTTTTAGACAACTAGAGCGTCAGTAACGGAAGGAGCTGATTGCTCATGATCAGGGCAATCCTTTAGAGCTATGGCGTTCAATTTCCAAGTTGCTAGGACTAAAGGCGAATACCAGTAAAGTGAAACAACAGCAGTAAAGATATACAGCAGCAGGACTCTTTTTCTGCTGAAGGTCTTCTTCGAAATTTTTTAAGAGAAGATTTGTAGCTGTGAACACGGCTGGTTTCCCGGAATTGGTGATTAACGCCAATGTCATCTCTGTCGAAACAAATTTCAAACCGTACAAAGGGGTGCATCGGGTGATCATGAACTCACTGATCTTCACTTGATTCGATCCTAGTATTTCTACTGAAGGACTGCAGCGATACTTTATTACCGTTTCTGACGTCTCTGTGAAACGCGTAGCTAACTGACGGATGTTTAAGTTTCGGTCATGTATTGCCATGCAATTGTTACACCAGCATCGAAAAATCCGCTGTTGTACCCAGATGAGCAGAAAAATTACAAACCGATCTCTAAACTATCGTTCATATCAAAGAAGATGTGTTGGAGTGACTCGTATCTGAACAGCTGACAACTGACTGAGGATTCGCATAACAATTTGATGCCGGTCCCTTGCTGCAGAAATCCGCTGGTTCTGTTGGTCTGTTGGATGCCGCAGGGTTCCAGTCTTAGACCGAGTCCTTCTGATATCACCTCGGCATTCAACGTTCCATAGTCACCATTCAACTGAAACAGTTCTGCTTTGTGTAATATCGGATCTGCTACTTGGTGTCGTGTCACTCTCCTGGACCTATTAGATCTGAGTGCTGCCTTTGACAGTGTTGACCGTGACATTCTTCTATGTGGACTTCGGTTTCAATTCGGTTTTCCTGGGAGAGAGAAGGCATTTCGGTGGGCGAGGTCATTTTCTGACGGACCACACGCAACAACTTCATTTCCAAGTTCATTTTCGACCTTGCGCCTTGATTGCAGTGCGCCGCAGGGCTCCAGTCTTAGACCGAGTCCTTCTGATATCACCTCTGCGTCTAATGTGCGCCCAAGGAACGTCAGAGACCAATGTTATAATTGATCACTTATGTCATGGCGAGTCAGAAGAATAAGCCTGTTCATAGCGCGGCCTAGAAACCTTAAAGCGCTTTAGATAAACACCTCTATAACTCGCGTCTTCACCTTTGTTGTTCTTTTCCTGCTGCCGCCAGAGGCCAACACATGTGGGCTCTCAGCAGCAGCACTATAGGAGCAACATCAGCAACAGCAGCAGCAGCAGCAGCAGCAGCACTCGTAACCAACGGAGTTTGGTGTGATTTGTTTAAACGAGGAGTGACTGACGATGTTCTGGCGTTTTTAGGCTGTAAAGCATAAGCCAACCAACGAATGCCTTCCCTACAAAACGCCCTTGCTTCGGTAATTAAATCTGGAATTAAGCTACGTTTGTTTGTTTGTCTCATTCTCTTACTTTGTGTTGCTCTATATCGAAGTCTGTCTGTATCCTTCAGTCCGTCTTTGTCTGTCACTTTACCTGCCTACCTCCGTTTAATTTTTTTCTATGTTTACGTCTCTGTCACTGTCTCCTTCTCTGTAAAAATCACGTGTTCTGTCAGTTTGCCCCTATCTATGCTTCAATATCCGTCTGCCTCTGTCTCTCCCTGTCTTTTAATGTGTTCCTGCTCTGTTCTAAAGTCTGTCTGCTTTTATAGGCATATATGCATACGTCTTTGTGTGCCTGTTAGTTTCACTATTTTTCTCTATCTCTCTCGACAACAGGCCACCTCCCTACTTTCAACTCAAAACATTTGTCGAAGATTAACGATCACGCTGACAATAGCCATAGGCCAAATGGCACGCGGCTCTGCTCTGGGCGCCAGACTCCTAAAACGCTTTTCTTCATCGTTACGAAACTTACTGCAAGACTACTGCAGCACAAGCAGAAACCCGTTGCTGCAGAAATCCGCTGGTTCTGTATGGCTGCTGGAACAAAACCTCAAAGACACAGAAAATAATGGAAGGAACTGAATAGGGGCATGCCCGAAATAAAACAATTTAGCCCATTTACTACGGTTTATTCAGCGCCTTTATTAGTTTCTGAAGGCGAGCTATATACATATAGTTAGACATCTACATGTATGCATACATACAATGTCATACATTAATACGTATACATACATAAAAGCATAGCGAGTAAATTTGTGACTTCTATAGCGCCGGGGACTAATGCACTCGGCCTTAATGGATGGCATACTAAAACCGTTATAAGGAATAAAGACCGATTTCCAGAAGATCTGTCCACTAGGACAGAGAGGCAGCCTATGATGGATAAGCAGTTTGAACAACGTAAGTTTTATATTGAGAACAACATGACAGCAGCGACGGACATATACAGGCAGCGTTCAAAAATCCAGGTCCAGCAATTAAAAAGGCCTGTCCACGAAGAACAATACTAGATTTCGGTCTGACCAGAGAAAGACAATTACATAACCTCGTTCAATAATGACGAGTCCGGTGAATAATGACCGACTTCAAGTATTCCGATTGGCCAGAGACCAATGCTTGCTGAACAGGAAGCCAGTGCACAGATTTAAGCACATGTATTGGATGTTCATATTTCGACGTGATAGTTATGGCTCTATCCAAATAGTTCTGAACTCTTTGAATTTCAACAAACATGCATGCATACATGCGTACTTGCGTACATACACGCACTTGCATGCGTACATTAACAACAAATAAACGATTGTGTTTTAACGAACTTGTACGATCCTACGATGGTTGATGCCATATGGCTAGTGCCAGAATATGTGCACTCACATCTGGAGAACACCTGTTTTAAGCAGCTGACACCTAGAAGTGAGGGTTGCCCTGTAGTATAGTGGATAGCGTGCTGAACTGTCAATTGAGCGGCCAGAGGTTCAAATAACCGCCAGGGCAGAAATTTGGTTCGAGATCTCTGCTCCACCTGCACCCCTAGCCAACTCGGCTATAATGAGAACACTGACAGTACACTGTTGGTGGGAAGATGAGACGGCGAGGGATAGGACTGACCATCAGCCCTCATATGCCGAGGCTAAGAAAGTGAAGTCGCTAACATTTAATACTCATGGCTGCCTCAGGATTTGCTTAAGGGACGGCTCTTCTCTTCTATGTAATGTTGGTACAACGCTGAATATGGTAAAATAGTCTACTGTAGTGCAAGTTCTGTACTTTGGTAATGCCTCCTTACAAAGTTCAGAAATGCAGAAGAATGTTTTTCATAAGTAATGCAGCCTAACTGAGGCTGGATCCAGAGGACCAGCTTGCGTTTAATAGACCAGACTCTGCAAATGCAGCGTAGATAATAGCTCGCTTAGAGCTTGGCTGACTTGAGCGATTCTGCTGTGGGGTTCCAAAAGATGAAGCTCCTCGTTTCAGTAAAGCACATCAATGATCGCAATGCGCGCTTTGAGTGCTCAGTTCAAACGTAGACGAAGGCTCTGCTCAGAACGATGTAAGTAAGAAAAAGCGAATGGATGGCATTGACTCACCCTCTTCGGCACCTATCTACTTGCGTCATGAACACCAGAAGAACCGACCACACAAAGTGAGATACAGGCCGTGATTACGTTCAGGCTTCTTTTCCATAGGCTGATCAACTGATTCCTAATGGTACGACTGATGGACGCTAAAAACCCGTACGCTTAGGATCAAGGAAAGAGACGAAAGAAAAGAAAAAGATAGAGAATAGAGCCGAAAGATAAGTGCATTGCATGCGAGATAGATAAATCGAAAGAGGCAGAGAACAAGAAAGACACAGACAGGTAAAGAAGTAGTAATAGACAATGACATAGGCAACTATTGGCAGTGGGATAAAAGGTGAGAAAGTATATAGTAGGATGGAGTACAGTAGGATAGGATATGGTAGAATTGAGTTACGTGGTGTAGACTAGGCGTGAGTTAAATAGAATAGAGTGAAGTTGAGAGGAGTAGATCAGCGCAGTGTAGAGTAAAGTACGAGAGGAGAGAATCAACGAAGAGGATAAAGATTACTGAAAAGAAGCATAATACGATCTTACACACAGGCTATTATATACACAATGCATACACAATATATACAATACATACTATATTATATATTACAAAATGAAAATAGAGTGCAAACCGTCTAAAATTTAATACTAGATATTGTGATGCAGACAATGGAGAGAAAATGATGGACTGACTGAAGACAGACATCCAGAATAGAAAGGTTTGACAGACATATAGTCAGACTATTAGTTAAGCAGTTTGATTGAAAGATAAACAGAACGATTGGAACATTGACATATCGCCTTAGAACAAGCGCAGATACACATAATACGAGCATATGTGCGTCTGTGGGTGGGCAAGCCACGATTCGGTTTGGGACAAGCGTACCGTACCCCACACTGAGATACATTTCCCTAGATCCCTACGCTCTTCATCAATGCTTGAATCTGAGTTCGAAGACTGTGTTTTTGCTTCATCCGGGCATCAGAACTTGCTTAGTAACATCAAAGAAACAGTGCATACAGATTTGTTCTACCTTTTAACATGGTTTACAAAACGCGAGTTAAAAATTATTTACTTTACGCTTAAATATTTATTGAAACTTCCTTGATTGATCTAGGTGCTGTTATAATGTTTTTAGCTGCCAAGAACACCCAAGGAAAAAGTTAAATTCAAAGCTTATCAATACAAGGGCAACATGTGGAATTGTGAGTCTGCATTTAATCCGTCAGCGGATTCTCAGGCATTGGCAGCTGCGTATCTTAGCAGAGCGCTGCTGGAAACCAGGACAAAAGAGATGTCGACAATCAAAGCGTTGGAGCAACAGTCGAGGAGAGACGCGATCAGAGATAAACCAGAAGGACTTAGAACCCCAGTAAACGGCATTAATTCTTTCAAGGAGGCATTTTTACAGGTCAAGGTTATCGGCGTCCACTTCAGCGTTGGCTTTAGCCAGATGCTGTATAAACAGTCGTAATACGCGAATAAACTCCACATGTAGGCCTATATGGAACACCTGTAAGGTATATACGTTATACATATGCACAAGATTTCTTTCCATAAAAAGCATTTATATAATTCAGCTTACCATAAATTATATTATCCAGGTTCAGGGCCGGATTTACTATGGGGCAAATGAGGCAGCTGCCTCAGGGCCCCCACCAATTCCACCAAACACCAAAAAATAGATAAATAGAAATAAATGTAATAAATATTGTAAATAGACCTACAAAACTAAAATTAGTAGATATTAGTCATATTACTTGTAACTAATTGTCAGCGTCGCGATATAAAAATGTAAGCGCTATATAAATATATTATAAACTGAGTCTGATGTTGATTTCCGGCAAAACGGCAGACATTGTCACGTTGAAATTGTAAAATAAGATAAATTTCAAAACAGACAAGAAATATAATAAATTAATAATTATGATGTTATGATTGTTATCCTGAAATCCGTAAGTCACTTATAATAAAAGAAAGATCCTTTTCCAAGCTTAAAATAATAAAAAATCGTCTTAGAACAACTTTGGACCAGGAGAAGTTGAATTGGCTGTCACTGATGAGCATTGAAAGCGATGTCTTGCGAAGCATTGACTTTCGTGACATCATTAAAGACTTCTCTAATAGCAAAGCAAGAAAAGTGTCAATAAGTTGATCATACTGTGATTACTGTCATTACTGTGACTCTGTGAGTGAAGTGACTTCAAGTGAGTCTGTCTGTACTCTGTAGTACAGTTAAAGATGTAACTTACCTACAGACTACAGTACATTAGTTATTAGTTAATAGTTAATTATAAAAAGTATTCCATACTGTTTGGCTTAGTGTTTGCCTCAGGGCCCCCACCAACCTAAATCCGGCCCTGTCCAGGTTCATATGGGTTGGTTCTTAACATGGTCTATTACATGGTCTATAGCTACTTAAATGCAAATTCTGGAAATAATCTTTCGCCTCTGCCACAATCCTTAAGTTGTAAAAGTAGGATTCCTAAAGGGAGAAGAAGCAACGATTCTAATCCCAGAAGCAAACAAAAAAGAATAGATAAACCACGAGACTAACCTTTAGAATTCTAAATAATTAAAAAACTTAAACTTTGCAATTCAAATGCGGAATCGCATTTTCGCTCTGGAACCTATGCTTAATTAGTTTCTACGCCTCGGCCTGTGAAGGCTGTGATAGTCTTTGGCCGTCACATGCTGAAGTTCAATTATATGAATGGAACGGAACGATAGAAAGTGATCTACCAAATTTCTTGGTTCCTCCGTTGTCAAGGATCATTTTATTCGTTGGGCTGAGACCAATGCATCTCATGACATCTCCGATCTTGGCTGCGTCGACCAATCCATCTCTACCGTCCCAGAAATCGAACAGATCAAAGACTTCTCGTACATCTGGGCAGAAGACAAACAAACATCAGATTTAAATCATCCTATTACGAATTAATAGGCGACATCCATCATATACCGACAGAAGAAATATGACATCGGATGAAGGAGATGAGTTATGATAATGCTAGATGTACTTTTGTTAGACTTTTGTTAGAAGATATGAGAAGTAGGCCTACTAAAACGTATATCTAACGCTATCATATCAGATTCACCTCTCCCGTAACGTCCTCTCTCAGACTGTAGATCTGTGGACTACAGAAGTTAAAAGCGAGGTCACAATAAAAGCCACTTCAGTGTTTCCATACGGTCAACATCATTAGTTGCTAGTGCTAACGTTGGTGTTCACCTGGAATCTGTTCTACCGTATTTACTCAAATCGATTTCGATGTCATGCCTTCTCTTTTCTCTCATTCCAAATTCACTACGATCTTTCGATCTTCAAATTCCTAGCTTTCATTTAATTTTTGGCAGTCTGCTAATAATCAATTCTAGATACTGGTATGAGGAGATGATAATGAAGACTACAATTCTGATTATGTTAACGAGAACGACCACTAGGACAACGACAGCGATGATGCTTTATTTTAGGTTGATGATCTTGTTGTTTGTTGTTGTTGTTGTTGTTGTTGTTGTTGACGACGATAATGAGGCTAATGATGATGATGATGATGATGATGTTGATGATGATGATGATGAGGATGATGATGATGAGGATGGCGTTGGTGATAGTGGCAGTGGTGATAGTGATAATAATAGAAAATGGTGATTGATGATGATGATGATGATGATGATGATGATGACAACTATGAGTATGATGATGACGATGATCTTGGCACACCGCTACACAGTCAAACACAGCTCAAAATGTGCTCTGTGTATTTCGATGCAGTGCAGCGACAACCTGTATTTAATGCCTAGGCGCATAATAATGTTCGTCTAATGTTCATTTAATTGTCGGCCTTTCACCGAAACCATTCGAATTGTTTAAAAGTAGAAGAACTTTCTCCGTCCATTCCCTCTCTCCTTCCTTCCACCCACCTCCTTCATTCGAACATTCCTTTGCGTAATTGACTGAAGCAAAGCCGAGCAGAAGCCGAGCAGAGCCGGAACTGGAGTTTTATTACAACGCAAGGGAAGCAGGGTCCAGGCAGCGGACTGGATAAGTAGGGAAGTTGGAGAAAAGCTATAGGGACGGAACATTAAGGCAAGGAAAACAATTGTGGAATAAGAAGCACGAAAGAGAAAATGTAGGTTATTATTATTTTTCCAGAGGTACATATGATACCTAAGGATTACAGAAACCATTCTAAGCAGTGTTTTTTGATTGGTTAGTCTTTGCCTTTGGTTTTGATTATGATTATTGCTATTATTACTAATACTAGTAAGTAAGTAAGTAAGTAAGTAAGTGTGTTCTTTATTAAACGCTGGCAAACGCACGGCGCTGTACATACAAAGTTATACAAAGTTATCAAATAGTAGCTAAAAAGTTAGTAAATAGTAAACTAAAAAACACTATATGGCTTAGCTGAACAACATCCTAGCCAGGAAACCACGCCTGGTGAGGGAATCAAATCTAGAAAGAACACGGTTATGTGAGCGTGGGCGCAGATCGTGACCAGTATATAGGACAGAGGGTAGTAGGTAATGAAGGATATGTCCGGGATTATTTAAGATATTTCTAAAAAGGTCTTGGTCGGCTTTTTTACAGAGTTCCTCAAAAGTGGGGAAAGATTTTGGTAGGAAGCCAAAGCGTACCAGCTTGCGGACCACAGCACTTAGAGAGTCACGTTCCTGTTTGCTGGCAAAGCCCCACCACACTTGGGAACAATAAAGCATTCGGTTGACAGTGGTGGACCGGACCACATCATATAGCCTGACTCCCAAGAGCCCATGCGAGATTAAAATACGATGGGCGTGGAGAGATTGCTTGGCCCGTACAGAAATCTTTTGGATATGGGAGGAAAAACCGAACTTTGCGGAAATCTCGATACCCAATATATTCAGGGATGTGACCCTTTTTATGCCACGTATAATTGGAGGACCTTGTTCAAGATTCACATTTGGTCTGGTCAAGATAATTTCGTTAGATTTAGAATGGTTTAGTACTACTGCTGCTGCTGCTGCTGCTGCTGCTGCTGCTGCTGCTGCTGCTGCTGCTGCTGCTGCTGCTGCTGCTGCTGCTGCTGCTACTACTACTACTACTACTACTACTACTACTACTACTACTACTACTATAATTATCAATATCATCATCATCATCATCATCATCATCATCATCATCAACAACAACAACATGATTATTATGTATTTTTTCAATTGCCACTAATGACCAAGCATCAATAGAAGGTCCCTAAACAATGACCGTCTCAGAGGAGACTCGAACCCGTTCTCTTCGCGTTACAAGGTAAGCGCTCTAACCAATCAGCCACCGCGTCCCACACAGATGTTCGGTGATAGAGAATGGAACAATGAATGGTGATTGCATAGTCTCAAGTAGACAATGGCAGAGAAGAGTGAGAGGCAACTGCCTCGTAAAAGTAACTTTAGAATAAGTCGAAATTTGCAGAATGTCTGTCGTTCTCATCTTGAAAACTCCTTCAACTTAGTTCTACTCTTTAGCTACATCTAAACGTCAGCGGTCTGACCTTCTGGAATTCAATCTGACCTGTAATTAAGCAGTGGTATGCCACCAGTTCATTGCGTCTACACTCCATAAATTCATTGCATACTATCAGCATTCCTTGTTCATAGATTGTGTCACGTTAGAGAATCACCAAAATACAGATGTAAATACCAGGATGGAACGAGAGCAAATTCCAAAAAATAAACTGGATACAGACATTATCTGCTATTTTAGAATATTTGACTGTCTTGGTCAGGTCAATGGATGATGTATGTTTATAACCATGTCTGGAGTCTGGACACCAAAATGCGGATAGCAATTGGTCAATTAAAGAATATTTTTATCCTGTCTTATCTTTATAAAATTTAGACCAACTATATGAGCCTATTCTAAGCTAACTGACGCTGCCTAAGCTAAACTAACACTGCATAAATGTAGGCCTTACAAATTTTACAAGTCGCATTTTTGTACGGCAAATAAGCTTAACATATATTTTTGTACTTGAATCAACTATAGTTCATCAGTTTACACAGAATTGTTGGCTCATTAGACTGCATACAGAGCAGAACAATCCAACAGTCATAACCAAATTAACGAATGACTTTAAAGCTCGCCATTAGGCCTACTATTTCACCAAGATGTTAAAGCGTTTGTAAAGTAAATGCGCACGTTTTTCTATATGGCTTCAACCCTGCTAATTTTTGCAATGAATTGATCGGGTTAGAGATCCTTCCCCACCGCTTGCCCTTTTTGAATGGTCGCCACGCCATTTGAGATTCTCATGTACGAAGTGTGCTAAACCAAGATGTAAGTCTCCGAAACAAGTCATTATCGGTATGCAAACCGACAACCTAACGGACAGAGGTGCATGGAACCTACGTTACAATTAATGTAGCTAACTGGCGCAGTACCACTGTTTATTTATAATTATGTGTATCAGACAGGCGTTAATATTAGATACAAACGCCGTAACCTCTGATCCAATGACCTTAAAGATCGCCATAATTATTTCACCGGGTTTCGAACCCGGTGGAGACGGCTACTTTACCACTGGGCCAGAAACCGAAGAAAATGTGGATTGTATCATCAACAACGACCAGACCTACTAACCGTACACGTGTGTTTTGACTACGGACGACTGAATTCTTCAGTTTTTGCTTTCGTGGGTCGGATGCACACATACAGACACACGCATACACACACGTGACTGTGTGTGTGTATGCGTATGGCATTCTCTAACCCCGGAAACATATATCTTAAACTGTCAATGAGTCTACACGCTGCAGTCGACAGAGAGTGTCAAGTAGCAACAGATGTATGGATGGAAAGCACGATGGTATGTGGCAACGACGACGCGATAACGTTCACAGGTATACTGGCCAACACCGCTAAGAGCTAAACAATATACACGCAACATTATAAGATGCTAAGGTATACTGCACATGTATGTATTATGTGTATGCATAACATTGCATATCTGAGTATGTATAAATAAATTTATTCAGTCATGTACGTATGTATGTATGCATACATGCATGTATGCATGTGTGCGTGCACGTATTCATTAATTCATTACGAGACTTTCGAGAATTTATATAGCGCCCCTTCAATGGGACTACTCAGAGGCGCTCCCAACCCCAGCACGACCTAATAGGAATAATGTATGTATAATTATAATACGTATGCATATGTATATGTACATGCATACATATGTATATGTATGTTTAGTTGTTTACGCATATGTATAATGTATGCATATATAGGTGCATGCGCATTTAACCATATGTTGTACAGTTGGAGTTGCTGTAAATTTGTGGGAGATTATCTAGCCAGAGTTATAGATCGTCAGAATGAGAGGCAACATCAGCAGCAGGAGCAGCAGCTGTAGGAAGAGTTGTAGGTTCTGCTTCCGTTGAGAAAGTTGAGCACTGAGTCTGACAACAGGTAACTTCGTGCGCGCGCTCTGCAGTCGGGAATGCCTCCTCCGCTGGCCTGGGATCGTTTAGCAGAGCCACGGGCTCCACTTCATCATTGAGCGCCTTTCCATTCCTAATGAAGACCAGTCGGCCTTCGAAGGCAGGAACGAAGGAAGGTGGGAAGGAAAGAAAAGAAAGCAGACAGCGAATGGAAACAGTGAATGATCTAGAGAAGGCATGGCTTCACATTCAATTGCATCACTTTTCGTCATCATCATCCTCAGTGAATCGTCAGTAATTATTTTCATCATCTTTCTTCCGATTTCCTACTGTCTGGATGTTGCTCTTGCTAAGATGTAAGCTGTAATGCTATGCAATGTGATGTAAGATGGCATAAGATGATGTAATGTATTGTCTACTTCATGCAGTATGATATAATGTGATGACATTTCACTGAACTGACTCGGTTGCATGGTCGTTTAATGTAACGTGACAGTCATACAGCGTCACATGCGTTCTCCGCTCAACAATACGGCTGCAGCTATTGCAACAACAAATATAGGCCTAAGCATAGACCTAGGCCTACTTGCTGTTGATTAATAGCTTTGACTTACTACTCCATAAAATTAAATAGTCCCGTGATTTACTATTGCTATGTAATTCGTTTATTGCTATTCTCACTAGATAACTATAACTGCAGTTAGAAATAATTAAACAATTTAGAACTGTAGTTCATGCGAACTGTTGCCCTACTGTTACAACTCTTACCAGGATTCCCTCTTAGAAAATAACAGCAGGCCTGTTACAGTATGGAGGAGTACGTATGTACACAATTTTTTAACCTTTAACCTCGACCTTGTTCGTTTTAACGATGAATTTATAGGATGACATTCTTAACCGCTGCTACGTCATTGCAGAATGAACCAGAGAAAAAACAAATTCTCTCTATTCTATGAATAAGAAAACTAGAACCAACGGTGAAACATAATCCGTCCTTTTTCTGATCATTGTACATGAAAATCCCATTCTGTGTTTCCTCTGACCTAAGTCACAACACAATATCGTATGTTTACAGAAATCCTAGTCTGCTTAGAGTAC